>JABFEA020000001.1:13069818-13104100 GCA_019775915.2 Cyphomyrus plagiostoma | reverse complement strand
GCAGTTCTGAAGGCGAAAGGGGGTCAAACACCGTATTAGTATGGTGTTCCTAATAATCCTTTAGGTGAGTGTATATATGTATGTATATATATATATATATATATATGTAATATAATAATATAATATATGTTATTATTTTGATAAAGTCCCAGAGAACTGCACTAAAGATCTTCAGGAATTAATAACGTCGTGCTTTTTACAGGCAGCACCTGGAGTTTAATGATTTAATTGAACTGTGAATTATCTTGTATTATGCTTCTACTGACATTACAGAGTCCGGTTTCATTTCCTTTCTGAGCGTTCAAATAATGTTCACAGAAGAATCCTCACTCTGACTGGATGCAGAGAGGCTGCTGTGGAGGGTACTAAAGGTCATGGAATGCCAATGACTGTTGGGCCTGGTATGGAGTAGCCTGCGGGGCTCTGCCTACCTCAGTGCTCGCTGCCCGCCCCTCCCCCCTTCTCTCTGGGTGACTCAGCAGTCCATACGCCTCCAATAATCCTATTTGTTTCGCAGGCAAGTGAGAAGACAACAAAGACGGAGGACCACATTATCACGTGGGCGCTTACTGCAGCGTCAAAAACAATCGGTTGACTAGACCTTCGCGCCATCTCGGGCGTGGCTTATCGTGGGTGTTTGCGTTCGTCCTGGCAGCCATGCCACCCAGTTGCATTTGCCAGCCAAGCATCTGAAGCTAAACACATGGATGGGAGAGCTTTAAAAAAATGCTGCCAGGCTGCCAAAAAGTAGTGGTGTTGGTGTACCAGCAGGGGGCAGTCTTTCATCTCAACCAAATAAACTTCCAATGACCTGGAGCAGTGAAAGACACACTACTGCTGAGGGTGCAATCCTTCAGATGGGATGTTACACCAAGGTCTTCAGTCATTGATTCTAAGACGCTCTTCAAATCACTAGGGGGTATTAACCCCTGTGCCCTGAAGGTATTAGCAATCAGGGGCACCTCCTAGCTGGTTTTTAATAATACCTCAGCCCAGTTCCTTGTCCTCTAAGCCTGGTGCGTGGTGTTCAGCTTGATGTTTAATAGCTACCATGCATCATCCAGTTTGGGTGCCACTCAATGGTCAGGTACACTCAGCTTGTTGCTGACAAATGTAGGGTATAGGTCAATTGCTTTAAACTAGCAAGGTCTCGCATCCTCCAAATCCTGGTCTGGCTGCACCTAGACTCAAAAAGCAAAAAAAAATCATAAGGAATTATAGGGAAGAGGTAAAGTCTTACCATCATGTACCTTATCTGAAATTACCTGTCGCAGAGCTTGATAGGTGGAGGTCCGGTGTACAGCAGAGAAGTAAATTTTCTTCCCAGTTTAGTAGACACATCCTGGTCAGCCACTGTCCGCGACCTCTGCAGCTCGGACAAGGGGGTGGGGTGGAGGGAGACCCCTCCACAAGCATTCTCGCACCTCCCACGGTATCCCCACCCCACATCCATGAATGGAATTACCCATCACTGCATTGTGCGGGGAGATAAGGAGAAGTGGGAATGGACCATCAGAAGATAATGGTGCTGAAGAGGGTCTCGCCATTCCTGTCCACCCAGAGCCTGACAGCATGAGGGATTTCAAGGTCCATTGCCAACGCAGGCTGACTGTTCTTCCAGTCAGATTTAAAAATGAAAATATAAACTGAATAGCCTTCTTCTTCACTACTGCTATATTCTGGTCTTTTGAGGAGCAATTATTTGTTTTACAGCTGTGTCGCAGCAAGATGGTGACAACCCAGAGGAGGGTGGATCCTCAGCTTCTGGCCCGGCAATTGTCACCCTGTCTGTACGCAAACATATAGCAGGCTACCCTTTTAAATATCCATGGTCCATGGTAAAATGATACTTTGAAAAATTTTTTTGTCAGAATTCGCTTTGGTGTTGACCTCTGTTCGGTCCTTCAGAGAAACTGACACTCGGTGTTGATATGTCTCCACTCCCCTAGCGGGCACTGCGGTGTTCTCCTTATGTCAGTTGACTAGCTCTCTCGTGCCTGTAATCTGGTAGATCCACAGGATATGACCTCTGGCCCTTGGGAATGACTAGGTTGTTAGAAATGCTACATCTGGCAGGAGTTAAGGATCAAACCCTAGGATTGGACACACTCCCCAAAAGATGTTGCATTGTGGCTAATGGCTGGCATTGCCAGCCAAGTCTTCCACCGCTCACCTCCTCTGTGGCAGCTGCTGTCTCTCTTGGGACTAACTGCATAAAACAACCTGGCCAGTTTTAACCAATGATGGACAATGTGGTTAATGTTCTTTTTTGATTATTTCTAAGTCTGCCTGGTGAAATGTACAGCCAGTGGAAAGAGAGCGATCAAATGCCAAACAAATGTTGGGAAGCCGTATGCAGCTGTCTTGCAGTTTTTTATCCCTACTTTCATTCAGTGATCCAGCTGACATTTTCCTGCCACCAGGCCCTGGATTAGGGTTTGTGCTTTTTTTTAAATTCACTTTCCCAGCAACTAGCACTAATTAATGTAATGATGCTGACATTGTTAGTAAACACAACTATGACATTTCTGGAATATAGCAATTATAGCGGGCCATTACTGATGCTGAATAGGTAGGGTCAATTATCTTCATTATGGAGAGGTATTTCAATGCATTTTAACATGCATGTTATCAATAACATTTCATGGGAATTATGCTTACACAAAAATCTTGTAAGGGCAGAAGGAAAAATGATTGTTTCAGAGAGATAACCAATCACACGTCTTGGACCCACCTCTTTTATTATCTGATTGATTATCTCCGTGAACCGCTCATTTTTCCTTCTGCCCTCAGAACATTTTCATGTAAGTAAAACTCCCATGAGCTCTTTAACGGGTACTGAAGACAAACAGCTAAGAAACCGCCTTTCAATGACCTGTAGTATGCTCATGATTAAATATTCATAGTAGAGTTTCCAAGATAGCATGGATATTGTGTTGGAGTACAAATAGAGGGTTGGAAGAAATATATATTTTCATACATGTGTGTGCATGGGGTTTGCATATTTTTATGTGCTATGTGGGTTTCCTTTAGGTTTTCCACTTTCCTACCGCAGTGCTAAAACATGTGGTTAGCCGGATTGGCGTCTTTAAATTGCCCATAGAGTCTGATTGTGTGAGTGTGCACTGTGATGGATTGATGTCCTGTCCACGGTGATCTGCTGCCTTTTGGTGCCTGGAATGGGATAGAGGCTCCCTCTAACTCTGCAATGAATAACCGGGAGGGTAGATGGACAATTCCTGCTTATTTATATGTTGATTCATTTATCTGTGGTTTCGGCTGTGCTGACTCAATGCTAATCTGCTGCGAGAAGGTGAGGGCTGATAATAAGGCGAAATGAGAGATGATCCCATGTGCATGTCATTCAAAAAGATGGGAAAGGGTTAAATGAAGCAGGAAGAAGGAGAGAACTGCTGATGAAGATCAAAAGATAACAGGAGGATTGGGGTAAGGTGAAGGGAAAGAAACTGGAGTCAATGCCATACCGCCCATACTTACCCAGTCCCAGAGCATGGAAGATGCTATAGGATGATAAGGGTCTTACTGATTGGCCAGGAATCTTTATGAATTGAAGGCCTGATTTTTAAATGAGGTTAGGAGACCTATTTTATGTGTGTAACTTTGTTTATGGAAGTATACACCCACGCATCTATACAGCCATCTTGCAGCTGCTTATCCAGTACGGGGTTGCAGGGTGCTGGAAACTGACATCAGAAAATAAGATTCCATCCGTAACTTACCATAGCTAGAATACATCTTTGTATTTTTTTTGTTTTATAAGTAATTACACAATTACATCTATTGTACTCGTTCATCAATTATAGGACTCAAAGTAATTTCATCTTGTGTAATAATTTGTTTTTAATAACTTCAGGGATTTGGAGAGGGATTGTTGCTTCCTCTGGATTTGAAATAAAGATGAAAGCAAAATACTTTTTTCTTCTAAGTGTTTTGGAGTGGATAGAGCCTTTGGTGAAATGCTGCAGTGCTATCTATTGTCTATGGCTAAATCAATTTGCTAGATTGTATCACAGGGCTCTCCACAGTGAAATGGTAAAGTAAAATATTCCCTTAAGAATGCACACGAACTGAGAACTCAGTTGCGGACCCTACAAGGTCACTTCTAAATGGCCTGAAAGCGCACACTTCATTGCTGACCAGAACTGCTGATAAGAGTGGAGCCGCATATACCTGTGTGTGTGTGTCTCTCTCTCTCTCTCTCTCTCTCTATATATATATATATATATATATATATATATATATATAGGTATTATATACTCAACAGTAAATAAAATATATATACCCTGTGACCCTGACCAGTATAAGTGGCTAGAAGATGGATGGTAGGGACATATATCCATACTGGGTCACTGTGAGCCTGACCTCTATCCCAGGAGGCAAAAGGCCTGCACAGGAGGGCATGTGCACACACATACGCACACACACATGCACACACACATGCAGAAACACACGCGCACACACTTGTACACTCACACACACATGCACACACTGTTGTGTAATCATATCTCTTTGGGGACTGCTCATTCATTTCTATGGGTAAGGTATATCTAGACGACATATGTGCACACATACATGCGCACACATGCACACACACGCAAACAAAACTGAATGAACAAATTTTGACTAGCTATTTATGTGTAATTCTAGGTCTTTTCTTAATGTTTCAGTGGGCAAAGCCTGCCATGGGTGCCACTGTGGGTGGCTGCCCTTCACTGCCAAGCATACTCTCAGTTATATATATGTTTGTGTATCGTGGAGAGCAGGAGGGGGTAGGTGAAAAGATAATTTCCCCATGGGGATCAATGAAATGTCATTATTTATTATTTCATCACAATCGCCTGTATGCCAGTCCACATGGCATTGTAATCCTTGCAGTCTTCTTGTACTCCTTCAGCTTATTAATTGCCATTGTCTGGCATGCTCCTCTGAGTGATCGTAGGCTGATTCTTATTGCAGCCTTCAGCCAGCTTCCCTGTGACGCCTTTGTCATGCACTCAGACACATCAAAGATGCCAAGTGCAGTGTCTGAGTAGCGCTGTCTGTTGAAAGAGGCCTGTCATTGGTTCCGTTGGATTTCGGTAGCCCAGTGCTACTGGAGCAGGTCTAAATGAGTCTCTGGAGCCAAGACCAGTTCGATTTGTTGCCTGGAGCTGGTCACTCACATCTGTGGTTCACAGGACCATTTCTTTGGACAAGAAGTTGTATGGGTTGTGGTTGCTGTGGTATGGGTTCGATTTTCAGTCAGATTGGCCTTCCTGTGGTACACTGGTAGACCTCCAAGGTCTAGCTTTGGGGCCCGGCTGCATCAGCCGGATGCACCCATTGGTTTCTCACAGTCTCTGCAAAAGGTCCTGTGGACAGTACCTGAGTTAAGCTGTACACAGACATATTCTCACCACATTCCCACAATGTTTCTTGGGTGCTGTAGCAACCTGACCGTGTTAGTACAACATCAGAGCTGAAGTGTGACTCTGGCATGTGTTGTGCGGGAAACATACAGCTCCAACTGGATACATGCAGCCACTATTTAACACTTGTGTAGAAATTCTTGATGCTGTTCAATCATGATTTGGTTGTCAAGAGGTCATTTTTCATAAGTGTATTCAGTGCACTTATGCTTATGATGTCATGACCCTTTACTAGATATGCAGTTATGGAAGACGGATGGATGAATGATTGGATTATTGTTGTGTTTTTTTCTGTAGCCCAAAGTATCTAATGTTTATCTAATATTTCTGGACATTTCTGAAAAACACTGGAAAGAAAACTAAGTGTTAGTCAGCACACTACTGGAAGTCCCTGCTAGATATGGATCCTTCAACCTATCAGCTTCCACCTGCTGCCCGGACAAATGGGTCATTCCTGTGTGTCTCCTCCATACAATCGCTGTTGCGCCGCCCTACATCTTCAGCCATGATTTTTCTCTGGTGCTGGTGTCACTGTCAGGTTTCTGGGTTGTGTGTCCCACACCGTCATCCCCGCCTGACAGATAATCGATATTCTCATCGTGAACCGAAATGAGAGCAGACTCACTGGAGAGGTCAATGACTCTAACTCTTACGGGATGAACACACAAAAATAAAAAAACATTCCATGGGGATTCTTTCTGTAGATCATACGCTGTGTTACCATCTCATGTCAGGAGGGAGCAATCAGTCGGCCTAACGTTACACTCTCTAATGAACTGAGAGCAGTAATGGGTTGCGTCCTTAAGTATGGTGCATATTCACAGATGCTTCTGTGACTATTAAAATATGTATAAGAAGGGTTGTGCAAGCTCTTGAGGTCATCGTGCAGAAGGGAGTCTTCTATACTATAATGAGCAGTTTATAACAGATACATACACATACAGACTTGCAGCTAGAGAGTTGAATAATGACTGGGTGTTGAGTAGGTGTTTGTCAGTGTCGTGCTCGCGTGGCTTTCTGCTTTTCTATCTACTCTCAGTGCTGTTGTCATGCACGTTCAAGGCAAATCGATGCACCGTCCACATTGCACACAGTATGCATCCATGTAGGCATAATTAAAGCAGTACCTTTTCCTACGACATTGATGCTACAATCAATAAGAACCGAGCCGCAGGAAATTAATAGAACTGGTTTAGCTTATAGGTAAGCAGCTGTTTTGCCAGTTAAATGCCAGTGTGTGCTCAATTCCAACGCAGATTGCATCTAAAATCCAAAACAACTACTGGACTGAATGAGCTCTCCAGTGCTCTGCATAGAGATAATTCATTCATTTCTTTTGGTTTTATCAAATAGGAAATGACTTAGGGAAGGATTGGGGGACAATGTGTTTCTGCTGCTAGTTTAAATCCCTTGATTCTTGTGTTGGTTATACTGAACAGCGTTTAAGGAATGAACTAATAGCATGTAAATGGCAGAAATCTCCAAAGAGAGATCTCCCGGGAGAAAGAGTTGGTTATTAAATTTGCTAAGTGTGAAAAGACAAATTACCGCTACACTGCTGACCAAAGAAATCCTTTGAGGATGCCTTGGCTGTGGAGTTCTTGTCATTACTTTTGATCAATCTGTTTGCAATGGTGTCCTCCAGTCAGCTGACACAAGGTTCTTGAATAAGTGTATTTCTCAATGTTTTCTTTCAGTGCCTTTTATGTAATGTGTCTTATATATTATAGTTATACTCCTGGACATACGTGAGGTCTGTATCTTACGAACCTAAGATATTTTATGTACATCCTTGGGCATCATTATCAACTTTTTGAGAGGTCAAAAATTCAAAGAGAGAAAATAAGTTGTTCTGCACTAATCATTCAGTGGTTCTGTGTGGAAGTGATAGCACTGAACGTGCATGTAAGTGCTAAATCGCTAATCTGGTAATATGCTCCATCTGTCTTTGACACAGCTTTTACAAAAGCGCACATTATTGAAAACAAATTACAAAAGAGGAAAACGCATTTTGCTAATTAAAACACTGAAGTCAACCATTAAATTTTCTCAGAATTAAAAAAAAAAATGCAACGGGCCCCAGACAACAAGCCAATGAATGTGTCAGTCTCTTATAATCCTATTACCTCCCTGCTTTGTATTCTCTGAAAGCTAATTAATGCTTAAGCTTTCAGCATTTCTGAGAAATCAACATGGAAGATTATTAGGGAGCAATTTTCTTTCTCAGCCCGTGCTCTCTGCAGACCAGGTAAATAGGTTTGAGTTATTTGCAAAGCCCCGGAAAAATTATTAGAGGTTAGGGTATATTAGTACTTGATACCAGAATGATGTGGTACGTCCAACATTCACACTGTGTTTCAATATATTATTCCGTTTTTCCAGTAACATTCAGAAATAGGGTGTAGGTCATTAAATTGAAGTCACATGAATGGTGCCAGTCAGATTCTTCAGAGGAGACAGTGCTGCCTGTTGTGCTGCCTGTTGTACTGATACTGGGTTTCACTGTGATTCTGTACTCATCAGCACATTTCTCAAAGTAAATTCCATCAACTCCTGTTGTGTGGCAACAAAAAAAATCTAGCCTAATTTACTAATGATGTGGGAACAGGACAAGAAGAAATTCTTATCTATTCCTGATAATTTAGTGGGAAATCAAGTAATCCTGGGCAACACTGGAAGTTTTATAATACCGTTTTTCTTCTGGAGCCGCAGATGCCTAATGCAATACTTAATGCTATTAATTAAAAGGACACTCGTTTAAGTAAAAACATTTAAGTTTTAATTGTGCCAGTAAAATCTTATTTATTAATAAAGTCCTTTAAATTGGGTTGGGGCTGGATTTGAGCGATAGCTCTGAATAGGCTAAAGTGACATGGCTGTACTGTAATACTGAAAATGAAGGGCTTACATGGTGCGGAGATAAAAGGCTTCCATGGCATGAGGTCATCGTGCTTAACATAGGGCTCTACTGTGTCTCCTACACATGATTACTAAACATCTTTATAGCAAAAGGAGCATAATCTGAATCGAAACACATGAGGAAGGGATACTTAGTGAAGCACACAAATCACAGGTACAGAATTCACAAATGAGTTTGTCCTTTTCCAGGATGAACTAGTCTGTGTCTGAGGAAGGACCAAACAACTCAAAATAGCCAGGGAACCATGGCTGACTGCTTCATCAGCGTCTCCTGCCAACATATCAAGCACCCAGAGGTTGCTGGTGACAGGGCTGAGTGACCAGTCACAGCTGTTCCTGCACACCTGTATCTGTACTGTGACCTGTAATGTGTAAGGAAAGACATTAGCCTGGCGAGGGGTTTACTCATCCGAAGTCTTTAGGGCATGTGAGCAGGGAAGAAGATACCATAAATAAGTGTGTGGGTAGCTATTGCATATTTGAAAACTAAACTGGTAGCTAAAAAGTAAACTGGATACAAATGATCACCGAGTCAAACAGATGAAAGCAAAGTATGAAGAATTTTACTGCAATTGATTTTTAATGCTCATGCTTTGCATAGCTTGAGGCAGAAATCATCCTTAGCTAAAGAATGCGCTGGCGTGGGTTCCTGAATGAAGCAGAGATGCACTGTGTGGGCAATACACTGAAATGGACAGTGGTGCCACGCGGGCCCTGCATGGTACAATGCGTCAGAGAGGCCATGAAAACAATTGCAGCAAAAAAAAATAAAAATCTTGCAGGTAACGCTTATTACCCTCCTAATAACACTAGAACTGCTTTTTCTCACGCCAATGAACAAGTAAGAACTACTTGTAGCCCTTTTGTTTGCGCCATTGTGTTGTTAGCTGCTGTTATTAACACTAATAACGCTCAAAAAACCATAATGTTCATAACAGAGTGGCTGTTCTGTCCTGAAACCGTAAAGGTGGAAATGTTTAAACATAGTATGCATTTCAATTATAAAATGTTGAATAAATAGTAGTCGCTTATTGGTGATTTCATGTTCATTCAAGTTTCCGCTTTTTAACAATTGTATACGGTTATTTTCTATACAAATCAATTCAGGTGAAACAAAAAATGTACGTATGTGTTCATGGATGTTTTCTTTTAGTATTTATGTTAAAGCAAGATTTTTATTTTATTATTGTTAATTGTGCGATTAATCTTTGGACGCACTTAAATTTAATAAGCACAAAAACATATGACATAATGGTCACCAACTCTGCTGCTGTGAGAACTACTGACTGTCTCTCTGTTGTTTTGATGGGTTGGCAGTATACTAATGCTATTGCCTATTGACAAAAACCAAAGGTATGATACGCTTAAGTATATTTCAGCTGGAGCTCACCGGTTCTATTGATGATAGGACTTTTCTGAAACAATCTTGGACCATGAAATAGGAAGGCGATTCAGTTATAGCTCAATAGTGGAATCAGTATTTTTCCGCACCGCAAATGCGCAAATTTCCTTGTGTTTCATGTGTTTGCTGTTTGTGGGCCTATACTTCTGATTGGTGAGCATACTGTCACACAAGGAGCACGGCATAAAAGACTATTCTCGCAAGAGTTTTAAATTCTGGGTCCTACGTGCTGTGCAATGTATATCCTAAATCACAATTTTTGCGATTTGCTAATCGCGTTGTTTCAAATCGCAATTTCGATTTGAAATCGATAAATCGTCCAGCCCTACTACACACCCCGAAGGCTGGTGTTTGTCTACCCTCTGAATAAGAAAACATCCGTCCATGGAACACCCGAGACTGCAGGCAGAACAGGAATGTATGGAGAAGAACAGAAATGATGAAAGTATCACACTTTTTATTTTACTTTTTTATTCTTGCTGAGATAGCCAAACAAAATCCAATTGCTAGGGTTCACTGATAAAGAGTCCAGCTTGGGAACCATAGGGACAAATGTAGCATTCATCCTGGACTGGACAGGCGTATATCCCAGGCCAGTTATACAAGAGCTTGGGACAAGTATCCAGAACCCCCAAAGGGAGGAGGGTGGCTCTCCTCCTCGAGACAGAAATACCGTCACTGAGGCACCGGTTATGGCATGTTGTGGTAATATTTAGCAAATTACAGATGATGAATAACTGTGAAATTGCACAGATGTTTGCATTAGGGGAGCCTGCTACCATCTTGGACTTTGGTTGTCTTCTCTGACACTGTCAGAGTGATGTTGAAGGACAGCTTATAGATGGGAATCTTCAGCTGTTTGATTTATGCTCCCTATACCCTCTAGCAGGATGGTTAGCGTGTGCCTGTGTGCACGTGTGAGTGTGGCTGAGCGGGTCTGTGCATAGCGGGGGCAATGAAGCGTTAAGGATTTGTGGAGGTGACCATGAAGAAGACATTTATGGGACTTACTATATTAAAGAGTTATGTTAAGGACTTTTTTTGCAATTGAAAAAAATGAGCTAGTGCACATCAGCAAAATTTCAGCAGGCTACTTAAATATGTGAGTTTATATTTCTGAAATACATGAGGAACCACACGAGTGCTGCCGCATAATTTTTAAAATTTGTATATGTTTAGTTTCCCATGGAATATTACAATAATGTAATAAACACTGTAATTGTAATTACACTGTAATTGCGATCTGTGATTGTTATCATACTAGTGTCGTATACATGAATAAAACCCCAAGGAGATGATAATCAGAAAAGGTTTATTACAAACTGCAACTCTAAGCATCCTATAGATAAAGGAAAATAATATGTACAGTACTAATGAAATGGCAAATACTCTGGCAATGTGTTACTAATCGCCTGCCAAGTGTTCCTGCTGGAGAGTAAGACAGAGCAGTCTGTCGCCCAGCCTTGAGCCTCCGCCAAAGTAAAGTAAGCCTGAGTGGGCGGGGTCAAACCCACCCCCAGATTTGGCAACTGTCACATCATCTCAGAATGTCTTTACTGATGAGCCTTAAATGACAGACACCATTGCCTGGCAGGCTGTCACGTGCTCACAGCTCATTCAGTCGCAATGGGTTATAACAGAGTGCAGAGGCAACAAAAGTGGTGAGCGTGCTCCCTGGATGGCCCGCTTTCCACTGACCCCGTGCCCGCTGATCACCACCCAGAGCATGTGGTGCCGGGGTAATGGCAGTGCCAGGCCATCGGTGTCAGACGGCGGGAGCTGCAAAGACCAGGACGTGGGGCAGTAACAGCCTGTAACAGTGACTCCAGAAAAAGGGAAGGAACGGCTCCAGATCACTGGGCTCGCAGGGAGGTTCCCTTTACACATTTCCGAAAGTGCTGAAGGCAAAAGATCGTGCCCAGGTGCAGGTACCAGAATGTGGTTCAAGAAAAGAGAGAGAAGAGACATATTTCACACAGTTTAATCCTCCCTGAACAGGTTTTTAATGAGAGAATTACAGCTTGCCGGTGTTATAGCCATAGGTCTTTGTCAGAAAGATGCTGTGGTTATTCATTTTCACATGGATGTTTCATATCATTCTGCTTGGTTTAAAAGGCTTCTTTAAGCCATTCGCGGAGAGTGTTTCAGGCATGACAGTGTTGAATATGAGGCATGAAATAAGCCTACTGGAATAGGGGGAGAAAACATTTTATGCAGAGGTTGGATTTCTGGCACGGCTTCCCAAAACATCCTTCCAGTCCAATAGTGAGGTCATTTTGATCTGGTTGCTGGGATTTATTCTTATTTCTTGTTTGTTTGTGATGGCTTTTTCTTGTGAGTGATGTTCCAGTGAAGGCAGGTGCTCGGCTGCGGGATGGGAAAGACTAATCAGGACTGCTGGAAGTTTCCTGTGAAAGGTGAGTGAGTACGCGGGGGGAATTTGGGGCAGCAGTGAATGATGTATTTAGCGCAGTTCGAAAGGTCACGTTATACTCTTGGGGTTCCAGATAAACAGGTGCGCGGTAATGAATTACAGCCAGCGTCACGGCCACATAAATCCGACAGGAGCTCCTCTCGAAGTTGGCAATTTCTTATTTAGTCAGGACATTGCGTTTGCCTGTAATGACGCTCGGCGCCAGGCATGGGTTGGTGGAGTAAGTCGCACTTTCTGAATAAAACATCCCTCTTATCGGCCCAACCATAATTAACCCTGGGGATTATTTTCATTGTTTCCTAGGACTGAATCCCTGCAGAAATGGGATTGTGGGCTGGTGGAAAGCAGAGCGGCAGTAGCTAGGTTGTGGAGCTGGGTTTTGGTGGCCCAGTGACATATACCAACGTGATTACCTTTATGTAAATCAGCTCTCCGTGGCTCAGTCCTCAGAGGCAACCTGCCAGCTGGTAAATATAGTCCCCCCCAATATATTAATTGTTAAGCCTGAAGATTTCCGACGCCTCACCCTAAATGAAAACGTTGCACAGATTACGGCGCACCGCAAGTTCTGACCACGAATGCCAATTACTTTCCAGTCTTTAATAAGCAGCTTGCCATGACCTGCATGCATGCACCTCATTCACCGTCACATATTCTTCAGAAGAGCCGTATTTCTGTGTTCCTTTATTGACGTCTATAGATTTTGCTATTATCACAGAGGGCTGTTTTCGGTTTTATAACCTGACGTATGGCGCCCTGTCTGAGTGCAGCCTAATGTGGCTTTATGGCAGTCATTTCGCATTCGTTTTATAACCCATACGCCCCCAGAACAAAATGCTGCTGGAGAGAGAAAACCGGGAGACTGTGGTTTAGATAATGTGATTGTTTAGATAAAAATGTTAGGGCTATGCATTCATCCTGTGACTGAAGAAGACATCATGATTCTATATGATTGCTCTGTCCCAATTACCCAGCCAGTTTTGCTAAATCATGAACTGATTGCAGCCCTAGGAATGGTTTATGGAAGCTGTTGCCTGATGTTTCATCTTGGGGAGAATCCACACAATGCTACACAAAAGGAGACGCTGTTAGCATCCTGAGCAGAGTTACCACTCCTGTGAGAAGCACACCCCAGATGATCCTTCACCCTTACACTGTCCTCCGTTCTCACATTCAGATTCACCACAGCAGATGGAAACTGGGAAGGGGAGGGGGGTTGTGTTGGGGTTAAAGAAGGATGGATCCCACTGATGTTGGCTGCAACTCAGACTGGGAGTTAGGCACTGCTGAGGCCACCAGGCACACCAGATCAGCAGTGTTATCTGGCTTTGTCTGGGGAACAGGGGGAGGGACCGGACCGTGGGCAGAGTAGGACGGCGCTACCCATGCGAATGCTGGGAAGCGGCTTTATTGACGTGGGCAGTTCTGGTTGTACGGCTTATGATAGCATTGGGTTGTGCTGCTTGTCGAGGCCGAAACACCCACACGTTTCTGTCCCCTCTGCGACCCTTCCTTTGCATTCGACCAGGTGCGCTGCTATTGGAGACATGCCACCCCCCGTGGCCACTGACATGCTAGAGTGTGGGGTCATGAGGGGTGAGAGTGGTAACCACAGGAATGCTGCGCTGTGATTGGAAGAAGGCTTCCTAATCTACGATGACAGGAATTAATGCGCACTGTCAATCACCAGCTGGTATGACCCAATTATCACAGCTTTTTTGCTTCCAAATGCACCAGTTAGGAAATGAGAGGACATGATTATCCCGCCTACAGTCGGATATGAAGCTTCGACCTTGTCTGTTGTAGTCATATGTCCCAAAACACAAGAGGTTTTCTATCAGAAAATCTGTGATGGATAAAAGCCAACATCTTGTTAGGCCAGTTCCACTGTGGTCTGCTAAATTAGTAGCAATATTTAGGCTTTTGAAGAGGCTCTTCCTTGTTTTGTTAAGAAATGTTTTTACCTTGGCTTTGACTGAGTAGATAAGAGACTAAGAAAAATGATAGATGTGATTTCAAGGATTGGAGCAAAAATGTTTGTCTTTTTTAGTTTAGTTTTTGTAATATTTTTAAAAATAAAAACTGTCAATTTAACTACTTTTTGTGCCAAACAATCCCTGACATTCAAAACATGATTTTTCAGTTTATCTTTATTTTAGTTATTAGACCCAATCAAGGCTCATTCATGTGCATCAATTCAGATTTAGATGATCTATAAAATTCTGCCTCCCCGACAAGGATAAGCAGTCACAAAATGGATGGAATATAAAATGAAAAATTACTGCTGTTTTACCTTTTCAATTATTCTCTGTGGATGTGAGATTTTATGGTTCCTATTAAACAGTAGTGTCTTGCCAATTCACCATAAATGTATTCTATTGTATTTTTGGATATATTTACAGTACATTCTAAACATTATCCTGTGCAGAATTATCCTCCTACCTCATCACACACACAATACCTGATGTAACTGCCTTCCCAGGAGGGCGGGCTTCTTCCACAATTATTAGGCAGTCTCCCTCATAAATTTTAAACTGCGATAAAGCCTGTAATCTTGTTCTACTGATTTGCAGTGCTGTTGCATCGTGGTGGCGACGGAAGGTTGGAGAATGTGCTCAGGGTTAGCATCAAAACAACAGGAAAAAAAAGACTTTTTCTCAGGGATTTGACTACAGCCAAAATCCATTTTCTTAATAAAATAACAAATCTCCCAATTATTCCAGAGCGCTAACATGGCAGATGCAGGCTAATTTTGCTGACCGTTTCGATGGTCCAGCTAAACAGGAAACATTTAGGACCTATTTTCTTTCTGCCGTAGGTGATTCTGCCCTGTCACCCATTAGCTGGTGAAAACACATGCATTTGAAAGTATCAATTCATAAGCAGTGTAATGAAAGGCAGCACCTAGAAGCAGAAAAACATACTCTGTTGAGTACATCCATCAGATTTTGTGCCAAATGACAGATAGTGGTGACCTAATGGTTAGGGATGTATGCTTGTAATTTGAAGGTTGCTGGTTTGAATCCCTGACCAGTAAGTCTTGAGTGATGTTTATACCATGCAAGTTCCATGAATTCTTCTTGGGTTACTGTGGAAATGACTCTGTCTTGCTTGTCCTCTGAATTCTTTACTGAATTACCGACCATTCACACAGCAGACCTCTGTATTTTCATGGACTCCATTTTACTTCTATAACCACTGCAGGAGTACTCATTTACCTCTCCTCAGTTTCCCACCCGGTGCTTTTGATACTATATAATGTTTGCTGGTCTTTTGGTCGCCCCCCTCAACCATTCCGGCCGCTAAATCTCTACTAAGCGCCTCAGGGAAACTGTGTAGGGAAAAGTGCCATAAAGAAATACATTGAGCTGAACCAAATCGCTTCCATGTTTCACCTCACAGAGAGGAAGAGGTGCTGCCAAACGGAAAGGGATGTCTTGTGTGTAATTTCAGACCAGCTCAGGGATGGGTTATGGGGCAGGCAAACACATTTACAAATAAATTGAGGACCTGGCATTGACAGTTACATTGGCACAGAGACTTCGAGACCCAGAATGTAATCCAGGCAGCTGTTTTAGGCAACGATTGTCCTGCAGAAGCGGTGCCAGAATAAAATGTATAAAATGTCCCTCGTGCTAATTCTTGGACTGGTAATGTGGAGCTTTCATTCTTTAATCGAACAATTTTTTTTGACGTCGTCACACCCTTTTCAGACATGGCAAGCTTCAGCCTTGTGGATTTAAAAAAAATATCCAAACTGACCATAACCTCAAGGACTGGGCCCTCTGTGCTGTGTAAATATGGGAATCCCGCGGAATGATGTATAAGGGCTTAGGTCACAGCTAAATCAGAAGAAGTGCTTCGATAGGACGGTGCCAAAAATTGTCTGGTAGAGGCACCATGATTTATCATCCTGACCAAGAAAACAAGGTGGGGACGCTCTTCAGAAATGTCCAAGGTAGGGTTCACGCCTGGCCACCTTTTCCCCCAAACCCTATGAAAGTGGCTTATTTGATAAGTCTCTGTATGTGTACCTTCATAATAATGATTTTGGAGGTTTGCAAAATCTGAAAATATACAAAAGACCTACACTGTATTGTTTTGGAAAGGGAGTGCAAGAGTACAAAGACTGATTACCCAGAATGCCATTTCCTATCCCACCTGTAAAGTGATGGGTCTGTCACCATGGGTCCGTGTATAAAGATTCATTTATTTGCTCTAGAGTCTCCCCAGCATTCCACATGGCACGTCAGTCAGAATGCGCAGCTTTAAACTCAATAATGGCCACCAAACATACAATATCCAATTTTCAGTCCTATCCATCTGCTGAATGTCTACCTTTTCTATGATGCTGTTTTGAATAATGAACAGGCAGCATCTGTGGAGTGCTTATTTTAGCAGAAAATGGCACTGTCTTTGTGGCATGTGAATCTATAACATGTCACTGTTTGACAAGATTAGGGGAGTGGCCAGAGGATCATTTCAGGTTATCATTTCAGGGATCAGAATATGCTGACAAGCAGCCTGCACGCAGATGTGAATGTAAAGAAACAAAACAAATTCTACCAAGCAAATGTTCACAGGGAATTATGTAAGGTTACAACTTACAGAAACATTATTATTTCACTACGGGGGGTGTGTATGATCTACTTACCAGCTAGTTATGTTACATAAGGCTTTGTTTAGTGGAACATAATGGAACATAAATGATTCTGGCAAAAAATGAGATGAAACTGGGAAATTAACTTAAAAGCTGCATGCATGGATCTCCAGTTCATATTTTAATCACAGATACATTTTGTTCCATTTCAGGCTACTGGTGATTTAGGTAGTGATGCAGAAAGGAGATTCATAAATCTAATTTTTCAGTGAACGACTATGGGAGGGAAGTACCCATCACCTTTATCAGAAATTACTCCAAAACTCATTAACTTGCTTTTCTTTGCAACTTAATGTATGTGGCATCCTTTCTGTTGCTTCTCACAATGCAATAGTTGAGAAAGACTTAAGGTCAAAGACTTAAACCGTAATACTGAACTGTGTATGTGTTTCTTTTATATTGCGGGGTGATTATTACTATATTGTAAGAGAACAAATAATAACAAATGGGTCTAGACTACAAACCACTTCCTTAGTTGTGTGGAATATCTTTGTACATGTATGGTAAAAAAAAAAAGTTTGAGATGAGATTTCTCTACCTAGGACATAGAGATTCACTAAGGCTTACACGTCTGCTTCGACTTCATCAACCTAACAGATTTCCAGACTTTTCTCTGGGACTGTGATGACAATATGAGTATGGTCTGGCATGTCCGTGTGGCCACTCAGCAGGTCACATGACTGCCAGGCGCTGGGGAAAATCACTCATGCAAAGAGGACTGAAAATCGAAAGGTCTGAAGAGTTCCTGGGAGCCTCATTCTGTTAATAGATTATTGTTTTCTTCTGACATCTGCACATACATACATTTTCTCACAAGGTCTCATTGCAATGCCTGCATTGTTTTCAAGGTATTCAGTATCTAACTAAATTTAGTTGGTCCCTTTTCAGAAAGATGTCTCAGGCAAAGTATGCTATATAGAACACCTCAATCTTCTTTTTAGTAATGGATGCCCTCAAACACAAGGGTTTTAAACTGGATATTTCATTCTTTTAACAGAGCTTACACTTAATGGCCATTTTGTTAAGAACACCACGATACTAACAGGTAGGACCCACTTTTGCCTTCAGAACCACTTCTGGTGTCGAATAGTTAGTTATTTAGGGAAGCGCTGTTGTGTACCACTGTTAAACAGACTAGTTATTTTTGTACTTGTGACCTTCCTGTTTTAATGAGTCTGGTCATTCTCCTCTAACAATCTCTTTAAGGTTGTTTTAGCAACAGACCTGCTGCTGACTGAATGTGTTTTGTTTAACGTGCCATTCTCAGCGAACTTGACACTGTGCTGCATTAAAGTTCCCAGGGGGCTGGCTGCTTCACAATCACTGGAACCACCACTTCTGGCACCAATAATTTTACCACATTTAAAATTAATTGGACTGTGTGTCTTAGCAATCCTTAGCTTTGCTGCACAGCAACTGCACTTCTCAACTCTGTCTGCATGCTGTATACATGCAGTTGCAGTCACATTGTTTGCAAGAGCAGGCAGTTTGCTTTAAGAGCCAGGTGTAGCTAACAAAGCAGCCACTGCAAGTAAATATTGTAATGAAAACCTTAGAAGGGCATTCAGCATGATTAGCGTGAAAAGCTAATGAAGTGTGGAAAAAACACCCACTTTGTGTGCCTGAACCGTAGTCTCCTGCTTTACATTCACTTACTGCAGTATCCGAGCCACCGGATAACCAGAAGATCCAGAAACATGAGACAAATGTGAAACTGAGAACGTGAACGTGTTTCTATTAACAGCTGGCTGTATTTATAAGCTTTCATTATAGCATGAATGGAAGCTAGAATGTTCTTTTTCCAAGAAAAATCAGATGGGAAATGACACGGACGACAGGGACTGGCGGCCACGCAGCAGGCCTGTCCTATCACCTTGGATGAATGTCACAGAAAATAATGATGCTGGAAAACGGGGATAATGAGCTTGACAATTAGCGCCTCGCTGCCATGACTGAAGTCAATGGTCTGCCTGGTAATGTGAGCTCATTGAAAAGCAGAGTGCATCCCGTGCTCCTGTCCGTGCCTCGCCATTATTATGGGCTGTGAGACTCAGCTCTGAGGCCGGCCCGATACGGCGAGTGGGAGTGGCAGTGACGGTGCCAAACGCGAGATCAGGGTAAAGTGACTTCGACCTTGGATCGGCCGATGTGCTCTGCATTTTTAAAAGAATTTCTTAAAATGAAGATTGAATGAGATTAGCTTTGCATGACATTATCATTGCTCTTTTTATTTAGATGACACTCATATTTGCATGACATTGTCATTAGTATTTTAGAGTTGCAGGCACTTCTATAAATGACTTATAACTTTTGTGTAATAATTTTACGACAGTGTTGACTTAAGCTACACAGTGGTTCAGCTGCGGTTTAGGCGCCTGTCCAAGGAGTTCCCCGGGCAGAGACTTTGGAAACGTCCCGGAACTTGACAGAGAAACCACAGGCATAATACAACACTGTAAGGAGCACTACATTATACAGGAGGCAAGCAATTAGGCAAGACATTGAAGGTATTTCAGATGAACTGTGAAGGAATTGTTTTTCTAAAGGTCTGAGCTGAAGAGGGAGTCTCGCCTCGGTGCCTGGGGATCGTTAGTGATTGTGAAGACTGTGGACAATTTGGGATATGAAATAAAGATCTGCCAGCCGGCTGGGGTGTGGAAGGGGGGCAGACAGAGACAGTGGTAATTTCTAGGTCCCAGAAAGGCACTAATTGAAAAGGACATGTCAAACCTGGAATATGTACACAAGTGAAGCCCGCCCCCGATTCAATGGTTCAACCCTTTTTGTTTGGCTTTTCTCCACACCGTTACTCAATCACACCTCAGACGCTGAACAGACAGAGCAACGGATAAAACTCTAACGTCAATCCCCGCAGAGCCTGTAATCCCAGAATAAGACACATTACCATGCTTTACGTGCCTCATGTCGGCTCCTGGACAGCTTCCACCCAAGACATTTTTATTACACCTGGAGACACTTGCAGCCACTGACTGTCTTTTATCAAACTCACTAAATGGCTCTTCAGCACTCAAACTAGATTTGCTCCGCTCATAATTGAAAGGCCATTTGCCCAGGGGAGTGGTCTCTAGATCCTTAAATAAGGGGTTTGAGAATGAGCACACTCTTTTCTCCTCTTTTTTCAGAGGAGGAGCTGCTGTTCAAAGTGTAGAGAAATGCTCATTGATACAAGTTGTTTGAGTACGGTGCTGTGAGTGTCCCGTGCTGATTGGGATACTAAGGCGATCAGCTGGTCCGAATGATGGATGCGGTCTCCTGGAGATCCAGAGTAGAGAGATCCACCGCACGAGAACCCTGGTCCAGAGGTACAAAAGACAACAAAGTGTGTGGGAGGGGCTTCTGGACACACAACCAAATAGTGAGAAGCAGGCAGTGTGTACAGGGAGTACCCAGAGAGAGTATTCACAGAGAGAGTATTCACAGAGAGAGTATTCACAGAGAGCCCCAGAAATACTGCCCTGTTTTGTGCATAGAAGTGATGTTTACACTCAGGCAAGAACCTGCGAGATCAGTAGATCACTATAGGAAGGAATACATGGGGGTCGATTTTAATTAAGAAATGTGAAATATAAATAGATTTCATCCATCAGTTCATGTATCATTGGGCCAGTGCAAATAATGTACAAGCAGAAATGAGCTGTGGAACTGAAGTCTGTAATTAATGTTAAGCAGCAGCCGTATCGTGGCAGCAACAAGTACACAGGTCTGTGTGCAAATACTGTGGGATGAGCTGCTGCTGAGTGCGCAGAAAAGGCAGAACATGCCAGAATGCGAGTTTCCCTGGATACAGGGGGGGTCGTTAAAGCACAGGCGTTATGCTAATCACCAGAAAGAAGATATGGCGTCCAATCAGATTGTTTGTCTGCCTGTGCGAGACGTCAGCTCAGCCTCAGACTGACATTGCCCTGCAGTCTCTTTTTTCCTGTGTGAATTTAAGGAGCTTGTTCACCCAAGGCCAGCTGATTAATTATATATTTATTTTCCTTTTATTCTGCCACTAATTAAGAAATATCATTCACTCAGCTGCAAAAATCAGGCTTCGTTTACAGGATTTTTATTATCTGCTGTGAGATTTAATAATCTAAGTTAGACTGTTGCTTGATGCCCAGAACTTGCCCATGTCAGGAAGCTGTACCCAGCAGAAACCAATGAAGGTATTCTGATGGGAGTATCACGCTGCCCCATGCTCAGAGACATACCACCCCCACTGGAAAGCCTGGGCTGGGGGCTCTGAATGTAAATCGACCCCCAGTCCATGGTTAGCTCCCTTGGCGGGGTTGGTTTATCTATACCAGAGGTGTTGACTCAATTGTCTGCTCGAAGATAGCAACAGTAAACAAGCGGAGTTTGCCATACTCCCCAGAGATTTGCTCCTGTGGCTAATCCAGGGAAAAAAAAACCTTTCCTCTAGTAATTGCTTCCCAGCCCCCTCCCCACCCTGCCCCCCAGTTATACACCAGTAAATGCATTTTATCAATTAAACATACGATTGCAACTTGTCACAATTCCCATTGGTCAGTAGACGGTGGGAGCAAATCAAAGCTCAATTGCCGCACGCTCTAAAAGCCAATTACCTGAATCTCACTTTTGCTTTAAGACCTTTGCTGTGGTCAATTACGGCCATGACGCCCACATTACAATCGTTCCGTTGAATTCCCCTGGACCTATGAACAGCAGATATGTAATTAAGTTCCGAACAAGCACGATCACTGGTCATCATTTCAGGAAATTAGCAGGAGAGGAGCACGAGCCACTCTTATGAGCACGAGAGGTACTGCAGGAAGTGCTTTAGGGACCGGCGCTGATTGGACTGGTCAGAACCATTTGGAGTGTGTTTTCTCTTCTGCCAGCTGGTATTTGTAATACTTCATTCTTGACGAGAGGCTGGTGCTGTGGGTAGTACTGTAGCTTCACATCTCCAGGGTTAATAGACTGAATCCCATCCCTATGGGGTGTGTGTGTGCGCGTGCATGTGTGTGGGTGTGTGTGTGTGTGCGTGTCCAGTGGTGTCAAAAGGAGCTTCACACTGGAGATGACTGAATTTGTGTGTGTGTGTGGGGGGGGGGGGGGTGCAGTGTATATAACAACAACCCAATGGGCACAAATACAAAAGTCCCATTGTGAAAAGATGCAATATTATAAAGATTTTAAAATTAAATTTTAATTTAAAGTATGACTATCACTGCTCAGGGTGCAGTTTCACAAGGAAGAGGGGGTGCCCCCCCCCCCCCCATTGCTGACACCCCAGTGTGTGTGTGTGTGTGTGTCCTATGATGGACTGGCATCCCACTCAGGATATGCTCTACTTTTGCTTTATGCCTGTACAGCCTGGTATAGGGGGCAACACCACTGCCATTCTGTGCTGGAGATGCGGTTTGGGGATGGATGGATAGATGGATGGATGGATCTTAATGATACCCCTCAGTGTGGTACAGATCCAGTATGTCTCAGAAGAACAGAACAAACATATAAAGTACAGGACAACATTTAATGTGATGGGCAAGACATTTTAATAGCCTGCAAGCTGATGCCTTTGTAGAAATGTGTCTGTGTTGAAAAGGGCAGTAGATCTGTGTCAATGAAACTGAATTAGCAACTTGATTTTATTTTATTGCCCACTAATTTTGGGACCTACATCAACACAATCGTCACATGTACCTTTTTAAATTTCTAATGAAAACTCACTTCCTTTGTTATTCATTTACTACTTTCCTTTGTTTATCTACCAATCGATCAATTGGGTCGTTACACACGGACAACGTGACGCATCTTTAAACTGTGTGTATGCACATACTTAACTAAAATGATATTTTAGATGACCAATTTAAATTGTAACTATTTGTGAAATATTTACGAACTACTACATTTTATAGTTTTTAAGTTAATTTGTCTGCCACTTACATGTATCTAAAACACAAAGTAGCTATTTGACGAATCTCTGTTTTTGCCTTAATGTCACTGAATTGTATATACTTACGATTAGCTTTGAGGTGGCTCGGAATGAATGTAAAGCAAGTCCACCTCTGTTGCTTCAGTATCAGCCCGTCATGATTTTAAAATCATTGTCTATGCCGCTACATGTGCATTATATGATGCCGGGGGACTGAGAGGGGACAGCAGCTCCCGCTGACTATTGTGCGTAGAAAGCAGGGCTTCATTCGGGGGGTAACAGCGCCACACTTTGCGAAGGCCCACAGCTGCAGCGGGCGAGCGGCGGCGGCGGCGGCTCTGCGTTCCCGGCTTTGCCACTTCAGTCTGGGCGGCTCGCAGTCAGTCCGATCTGGAAGAGAGGAGAGTCGGGCGCGGGCAGCGAGGAGTGACGGCCGCCTCTCCGCTCCGCGCTCGCCTTCTGCCCAGAGGATAAGCACTTTCAATGCGGCAGCTCCTTTGAAATGTTTGCCTGCTTCATTTAAGTGTCTATGACGACGTCGCTTTGCACAACTACTGTCAGGTAGGTGGCATATGCAGAATTTCGAGTCACTTCCATGCATTTTCGTTTTTTTTTTTGGTTGAAGCTTTCTGAGGCAATACCTGCCAAAAATGATTTTATAGATATATTAGTTGATAGAATGAAAATATGAGCATTTTTGGATGTGCAAGCACCTGTTTTAAGAAAAAAGGGAAATGCATCAATATTATTCTTTAAAAAATGACAGTATTGTACCTGTACATGGCTGTAGCACGCATGTTTAGCAGGAACGGAGATTGTATTCTGCACTCCTGATAATATCCGGCACATGCAAGCTTGAGCAGTCTTATGCACACTCGCATCTTAATAACCAGATTATACAATATATACCGCGCGGCTGCGTCTTACCTGAAGAGCTTAGCTCATACAGGTAAATATGAAAATGAAATGTATAGTATGTCCGCAGAAATTACAAGTCAGTGAATGAAAGTGACATTTATTTAAGATGTCATGTCTATTACTCCATCGTCCCCAGTAGCGATCGATTTATTGTAATACATCGTAGACCAAAATGTTGCTTATATAACTTGAGTCAATATCTAGAGATGATTCTTATTTACTTAAGAGCAGCAGTTGTTCAGGCACCGCTGCTGGGATAAAACATGACAGCGATACTCTGCGGTCACTGTTTTTCAAGTCTCACAGGGTGCGAGGCAAAACGCATAATGCACTGATTTTTTCCAGTTTTACATGAACCGTGCGACAATCGTCAGTATTACTTTTAGTCTGCGTTTGATATATGTATATATATATATATATAAATCGTGCGTCTTGTACAAAGTCGTATAAAATGCTCCGCCTTTAAGATTTCGGCAACTGGGTGGTAATCCTCTGCTGAGAAGCGCAACACGCGGCGTTTATATTCCCGAAACGGGATTAAATTATGTATGAACTGGTGTCACTCGCAATTGATTCATTCTCTACAGGGGGCAGCGAGGCAAACAGTTTAATGTAAAACCGCGATATCTACCATGCGAGGAATGCTGTGGATTATACCCTCAGAGACTTAATTGCTTGTACACAGCTCTTAATTGATAAATTATTTTATGGTTGTCAGTTAAAATTTGTCATGTTAATCGCATTTATATATAACACCCGCTTGTTTGTTTAACTCTTATGATTAGCAGAAATAAAAGAACAGATCTACACCAACTTTATCCTTAATGCAGCCTAATGGAGTGCACCTGTAGCTTACTGGATTTCGTTTGGAATAGACGCTGCAGTGAGTGACATCTTTACAGGACAGGGAACAGGGAATGAATGCTCTGGATGAAAACGAAAAATGAATTGCAGAATAGGCGGGCGATGTTAGGGCTTCACGCAGAGACGAACCAAAATGAAATCCAGTGAAGTCCAGGATGAAGGTCAGATGCTACTGGTCAAACTTTATTATAGAATAACTTTACGATAATGATTCCTCTGCCACTCACTGACTCAGTCGTCACCTGATTGGCTTCTTATCAGATTCATATATTTCCCCTGACTGACGTATTATTAGACGTGTTATTACTTGCAGTAACTTGCTGGGAATTGCAATTTGCACGTTATTGTAACCCGTCTATATAATGAAACAAAAATGCGCGAGTATCATTTGACAGAAAGCATTTTTAAAACAAAAATGTTATGGAGATTAAGATTAAGAAAGGGTTGATTAACTAAATTGGAAGTACAAATCTGACTAACCCGAAATTAAATCATTCTCTTTGGAACCATTGGGCCTATGTGGGTTTTTGCCCGGCCATTTGATTAATCATGTCTAGAGTAGCACCTGGAAGGAAGCCAGGGGACGCTTCGGTACATTAGCGAGGACCTGTCATTGTCATTTAACCGGGAACATATAGTTTGATGGATGCTTTTTAACATATTTAACATTGTGGCAAATCGTACCGGAAAGTATGGAAAGTTTTATATGTGGTTGATAAGAATATTGCATTATGAAACTGATATACGTGTATCAATTTTACGTATCACGTGCATCAGATGTGACGATAACGTCTGGATTTGCAATTTAACGTACTCCATCTTTTGAAATTTAGTTTTTGGGTTTAATTTCGGTAGAGTCTGGTTTTACAGTGATGAATACAGAGAGATGTTGGCTGTTTTTTTCCAGCTAACATGTTTTATGTTTTTAAAACAAAAATGAATTTACAAAAAACAGCTTGTATACCGGGAGTCACGGTTTACGAGGCTTCACAATGGAATTCTTTAGTAGCGTTATTGAATTTGCAGTAGCCAACGTGATTAAAAAGAGATTGCATCCACTACAACTTCATAAGACCTCCGAGGAAGAACCATCATTCTCCGTGTGTGTGTGTGTGTGTGTGTGTGTGTGTGAGAGAGAGAGCAGGAATTACACTGGCGCGAATAATATGGTGTTAGGGGAGTTCTAGCTCCCAGTTCAGCTCCTGGTTAGGGGGAACCACGGAGGAAGTGAGTGTCTCAGTTTAATTGAGTGTTTGGCCTGGTCTTCATCAAGGAGTGGAAAGGAACCGTGGAAAGAATCTGTAGCTGTCTTAAACAAACAGAAATACAGCGATCGCACTGCCAGCAGTCGGCAAGCTAGCTGTATCGAAGAAGCAAGCCCAACCCAATATTACAGTCATACACCTGTGTGTGTGTGTGGCACAGATCAGAGATGAAGTACTGATGAGGTGTTTATTGGGAGTTAAAAATGAACGGTCAGTATGTGCAATTATACTACATTTTAACACGTGCCAATACTGGGGTGTAATTTAGTCAGTCAACAGCAGGTGTCTCAGTAGAGCACTGAGAGGGAGAGGGATGCAACCAAGCCAGGGTCTCCTAGGTGAGATGCAGGTCCATCGTGGGGGACCCAGATGTGCTACAGGCAATTTAGAGATGCTAGTTATTCTAAATGTGTGTCTTTGGACTGTGGGGGGGCAGAGGACCCAGGGGAAACACCATACAAAAAGCAGAGAGAGGATTTGAACCCCTAACCTTGGGAATGTGATGCAATAGTACTGCTGCCCTGGCAACTTTTGTTTTGACTCAGTCAAGTGCGATCTAATTTTCTTTCAACAGAGAAGACCTGATTACATGATTCTGGTAAATTTTTACCCATGAGCTTTTCCGAGACCCTTGAATGATGATGCGACAATGGCAAATTAATCCCTGGTGCATGTGAATGAGTTAATCCCTGTTTCCTATTAAGGAGTCAATAGTACAGGCATGGAAATTGGTCATTCTCAGACCTTCTGAGAACACTTCACTGGACACCTTATCACCTGTTGTTTGTAGTAGTGCTACACGTTTGTTTTCAGAAAAACACTCCTATGTGAGTCCAACCCATTAATGCAGCTGCATCGTTTTGGATGTTCTTGACCATGGATAAGAGGTGATTTGTAATCTGGCAAGTGGAAATGAGTGCTTGACTCTTTCGAAGTCTGTACAAATGGCTGCAATCATAAGGCACCCGATGTAAATGCTGACATTGTGTTGACTTATGATGCTTTATTAAAAATCTGTTCAACATGTTTGGGGGGGAGCTTGCGATTTACTTTAGAGTTAGATATGAAGGGAGATGTTTTCAGGTCTTGGGAAACTGGGAATCTGTATTGACCATATGTAAAGTCCTTCAATAGTAAGGTTTACTACCATCCGCCTTTTGAGGGGAGGTATGGGGAGAAGGATGGCTGAGGCATTTGAAGGACACTGTGGCCCAGGAAATAAAGACCTGGCTCTCTGCCGGGGGTAATTCTGGGGCTCCGAAGGCGTGTGTCATCCATGAATTGTAATTTGCCATGAATGTGCAAGGCGCATCGTGATGCTGAACGGCGGGAGATTGATGACCCTCAGAAGAGTGCGTGAGGGTAGTCTATACTGGCAGGCCAATATACTGCCTACATTGGGACATTACTCTGCTGATTTTGCTTCCATTTGCAAAACTGGATCTATGCACGGCGACCATAGGTCGCCCTGGGAGAGTGGCGATGATGTCCTTTGCCCCAGTAATTATTGTTTTGTCTGTGCAAAATTAACTCTTTGATAAGCAGCCAGAGCCCATAAATTCACCCCTCCCCATGAACAAGAATGGTAAGAGCACCTGCAAAGCTGTACATTCTATCAGGATCTTAGAAATCAGCCCCAGGTAAATCTCTAGGTCCTTGAATTTGCTTGTGAGTTGGAACAACAGTTAGCAAAATGACCCAAGCTAGGCTCTGCTGTCCTGTAAGGTCCTACAGGGTTACAGGGTCGTATTCTGGGCGTTGAGGGAGTATTCTACATCCTGCGATTTGGCCTTTACAGTGATTTGTTTTTTTTGGGGGTGGTGGATGTTAATCAAGATGCCTTCTTTGCCACCCTTTGGTGTGGAATTAGGACAATAGAGCACAACCCCAGAAGTACAACCAAGATTTGATCTTTAATTTTTGCGTGTAAGTGCTGCTGAATGTACTGTGTTACCTCACCACACTCCTTTTTTTTTTCTTCCCCCATGTTCTCTCTACCTCCGCAAGTCTGACTTTCCCAGGTTTTCCTAATCGCATCACACCATTGGTCACACTTGGGACTGCCTGTGAGTTTGCCAGCAGTGTTGTGTGCCTTTAAGGATAAGCTATGCTCCTTTTTCTGCATGCTGTAAGGAGTGGTCTGGACCTGAGCCTTCACTGTTTATTTCTGCTGTTGTAAGCGGCGGTACGCATATCTTGGGGGCCTTGGCTCAACCCGTTTTCTGGGAAATTTGCTGAGACTGGGAAAATTCGACAATTTATCCTTTCCGCAACAATCGGACCCCAGTCCTTTTGTACTATCATGCGGCACGAACGTGGTGAAGGGTTTTTTGTGTGAAGTGTCATTTGGAAAGCCATGCTCTGTAGTCGGCAGCAAGTTTCATAGCTACACGTGGCTATCAGGACGAGATGGTCTGGCTGTGCGTTGAGTCTGCTCTCATTTCTTGCAGTCCGTTTAGCAACGGGAGTTTACTTTGAGAGTGATTCACTGCAGGCATAAAGATGTTTCAAGTTCATTTTGAAGTGTCTCATAAACAATCCTGCTGTTATCTTTCAGTACACCAGCATATTTATTTTTTAGGGGGATAAATATTGTTAAATGGACGATAACCTTCAGTGAAATATAGACCGTTACTCTAGGGATGGGGATGCGTTGGGAAAATGTCTCTCTTTTTAGTTTTGGAAAGTAGCTCAATTGAACATCAGGTCCAGTTCTCCTTACAGGGGACTCTTCCTGAAAAATGCAATCTGGCAGAAAGTCTGAGTATGAGGAAGCAGTTTATAATTTGCATATGTAGTTTGCAAAGCAGAGTATCCACATTGCTTGCTCACTCTTTCGGTGTTAATCAGAAAGGACAGGTGAGACCCTTGCTTTTTGCTCAAATATAAAAACGTTTTCTCCTCTGGTGGCACTGAGGGGATTTATGGTACAGATGACTTTGAGTCATAGGCTCATAGCCCAAAGAGCAATTTGAATCTTACTGTTTGTACGGGGGAAGGATGTGCATTCATGGTAGACATACTGGAGGCAGGGTTAACATCTCAATCAGCAGTACTATGAAATTAACTAACTTTTTATTTGTGATAGACACTATTGATCCCGAAGGAAACTTAGGGAAAGGACCACCGCCCAAGCAGAGACAGGAACCCTAGACCCTCACATTAGAAGTCTGGTAGAAGCTGTCCAGGTTGTGATATTGTCAAATGTAGCTATGATGATGCATTAATAGTGTTTATCATGGTAACATTGTAGGGAATGATACAGTAATGTTGAGTATGACTTAATTACTATTCTGTTTAGGATGCTTTTTTAGGATACTAGAACTGGAATTGTGACATTGAGATATGGTACCTGTCCTTGCTGTGGCTACTATAAGTCCGTACATGCAGTGCACAGAGATATAACTGAGGACATGCTGGTTGGAGACAGAGTGGAGGGCTTGGCATTCAGCAGTGATTCATGCCCAGTCACTGACAGGAGATGCTGAGATCGTAGTTCAACTCCATTCCCCGCACTTGTATGTCAGAGGGCTCTGCTATTTGCGGTGACACGCTGACCTTCAGAATTATTGCCAGACAATTGACTGGGACCTCTGCTGTTTATTCTTGATGTCAATTACCATTCACAGTGCCCTAATTACAGCAAACGTCAAAGTGCAATTATAAGCACTGGTGAAGGACTTGAGTTGTAATTAAATTGCGGGCCGATGGATGACATTGGAGCGAGGGAAGGTGACAGACACTCCTCAGCAAGAGAGGAATCCATTTGGAAGTTTGTTTGAAAACTTTGGTAAATGCTTTACTACGTTTATATTCTCTTCTACTAGTCTACTGTGTGGAGTGTTTAACATCCTGTGACATAAGAGGTGAGGCTGAGTATAAGCATGGCTGGAGGTCAGTTAGTGAGCAGTGCAAAGTGCCTGGTCTTATTTCATTCTGGTTGGTCATGGGTGGCGCCACCTTGTACCATTTCAAAGCTTCCGTGACAAATCCATTAAAAAAAAACGTTTCTGAATACGTATTTTATGACCTAGAACTCTGTAGGTCGTGGTCTATTTTTGCTTATACAGGAGTTGAAATGAAGATTTGGAACGTGTTCAGTGTGAGTTGTGCATAGAAAGTGCTGTGTCATCCATAACTGTGATAAAACCAAAACAGTGCTGTATGTGGCTCTGTGTTTCACTACTGCTGAGCTTTTATTGGATTTCAAAAAGGTTTTAGAGCTGGATCAAAGGCAGGCATTGCGATGGAGACGTTGACTGAAATCAGGGCCTGAATGGCTCCTTTTTTTCTGAGTGATTGGTTGGATGGCCTCACTCATTGGTAGGCTGTGTGTGTGTGTGTGTTTGAGAGAGTAACAGTGGGAACAGGAGGAAGCTGCACCAGCATCCACAAATGCAGAGAGCAAACATGCCCATGTAATGCTGTGAGGCCTGTGATTCCCATGACAGCATATAGGATAATACATTTAGGGTCTTGGCCTTTTTGCTGTGCCTTAAAACAGAGTGAAGTCCTGTGTGTGTGTGTGTGTGCGCATGCATGTGCACCCTGTTGCTGGCTGCGTGTGGAGAGTGCCCCCTTTTTCCATTGAAGTGGACTCCTGCCAATTTGCCACATGCCAATTCATTAGGATCTTCAAAAGCAGTTCCCCTGCATGATGTTTCTAGGGTAATTGAGATGACATGAAAAGGCATAAAAGCATCTCTGTGGACGTACACTATAGGTAGAATCCATGGGATTTTAAATGGTGTTTTTATTGTTTATAGTGAGTCTGATGCAGTTCTCTCACAGCCACCCAGGTTTCTGTGGTTCTCATTGGTAAGGAAACTGTAGGAAATTCTCCATACGCCCCTCACCCCCTGCCAAGAGAGCCACAAAACCAGATTTTTTTTCTCCATGCTATCCTGCACACCACCATGCGGACCAATGGGTGTAAAAACATCACTGTGACACTTTGGATTTTATTTTTAATTTTTTTTGAAGGGTTTGAAGAAGGAGCTGGCCAGCTTCTGCTGAGGGAGTGAGAATTATTCTTTTTTTTTCTCTTCCTCAGTCCGACTGGGAGAATGAACAGAATTTGTTCCGTTCGTAACTGACCAGCTTCTCGGGCCATCTGCTGCCTGGGCGCCTCTGCCAACGGGCTAATCGCCCTGGTCGTGTGTGCTTCAGGCTGAGATCTCACCCCTTCCCACCCTCAAAGGTGCAAGACGGCTGCTGCTCAGTGCACAGGCGCCCGCTCCTCACGCTCATTTAAGAAGAGGGGGTGACGTGCTCCGCTCAGCGGTCGGGGTCACCCATGTTCTGTTTGTGACCTTTGACTCTATTTCAGATTTTTTTTTTTTTATAATCATCACTACAGGCGACAGTTTACTAACAGTGAGGCTAATTTAGTGTGTAACTGATAATGGGAATAAAGGGCATTTTAAAAAATCTGCCTGTTTTGATTTAGGAAATGGTCCCATTACCGCTATTATAACAACACTGAAACACTTAAATGTATGTTTATTTTATACTGATATTATAAAACGCAGATTCTGTGCTTTATGCAGGATTGTCGCCTTGGTTGCGTTTCCCCGCTCGCTCTCATCACAGGCTGCATGGCTTCATGCCCGAATTAAGAGCTCTGCAGATACATTTCCTTCAGGGCTCCATGTGGTTCCGATCCCACTGTGTGAGTTTCTCTACAGCGGCATCTTTTTACTACTGCAAGCATGCAAAAGATTTAACTGCAGATCATTTGAATGCTGCCCAGGTATTTTAAATAACTCTGTGTTAGAAATCCAAGGCAGCTGTGTTGAATTTATGATGTTGGTTTGAGTAACAAAGATGTTGTAAACATTCCCCTGTACAAATGTTTTTGTTCTGATATAAGTAAATAATTTGTCCCAGTCTATGAAATTGAAATTTGACTGTTTCTAATGGTAGCTAGAGTGCTGTTTATCACGCAGATGTCAAAAGTGACATGCCATGTGCTGGGGGGGGAAGGGGGGCTATTCATCCCATGCCCACCTTCTGAGAAGTCACCCTTCCCTTCCAGGCTGGACTACCCACCAGTTCATCTCCTCGTCTCGAATCTCGGACCTTATCTGGCAGCCAGTTCCTGCCAAGTAATTTGTTCTGACCTCTGTGGTTGTGTTCCGCCCAGCCGTGGCTCCCATTGGCACACCCGGGGGCCCATCTGTGACCAGGCAGCCAATGGCCAACCGGCCAGCCTGGTTACGGTGACGTCAGCCCTGGTAGGCAAGACATGCAAGGAGATCATGGTGCAGCATTTGTTGAGCCCCCTCCCTCTCTGTTCCTCTTTTGGGGTGCATCTCAGGGGTTCTCCCTCCCCTGTTTCCAAGGAATCATTTGTCTCCCTTCCTGTGCTATGACATCCTGGAGAAATCCTTCCTGGCAGCCAAATCCGTGGGCATTTTAAATGCTGTTTTGACAATGCCTTAAACATTACTATGGTTGGTTTTATTAGTTTCTTTCTTTCTTACTGCATAATCCCTGAATTTTTAAAGCCAAGTTAAAAATGAGTAGCAAATTCTTTTTTACGGCTGCCACGGGTGTGCCTCAAACAGGAGTTTATGGATTAAAATGTTAATATATTTCTGCAAACTATGGCAAATGCATACATATTTGTAGGTTCCTCTTCTAAAGAGAGACCTTCTGATGGGTAGTTTGCTCTAGGATTTTTTTTCCTCTTTCACCAGAGTTAACACTTTCTCTCTTGGCCGCCAAATCTGGTTGCCGGCATGTAGCAGGAACGATGCAGACATTTGACTTGTACTGAATTATTCCATAGTCGCAAGGGGAGTTGGTACTTTGGCAAATGCATGTGTTACATTCACCGGAAAGATGGTTGATTTGAGACAAATGGCTTGCAATGCCCTGATGTATATGTTTGGCATGTACGGCTGCAGACGGCACCAGTAGCTGCTGTGTTCGACCACCAGCGGTGGTTTTGGATTTTGGGAAGGGTCCTCTCCGTCTAAATTGGAAGCAGAACCGCCTGCAGAACAGTGTGAAACGCACGTTGGAGCACACTGCCAGATGCTAAATCAAATGTCTGGTTTATTCTTTTAAAATAATGCCCGTGTGCGTAAGGTATGATCTTTATTAGCCACAAATGGCCTTGCACAGGATGGGAGGGGCCTTTGCCTAGGGAGTGTTTCGCATTTAACTTCAAAGTGATCTTTCTGATGGTGGCGATCCGTTCTCAGCTTCCTCCTTTAAACAGCATTCGTTGAATCTCAGTGCCAGAGTCGCTGCCCTGCTAACAATTTTTCAGTTTCGGAACGTTTACCAAACATTATGATTAAGATATGGAAGCGTTCAAAGTGTCCACTTTTTCCTGATGCTCCCAGAATGTTATTCCACTCCTGCAACTATGTACTACTACAATAAAGAATAAGATAAATCACGGTAGTAGCAGGAAACACTGTGGCTTTGCAACCTAAAGGTCATGTGATCAAGGCTGGATAGTGGATTTGCAATATATACACACAGCAGCTTTATGAAGAAAAAAAAAATAGTGTAAAACAATTTTCAACATTAATCGCGATAAAAGGATGTTCTGGTGGTTCACAGAACCTTTGTTAAAATGTAAAATGAGGAAATCACGTTCTATTGACGTTACAAAAAAACGTACTCTGCCAACATATAACCCTCACATAACATTGGCTAAAGTTGTGGGAACATTCCCTGTTAGCTGAATGCTAACTTTCGAGTAAATGGTTAATGCACTGCATGCATTGTGGGAATGGCGCAGAAGAGTGTCCAGATGATAGGCATGCTTTTCTCCCCAGTGCGAGTGACCTGAGGGTGCATGTGTCCTGAGAGCAACATGAGGAACCTCCATGGAATAATGGGAGCTGCCCTGAATCTCTATCCAAAAACGCAGCCCCATTTGGCTCGAGAAAGGCTGACAGAAGTACTACATCACAGTACAGCCATACTTCACCCACAGCGGAGTGATGTTACATCCAGGACACGACAGCGTCTCAGAGAACATTTCATTACTCATGATCTTCTCCTGCTTCTGTGCGCTCTGCTTACAGAATAGGCCCTTATGCTGCCCTGATAGAAAAATTAACTAGATTTTGATGAACAGAGCACATATTGGATTATGTCCAACTAGCTAGTAATTATTTCTAATCTTTCATTAGAGTTGCACTTGGGTTAACATTGATGCAGAGAAGGAAGCTCTTATTCCTCATCTTTCATAGTGTATTAAATAGCGTGTATATTATTCATTGCAAGTCTTCTTTTGCTTGGCCGTGTAGTGCTATGGTGGGGAAGCGTGTGTGAGTCTGTCTTTTTGCAGTGCCCTTTGCTTTTAACACTTTGTACATTTCATGACCACAGTAGTGAAGTCAGCCTTTTATTTATTTTATTTATTTTATTTTATTTTATTTATCTTCCTCCTAGGGAGTTTTTCCTTGCCGCCGTCGCGTTTGGCTTACTCATCGGGGGGTCTTTGCGTGGCAGAAATG
>JABFEA020000001.1:13059278-13069520 GCA_019775915.2 Cyphomyrus plagiostoma | reverse complement strand
GTGGCAGAAATGTAAAGCGCATTGAGACAATGTAATGTTGTGATAATGCGCTATATAAATAAAATTGCATTGCAAAATTGCATTTAAAGAATGGTGTAATTGCACAATTCATATCATGCATCTGACCATGTATACAGTTTTTTAATATAAATATTTTCTATAGTGTTAAATTGCTGCATTTTAAGCATTATTATGTCTTTTTGAACAAAATGCACAGCCACAACAGGCATATTTTAAGAGTCCCTAGCTCATCAGTGTATATTCTGTATTATAATAGCATTACTATCGTTGATGGTGATAATGATGATATAATACCAACAATAACTAATTGCATACAATAATGCTAATATTGTTTATTACAGCAATAATATATGGAGTTCTTTTATAATGAATTATTCCTGCCTGTTTTATTAAACAGCCATGAAGGATAAACTGAGGGCTCCCAAGGCGTGACCCCCCCCCCCCACCATGCCTTTTATGACTGTCCCTCGGTCATGCTCACTCTCCCCCATTGGCTGTGCTCGCCTCTCTGGGCCTGTAATGGACCCAGTGCCGGTCCTCCTCTCCCCAGTCGGCTGTGCTTGCCACTCAAGGCCTGTAACGGACCTGGCACCAGTACCCCCCGCTCTCCCCCATCGGCTGTGTTCCCCTCTCCAGGCCTGTAATGGACCCGGCACCGATCCACCCCACTCTCTCCCATTGAGCGTGCTTGCCACTCCTGGCCTGTAAGGGAATCTGCCCCTGCCAGTTGCCTCTGGTCCGCTTTGTCTTTGATGCCAGCCAGTGGCTCATGCCCTTGGGACCACCAGCTGCAGGAGAACCTGTTCATATCCAGTTACAGCAGACTCCCAGAACAATGGGAGGTCTCTCTCTCAGGTCAGGCAGTATGCTCCTATTAAACAGCAGTAGCATGCCCATATTAAACTGATGCATAGTTTTTTTCCCCTCGGTTTTGGAGTAATTATCCTTTTCTAGGGAACTTTAAACCTCTGTGCACTTATGTTTTGATTTATAAATGCCTTATTTCCTATCTGGTGTTTGTACTGTTTTAAGAATCAGATTCTCTCATGATGTTCGGTATGGGAAACACAATAAAAATTTAAGATTTTAGTTCAAAGGAAATCGAATAAATCCAGTGCCTAGAAAGGACTACCTAATGAATCTTTTCTAATAGGAACAGTGGTGTAGGGAAGGTTATTGTACAGTTTCTCTTCAGTAATGGTGGTCAGAATGACTTATTCAAGTTATTTGGTAGCTGGTTTATATTCATGAGTACATTAATGCACTTAAGGGATGATGGTATTACGGTAAGCCTTGAATGGCAGAAAGAGAAGGTGTGGTGAATGAGATTCAGTACAAGCAGCACACGCGTTTCTCAAATTGAGTTTCATCACATCTTTGGTTGAAGGACCGGTCTTTGGGTGGCTTTTCCTGATATTTTCAGTCTTATTGGTTTGGCTGAAGATTAAACCACCTGCAGCCTAATGTTTCCTCTCAAGTTCATCCCCTTTATGTTGAGTGTCATTGAGTGGTCAGCATTTCCTCCTGAGCTCATAGTCCGCTTTGTCCACTTAAGCAGGAGCCAAGCTGCGTGTGTGAGTGTAATGGTGATGTCTCCCCTTGGTCTGAGTGAGAGGACCATCATATCACCTGAAATGGGTACTTTAATAGGCTAATGCTGTTTAGTGGTAGGTAGTGTCTGTGTCTGTGTAGGTTTGAACCCCAGACGGTGCTGCTAAGGTTCCTGGAATGGGAGAAGAATCAGCCTTGATCAGGTGTGATGCCTTCTGTTCAAAGTGGGGGGGGGAGCTGAAGTCTGTGTTTGACAACAGCATTCCGCATGGTTTTAAAAGATAGCATGTCTCCATACCGTTTACAATATGGATGTTTAAGGTTTTGGTTACTTTGTATAGGGCAGGAGACCCTGTACTGTACCTGACCTCAGTTGATCCTGTAAAATATCTTCTGAATAAATGGAGAAAGATGATAAATGCAAACTGCTTTGTATGTTTAAAAATACTTTTAGAAGATTAGACACGATGATGATGATGACGACCGATTAGGGGCAGCGTGGGGGCTCCGTGTGGGGCCCTATCCATGTACCCTACAATGGCCTGACATCCTTTCTAGGATGTCACTCTGCCTTGGGCCTTGGGCTGCTCCAGTCCTCCATGTAACTTTGCCTAGCATATGGCAAAGTTAGATGATGGATGGATGGCACTTTTATAAATTTTACACAACTTTGCACACATTAAAATGGACACACATTGCCAGAAATATTTCCAAAACAGTTTAAGATTTTAATCTTGCTTGGAGTCTTACATTCAGCTTCAGCTGTTTCCATGGGTTTGCCGACAAATCCCAGTTTGCAGCTGGTGATTCTGTCTGAACAGAAGTCTCTTTTTCTTCTAAGCCATTAAATGGATCCAGTGAACCGTGGGCCCTGGATCGGGGCGGAGGTGCAGGGAAATCTCTGCCCGGGCACCTGCTCGTTAGAAGCAGGAACCCCTCTGATTCTCCTCCGCAGAAGGATTACAGGCGATGTCTTCTGCTCCCTTTTGGTTTCAGAGATGGAGGGAGAGGCGGCTTTGATTGGAGGGTCTCACCCTAATTACCAGCAGCAGTGAGCTTAGCGTCAAAGCTTCTCAGGTGACAGGCCAGAAGAACGGTCAAGGGAGGCGGAGGGAGAGTTTGGCCATGTGAAGCTGTCACGACAGAACACAGTCTGTGAAGGACAGGAGAGGAAAGAGACCTGTTAAATGAACAGTTCTGACATATCAAAGGTGTGTTTTTTTTTTTTTTTTCCCCTCTGCATTTCACTTGATAGAGTTGGGGTAGGGGTGTCGGGGAATCGTCATGGTTACCAGGCAAACGATCTTCCCCAATAGGTTGGTGAGAGGCTGATGCATGCTTTGAGGCTGCATGGGTGACGGATGTCTGCAGAATTGCCTGGAGGCTCCTTGGGGTGGAGGAAGGGGTAGTGGCTGACCCCTGTGGAGCTCGTTTCTGGCTGGTATGTCTAGCCCATGGTACCACATGTGTTGCAGGCTCCTGCAGATCCATGATTTGATTGAGACCTGGACAGCATGTGACACGGAGCACTTGGATTACTGCCTGACTCTCCTGCCCTACTTGTCACATTGCACCACGCAACTGGCATTGAAAAATGTTTGTGGCAGTAATTGTGTGTAATCTGCTTTAAACTATGATTCAGGAATACCCCTCCCTTCCATTAATACCCGTTTTGGTGCAATCCCTTCCCTGATGGTTGTTAAACGTCTGCATTTTCCCTGATGGCATCACAGCATGCTTTCAAAAGAAGATGATTTACTGTGGTCAGGAGCAGTCTTGAACTTTGCACTGTTCCATGGTGGAGATCGAGTTTCACCAAGAACCAGCCAGTACTAGTAGACCATTTTAGACCATTTTTAAACTAATTAAAATGAAAACTAATGAGTAATGATAATCTGCCCTCCACTGGGTATTTAGCGAACCCAGTTCCCTGGACTGACCTCCAGCACATCACTGGGTATCCCATCAGGCAGCTGGGCTCTCTGTCACATGGTATGACAGCCCCAGTTGATGAGGGGAAAGTATTGATCGGAGCTGTGAGCGGGGAGCAGATGTGACCCTGGGCAGGAGCGCTTCAATGGCCACCAAACCGGATGAAAATCCCAGGGTTCATGAGTGAACCTTCATGACATTTATTAATCTGAGAAGTAAACTAGTGAAAAGCTACGGCAGAAACACCACTGTTCAATCCTTTGTTCGTTTCAGTGCTGGTCTCTGTAGGGATATAGTCTTGATAAAATGATGCAAAATCAAAATAGCTTGGATCACAGTATCTTAACTATTGAACATTTACTGTATGAGAGAGAGGTTTTTGTCCCCCGATCCCCCAAAATGTCAATGACAAATTTCTTGTCGAGCTAAGCAGAGTCAGTGTCATGTCACTCGACATGTGAGCATTGGCAGGGGATTGCGCCACCTGGAGGTCTGTGTTAGTAATGCATGCCCCCCCCCCCCCCGTTTCTGTTGGTGGATGGATTAGCTTCTCCGCATCCCTAATGCACGTTTGGCACATCTGCCACCACCCCGGGGTGGGCCGTTTTGGCACCTGCCTTCTGATCGTTCCTGTCGTTTTAGGGGGTCCCTCCGGAGGTACGTGCATGATCAGCAGAAGGGCATGGAGAGGCGTGGGACATCAAAGAGGGCATGTGATAGACATTATCTTAGACCCTGTGCTGGTTTAAAAGCCCCATACTGGTATCCCAAACTCCACTGATTTAATTTATCACAGATTAAAACACAATAAAAGCAGGCTGATTAAAAATGGATAAACCTGCCCTTTTAGAGCAGCAGCCTATAACTGCCCTTTGAAATCTCTTGTTTCTTATTGAGACACTTACCTTGTGCACAGTGGAGCAAATTGCACAAATGAATGTCTGTTGTATGTATTATTAGAACTATGATGTTGTATAAGTAATTTCCTTTATGTTATTTTAATTTCTTGTGACAACAGTGTAGTTCAGTTTTCAATTAATTTTTTTTTTGCTAAATAATACTGGCACATAATTTGTTTTTCTGTTATCTGCTATCATGTGGCCCCTGGTCATGCCTACTTGCATTGTAATTAACTCTGTCAGTGTTATCTGCCAAATTTATCTTTATTCGTGTTTTCTTTCCTGATCGCCAAGTAGGGAGGTGACTCAGCATTACTTATGATGCAGGGATTACCAGCCTGGTCTAGTCCCGGCAGAAGGAGCATATTCCCACTGGTCCATGGATGCAAGAGTGAGTGTGTCGTCGCCTTGGTGACCTATGGTGGCTAATGGTAACATCCTATCCTGCGGGGCGTTAGACTGGAGCAGCGAAGGTTCCCGCCGTGGTAATGAATGTCTCATTTATCAGCCTTGTGGGCGGTGTGCCCCCCTCGATGATGGACAGAGGCTCTTCGGGCTGGTGGAGCTGTCTTATGTTGGAATGCAGGTGTGCTCATCGCGACCGATGCCGATCATGCTCACAGTCACGCCTGCTGCCGTTCCTTTCATTGGCTCACTTTCCCCTTGGCATCTGGCCAGACCTGTATGCTGTCAGCTTTCTGTGAGGAGGATGCAGATGACTCGCCTTTGGCTGCCAAGACCAGGGCGGATATGGGCTGTAAGCTCAGTGAGATACCTTTAGAGATCTCTGTAGCTTCTGGAACAGCCGCTACAGAATCGACGTTCAGGCCCACTTCCTGTGAATTTTGGCCTTTATAGGCAACATGGGCATTCTGGCTACTGGTGGAAGAAAGCTACCCCTTCCCTGAGAGCAGCCAGAGGGATGAATGCGCAGACGCTGCCTCCGGATTCATCAAAGGGGCACTAACAGCGGTGTGAGTACCGTGTGATGGGGTTAGTGCTTCCCGCGAAGCCGCGCTCTCGCCAGCATGGCCTGGGCAGATAAAGAGCGGAGGCCCTAATGGAATTAGCTGAGTCTCCGGCAGCCGCGGGATGCTGTGTCGCCATGGTGCCGGACTTGCAGTGCGGCGGTAATCTTAAAGGAGCCCTGTCAGCCATCGGCGGGATTTGGCCCGACTAAGGGGGATTTGTCATGCAGTTGCAAAGACTGCCATTTTGATTTAATGCTGTGTATTGTTGGGGTTTAGTTTGAAGGGGCGGGCTAAGGGGGTTTAGTCTCGGTGCTGACTATAGGATGACGTGGGATGGCTCTTGTTACCGCACAGTGGAATGTCAAAAGTGACAACAGTCAAGCCGTGGCATCCTACCTCTGTCTGTATCCATGGCAAAGCATGTCATTCCTGACAGGAACGAGGGACTCTATCTCAGAGACCTGTGGATTTATTCTAAACATCACAAGGCTTCCTCAAAGATAAAGTATGGTCTCCTGCAGAATGTGTGGAAGTAGCTAAAGTACCATGTCCCCTGTGGAAACGTTTGATACGATGTTATCTATAAGTGATGATGGAGGTTGCTTGGCACCAAGGCCGTACCGCTCCGTGTATTCGGATAAATTTGGTCATGAATTAATCACTAGGAATCAGAAAAGGGACAGGTTTCCCTTGGGACTCGAACCAGAGCCTTACACTGCTTTCTGCGTATCTCCATGTTGTGCACGTTTAACTGGGATTTTTTTCTATCTGCAAAGCCCCAGGGTTTGAGTGTGATGAACGGGACTCGGCGGGCAGCAAGGAAGTCCTGGGCCTCGGATGGTGGCACCCACAGGCAGCAGATCCGATCGATATGCAATCGATAGGCTGACGGCACGCGGTCAGAGTGTGACCACACAGAGGTGAAGGCAAGGTCTCGTCACTGAGGCGGCAGCGGAGGGCCTGTGCATCCATTCATACCTGGTTGCTGCTCCATGTAGTATTTAGTTCCTGGTCCTGTGTGAATGATACTAGCGTCACATTGTCCATCTTGCCAGTCAGCTGCAGTTTTGTATGCCTCTCCACCTGCATGAGGACAGATTATTCTTATTTAAAAACACATTATGATTCAGCTTGTGTTTCCAATTGTGGTAATTGTCAGATGATCAATGGAGGAAAAAAAATTAACTATTGTTCATATTGCCCTTATTTTGTTGTTTATATTTGCCTTTTCCTGGGCTGGTGGCGGGAAAAGTCTCGTAATGCAATTCATGGCATAATAAATTTATGATTGTAATTATAACAGCATGACAACTTATTCTGAAGTAAGTGGGGGTTGAACGTCTTTGGTGGCACGAATGTGTCCCAGCGCTGTATTCGTCCTCATCACATTACTGAGCAGCTCATTTCAGGTTGTTACCATGTTGCGTTGTTCATATTTATTTGATCTTTTCACTGGTGCTGGCGTGTGACGCGCTGTCAGTGCTGTTTGTCACGCCTCCCATCTCAAGCGGTGCCAAAATGAGCCCAGGCCAGGATTTGCGCTCAGTGATGTGCTTGGAAAGGCAGGAATACCCAATGGCGCGTGTTGATCCTGTTCTGTGTGTGCCGCGATGTGAAAGCATCAACCAGGTTCCTGTGCAAAACACAAACAACTGGATGTACGCTTTTATTTTCTCATTTATTCCCATGTCACAAACATGCTTCCTCCCATAGAGGCAGTGCGGGGCGCGGTTATGATATCAGCTCTCTTTTGTTGTAAATCTCAGACCTCGAAGCAGTGAGGGCAACAAGCTCTGTCAACGTGGAGACGAGGCCGTCTGGGGGCAGGCTACCGCTGAGCTGCATCTCCTGGCACAATAGGGGATCACATTGACACCTCCTGCATTTCTGGAAAGTGTCGCGCGTCTGTCAGTGGGGGAGGGCCTCTGTGCTTCTGTTTCTGAGACGGCATGGGTTGGATTGGGGGGCGTCACCTCGGGGGGAGGAGACCACCCAATGCCACAAATTGCATCCTGTTCAAGGTGGCGGAACAAAGCTATGGAGAAAGAAGCATAGTTGCGGGATCCCAGGAGTTCCTGGAGCCCGAAAAACTAATAGGCTTGCTGAGGAGGTGTCATTGTTTCCATGGCAACATTTCTGATCATGGTCCTGGTAATCAGCTCGCTTGCCCTGACCTTTCCCGTGACAGGCAGCCTGGGTTGGCCGGTTGATGTGGGTCACACGACACCTGACAGGAATCCCGCAGTCTTGCAGCTGGATCTGCACATCTGCGCGTCAGGGTTCCGCTCCAGCGCCTACCTCCTAATGATCGCGTGCACTCCGGCTTTTTGCCCCCCTGTGCCTCAAGAAGTCGTACAATGTTTTTTAATTTTCTTTTCGTGGTTTCATCTGGAGAAAATCAGACTGTGAAACAGTCGGGGATTCTCGACAAGTATGAATATAAATCGGCTGATGCGTAGCACAGTCGCTTACTCCTTAGCTCAGCATTTAAACCCACTCTGCAATTATACTTCGCAATTACATGATCCTTTTCGTAGAAACGCAGATGCTCTTTCTAATGATGCTTAGGTGATTTGTCATGGAGAGCCTTGCGTTGTCATTTAAATCTGACATTTTGAATGTAATCTGCTTAATAGGGAAGAACAATGCTGGAAATGTATTGGAAAACAAATGTTTTGCCTTGTGTCGGATCCCTGTGTGACTAGTGACAGCCTGACCCCTATTGTCAAGATGTTCAGTTGTAAAACAGGCCAGGACTGTAGCATGCTTTAAGAAAAAGGTGGATTTTTGCTTAGTAAGAAAAGCCTTCCAAAAAAACTGTGCTATCTACGATACGGCTATTGTGTGCAGGTAGGCCATACTGCAAAGGCACACAAATAAATACCATGGGTCCTGACAGGCGCTCCCTGGACGCCTCTAATCCAGACACATAATAATAGAACAGGCGGCTGCTGACTCCGAGGTTGAGTGTAATTAGTCATGACAAATTTTAGTCAAATAGCTGGCGAGTGAAAGGGAACCAAGAAGAAGAATGGTGCGTCGGTGCCTCAATGGCGACGCTATTGATGGAGGCGTGTGTGTGTGAGACGCTTAATATCTGTAGCATTATTGGCTCATTTATTTTGCTGTGTCTCGCTGTCTCGTGCGAAGGCACGTCTCCTTAAGAACTGTCTGAGAGCAAAGCGGCCTACGGTCCTTGGACCGTGACTGTTCATTCATCACTCCCGCCCGGCCGTCATGCTTGTTTTAGCCGGCTTGGCTCGGTGGCCATCAAGGACGGCCCCAGTGCTACTTTTGCATGTACTCCAGCTCACCCATTCCCATGGAATAGCTTTGCTCCAGGGCAGATCCTCTCTCAATTGACTGGACACTCTGGTGCCCAATATAACAAGTGATTGCATTAGTCTCGGGAATGTTGTTTTAGAAGGGAGCGTATATCCAGGATAACACAATGCCACTCCACCCCATACACTCTGCACCTTCTGTTTTCCTTGGAATGATTACTTTTCTTTAGAAGGATATTTGTGTGAGTGTTCATGGAAGACCGACGTGGCTGAATTATACTGTCCAAGAAGTTTTTCATTCAAGTTTAATAGTTCTGGGGTGAAAGTTCTTTCTAGATAATTAAACCCAGGGGTGGCATGGTAGCTTAGGAGTTTGTGGATTTGAATCCTGCCTTTGGCTCTTCATGTATGGAGTCCAACAGCATGCAACAAGGAGCTTCTAGGGATTGACCTTGTCCTGGATTAGATGCTGGAAGATTTAAGCCCAGGCAAGCATAGTCTGCTATATCGGTGATTTGGGATGAACCAGGTTATCTGTTCAACTCCGTAATTATCAGTGATCCCCCCCAGTCATAGTAAAGCATATAGTAATAAGGCTACTGGGATAATTGATATTTGTGCATTCTTATTCTCAAGATGAGAGCTGACAGTGGGATTCCCAATTTCCGGAAGGGGGTCAGAGCGTGGCATTTTGTTTAAGGGGGGGATTGCCTTTTGGGGGGAGTATCACAGTGGTCCCTGTTTAATGCATCACACAGTAAAGAATGTGCCGAGCTTTAAATACAATCAAGGACACCAGGGGAGGAAGTTAGGGGAGGAGTTATTTTGTGGCAAATCTGAAATGACATCTTGATCTTTAATGCACAGATGTGCATAATTTGCTCAGTAAAGATGTTTCTTCTGTGTACAAATGAGAAGTTTGGAAATTGTAGCTTTTTGTTTCCAGCTTGTGTGGTCACTTGCATGAATGTGCTGGAGCAAATACTTATTCTCTGGTTTTTAATGAAACACTGCTACTGTTTGTGGAGTGTATACATCTTCTAGAAGTTGTATGGGGAATTATTTTTTATCTGGGCATCACACAGTAGAAGTACTGAATGCTTGTAGCACATACTGCATTCAGGCAATAAACTGTGAATGAATGATGTGTTTTATAATCATAGTCTGCAGTTGCTGTTTTGGAAAAAGTGTGATATATGTGTGCTTGTGTGTTGCAGTCACTAGCAGAGGCCTGTTTAGAAGGAGAATATATTTGGTCTTGCCCTTACTATTTCACTATGATTTAACTTGTAAATGACAGAGTAAGCGGTATTAACATTTAGGTCATCGGTGAGTATAACAAGGCTTGTATTTATCTGGATTTTAGCTTTTGTCCCACTGATTCTTCTGTTGAGTTCCATGATGAATCTAAAAAGTGTAGACTCAGTAGTTGGCTAAAGGTGTGGTCTGATCCCTTGGTGAGTTCTTTTTGTTAGTGAGGGGTAGAGTTTGTGGGTGGGGGTTTGCCTGCTCAGCTAGTGGCCGCCCGGGGGGGGGGGGGGGGGGGGGGGGGGGGGGGGGGGGGGGGGGGGGGGGGGGGGGGGG
>JABFEA020000001.1:13030474-13059178 GCA_019775915.2 Cyphomyrus plagiostoma | reverse complement strand
TGGGGGTGTGCCTGCTCAGATAGCGACCCCCATAACCCCCCCCCCCCCACCCCCCGTGGATCACCACAGTGGCCAAAACACACCAGTTCCCGGTCTATGAGGTCATCACAGGAGATGCAGGCTAAAGGAAGCCTGTCTTTTCAGCAGGCTTGTTTACTTGCCTTTTATGCTACTCGTAGCTAACTGATGAGTCACAAGCTTGGAGAGACTGTAATTTGCTTTAGTCAGGTCTGAACGTTCTTCTTAATTGGTCTCTCTGCACTATTCATGAGTGAGTACTATAGCGGATCTACCCTGGAAAAAACACCGACAAGATAAAAACCTGTGCGGTCTTTGCTGACGTTTTTCTAAGGATGCCTGGGAATTGCTACATCATTTCTGACATGTTTGGTAAAAGCTGCTTGTGTTTGTTGGGCCGTGAGCCTGGTTTGAATGATGCTAGCTTCATCTTGGCTTTCCTGGCATCTGCCTGGCAAACTGCTGCTCCTGAAGACTAAGCTTTGATATACAGTGGGGGGACCTGCTGTCTGTTTGATAAGGGACGATTAGCAGACCCAGTTTGTTTTTATAATTTGACTCCTTGTTGTCTTTCTCTATGAATAATGTAGATGTGTCATGTTGCCTTTGCTGAGAGCTCACTGGGTTTTTATATTTTGAACGTGCTAACCAACTCTCCCTATGCCTCAGTTACACACAGTTGCCCTTTAACGACTGCACTCAGGAACAACGTCGTGGGACTGTTGGGTGGCTTCACCACAACTGCTGATTCTCCACAAAAACCCCATGAAATGGGTTTGAATGCGGCTTGAGTGGATCAGCCTTTAAGAGCCACATCCTTGTCTGATGGGAATGGGTTTTTTGTTCCGGAGGGACCATAATTCATGTAAGGCAGTCATTTCCAGACAGGCCACCCTCCTCTCCTCGCCGTGACTCGGTCTGGATGCACTTTTCTTGTCTCCCTGTCTCTGGAATTCGTCCCAAGCTGTTGGGTGAACAATGTGAGCCAAACCCTGCTGCATGCTTTGTGCATTTGCTTCGGCCAGGTCTGATCTCATTTCCATGTTTGCTGATGAGTGGCCACTGCTCTGCCCTGTCTTACGCTGCCTGTATCTGAGGTGACTTTACATCACCTTCTCTCTCCCGTTGAGTGTGAAAGCACCAACCCACACCTCCAGCCCAGTACTCTGTGGTCACTGCAACCCATTTTTCACTTTTTCATAACCCTTATGACAGTGATGGTGAACCCAGGCCCTTGTTTCTAGCCTCCTGGTTATGTGTTTGCCTAGAGCTCTTCATTCCATGGTCTGTTTACATTTAAAATCATTTGCCAACTCAAGCACAAAGTGGAATCCTCCCATTTTTTCCAGTAGACCTACAACCAGAACTTAGCTGGTTGCTAAGCAGCGCTGCTTGGCCTAGAGAAACGCAATGGTAAATCATGTTGGTTTGAGAGATGCCCCCCACCACCCACACACACAGACACACACACACACACACATATATGAGGGAATCCAATTTTCATATCTTTGTGGGGACTCCCCATTCATTTCTATGGGGAAAACTCTAACCCAAACATGACGACTTTCACCCCTACCCAGCCCTAACCTTAAGTATAAGTAAACAAATGAGACTTCTGGCACTTATAGTTTTCTGATTGCATTCACAGATCTTTCTGGGGACCTGAAAATGGTCCCCACATCAAAATAACAGGTATTTATTATACTGGGGGGAAGGTTTGGTCCCCACAATGTAATATAAATCTAACACACACACACACAACCAGGCGGCTTCCCTCCAGTTTGCCTTTTCCCTATGCTAATGAGATGGCTTCATCCGTCATTCCCCCCTGATGTCAAATGGGCAGGGACTCATTCAGCAGGCCCACAAAATGCGAGATTTCATTTCTAATTGATTTCAAGTAAGGAGATAATCCAGAGTTCTTATTTACACATTAAAATGCTCCATTCAGACCCAATCTAACTCTCTTGACTGTCACTGTAAGCAGTAGCTCGGATATGGTTTGCACAAGTTCTCTGGTTTTGCACACATTATGAAGTTCATCCCCTCATAACCAATTAAATGAGCTTGCTGGCACTTCAGAGTCCATTTTTCAGTGTTTGATGGACCTCCTGTGTTATATGAAATCTGTAAACTCTGTGATTGGATTAGGCAGCTGATGGTGGGCCTGAGTTAAGCTTGCCGTGTCTGCATAAAAGGTGTGTGGGATGCAGTGCACACCTAATGTAATCTTCCTGGCCTATCTGCAAACTCAGCACTGTCTGGATATCAGTCGTGGAGGACAAAGGCGTAACTCAAAGTGGCGTTCTTGAGAAGTTTTCCACTGAGGCTGTCTGAGGCCTTCATGCTGTGGAATTCTACGGTGTCTACAGTATGGAGTGCAAGGACTTTTGGAAGTCTGTCTTTTTTGCTTTGTTGGCTGTTTTTTCACAGATGACACAACTGACACAACGTCACACTGTGTAGAAAATGTCAGCCAGCCTGCAGCCTGTTGTACAGGATCCTCTTTACCACCCATGGCTCAAGTTGTATTGTAAATGCTGTTACTCTTGCAGTGGTGGTAATGAATGCATGGGCATCAGAATGAGGCCCCCTGCTAGTGATTACACTGTTGAACTGGGGTCAGTATATTTACCACTGATGCTTATTAGCAAAGCCCGTTAATAATAGGCTTATCAATTTCTTGTCAGTAATTTCTGGATCAAACTTATGCATATCAGAGCTCACTTAATGGTTATTGATGGGTTGGAGAACGTAAGCCGGTCCAACAGGGATGCTTCCGTTTTCCAGGTACTTGCTTCTACAGACCTCCCACTGCATTGTGGGCTTAATTGCATTTGTATGTCTGTTCCATTCTTTCGAGCCGGATCTCGAAATCTTGTTGAGGCAAATAGCGGAAAGTGGAGGGTCCCCTTGGGAGACATGGGCCTATGCCTTTCAATAAGGGCTGTGCTGGATAGGTCAACTAATTAACACATTTAAGTGCTCTAAAGTGGAGTTTATTTCTACTCCACGGTCAGGCACTGTCAAAATGTGAAGCCTGTTTGCGTACATCTCTCAGGTTTTAAGCCTACCTCCAGTCTTCTCCGGGAACGTCGACTTCAGGGTTACTCATGGGTACAGTGCTTGTGCGTATTTTAAAACATGCATTCATCAGTAATGAAAGGAAGTAATGTACCTTTTAGTGTTTCATTGCTTGTGTGTAGCACTTTGGCTCAGTGGAAACACTGTCACTTCACACCTCCAGGGTTGTGTTGGTGCCTGTTGACTCTGCATGTTCTCTTCATGTTTCAAGGGTTTTCCTTCAGGTTCTTTGGATTCGTCCTGCAGCCCAAAGACACGGAGTTAAACTGATCGACTCCTTTAGATTGCACATAGTGTGTGAATGTATGTCCCCCGCAATGAACTGGCATCAGATCCAGGGTGTCCCCTTGCATTGGAAGCTGTGCTTTCTGTTTGCTGACACCCTATACTGGATAAGTGGCTGTAAGGTGCATGAATGAATAGATGTTTGTATGAGGTAATACTGTTTTTGTGGCAGTCTTGTAAAAAATTCCAGCCAAATTAATACTATGGTGTTCTGTAACCCGAAAACGTATGAGGTCCTTTTCCTTGGAATGTTAGTTTCTCAGAAGGTGACTCATTCAGAGTTACTATTGTCTAAACTGAGGGACTGTATTTTGCACCTGCTGTTTGAACAGTGTCACCCTGTATGAGACAAACAGGCTCAGCTTATTTTATAACTATAAAAATAGCTTTTCTCCACTCTGCCAGCCATTCGACGTTTGCATGTTTAACGACCGTGCCAATCGGTTGCTAGTTTACCCTGTGTTGAGTCCCAGAGACCACTAACCTGGTCAGCCAATGAGAACCATTGAGTTCTCTGATTGGTTAATTTTAGGTTTCTACATTGCCATCGGTCAACTAGTGTTGACCTTGAATCTGCAGTTCTGCAACAATGCAACCTGCTAATCTGCTATATATCAGGGCTGCCCCGATACGCCCAAGTGGGGCTGATCTCCAGCTGGGACTCTCCTACTGATGCTAGCCAAATTCCCTTAATCCACCTAATAAATATTCCTATTTAATTAACTCCTGTTTTCACTGCATGGATTGTCCAGATTCTGTGTCGGATATTTCTACCGCATAAACTGGAAGATTCATAAATCATCTTAAATCTTCTTTTAAGCATGTTCAGATCAGTTTATCCAACCCGATGAATGTATATAATAATTATATTTTTTTTTTTTGCTTTGTTTTAGTATGTGTTTTTTCTTTTTTGCCAGACTTATTGAAATCAATATACGGAACTGAAACAGTCATGATAATTGCAAATGCTTGGCAGGTCTGTTATTTTTAGGTCCAGGATGAAAGGCAGCTCTGTGATGCGAGACTGTAAACTCAACGGTCTAATACCCAAATACCCATGGCTGATACGACAAACCTAGCGTATGCAGAAAAGTGTTTTAATACAGTATATTTCCCTGGTAGGAGCCTCCCTCATGTAAATGATAATGAACAGTATCATATAGCTGTAGTCAATTTAGACTGTGTTCTGCTGATTCGGGTATAGGGTACAGAATAACTTTGTGTGTGGATCCACTATCTGGAGTGATATAGGCACTTGTAACCTCATACCATTACACTGCGTATATTTACGGATTAGTGTATGAAGGTGGTGTTGGGTCAGTCGAGCTGTGCTCTAGGGAGGGACTCGAACATCTACTCTGAATTCTGTCGGTTTCACCCAGAGCAGTTCGTTCTGCAAGTCCGGCTGCAAGTCCAGACCTGCTCGCATGAGTTCATGTCTATCTTGGCACTCATCATGTCACCGTGTGCCACCATTTTTGAAACCCCTTTTGTGTTGCCCCTGGGGAAATCCTACCATTTTAAGCAAGACAGCTCATCACAATACAAAAATGTAGCCTGGTTGTTGTGTGGTTCTGGCCTTCTGACATTTGGCCTTCTGTACATAAGGTGGGAGGGGGGGACACAATGCACATGAAAAGCACCAGGTAAAGATGTTATATGGCTCTCCACTATAAAATGAATAATCAGATTAGTTTGTCCTTGGCCAGCAGTACAGTCCCTCCACTGCATTTGTTAGGCTCTTTCTCCACTGGACTCCTTCACTGGTATAGAACACTGTAGCATTTAATCAGTAGTGTTGAAAGAGCTTTGTTCCAGTCAGGCCTGAAGATATTTTCTGTTTATATTAACAACGGCATATATTTCCAGTCGATACTCACCCCACGGCCTTAGAGAAATGGTGGTGGGGGGGTTCCTGTAAATTTAATTTCTGTTGTGAATTGACAGACTGGTCATATTTGATGGGTAATTTGTGGCATCGCTATGGTTTCTAAAGCAAGAGGTCAAAGGTTGAACGATAAAATGACAACTGTTGTGTGTGCATGTGAGAACGAGAGAGAGAGAGCCAGTGGGATAGCTTTGTGGTTTGGACACAGGTCAAGTAGATCCTGGTCCAGGTTCGACACTCAATTAAGGCCAAACTGAGTTGAATAATGTTTCAAGTTGGGAATCCCTCAACTAAATTCCATGTCTGTCATCATTGGCCATAACAGTGCACTCTGTTAGCAGTGGTGAAAGCGTACTTTCCTGCTCTGGTCCAAAAGCTCCCAGTGGCTGGCAGGGACTGGGCTGGTGGGAGGAATGGGCGCTGAGCTTTGGGATCTCACAGGCAGGATAGCCTGAATCATACTTGCACAGATTTCAGGAGACTTATGGCACTGCACTGTACCTGGACTTAATTAACCGAAGAGAGTTACAGGCGAATGGGATCTGAAAACATAAAGTGCTTAATGAGAAGCCATATTATATGGAGAGCATATCTAATATGCATAAAATAAATAGGTAATTCTAAGAGGAATAAATTGGTTGCATGTTCCTAATGGTTTTACCATGAATCAAATAGTTTCATCACTATAAGAAAAAGTGACTTTGTGAAATGGGACCTCATGATGATCTGTCCTGGGAATCCATGCATAGCTCTGGGGCAGGACTTGGGTTTAGTTTGTGGGCTGGTAGTACATTTAAAGACTGAGGTGCTTGAAACTAACTTGTTTATCTCTCATTTGCCTGACTTGTTCCCTGGGATAGGCTTCAACCCCCCTGCCACGGCTCTATGTTAAGCAGTGGGAAGATGGATGGATGGATGGATGGATGGATCTATGCTGTAACCCTCTTTTCAGAAAGTGTCAGAAGTTTGATTCCTTTTTGTGTTTTGCTATGGTTTTTTGATTCTGCCCTGTAATTCAACTTGCCCATGAAGTGTAGTCAAGTAATTTATTTTGTATATGGTAATGACCACAAATGAGTGTACTGCGGAATTATTGTCTATGTAAACATGTTGGCTGTTTTTGGAGCTGATTAATTGAGGAAATAAAGTGATCCTGCAGGTAATGGGAATGTGTCATACACCCTGCCTGGAATCTATTACTACATTAATCCTGGAGTAGAGGTATTGTAGAACAGTTGTTTAGGATTGTCCAGGGAACAATCTGAAGCATGTGTACTGCTGTTTTAAGATCTGAGGTGACCTCAAACTTCATGTAAGTTTCATCCTACCCCTCCTTTGATTGAAACATAAAAATTTGCTTGACATAATAATCACAGGGGATCCAATTATGGTGGTTGTGCTGTGGTAAAATGCTTTTTTTTAATGCCCGTAGCTAAATGGGTCCAGTCAGGTGTTGCTCTGAAAGCAGGCAGAATTGGTTGCTGTTGGTGATGCGCAAATTACACAGGTGCAATTTTGAAATTTGTGTTGTGGTTTCCATGGCAACAAAAATCCAGCATCAGCACAATGGTGGTATTGTCTACTGTTACGACAATATGGGAGGTGGGCAAGAAATGAACCCGATTCTCAATTTGAATGGGTTTAATAGAGAATTAGAGATGATTAGCAACTTGTCCCTTTGATTAATTACCATTAATATGTGCAACCTGAATATTGTTTAATACACGGTTTAAGATCAGTACTTAACGTATGTGATTCCCTGAGCTTTATCTATCTGTTCGTAATGGAGTCGAGGTGACAGCTGGTTTCATGCATATCATACTGATTATTTGGAATCATAGGGCAGAATCTTTAATCTCAGGAATTAATTTTAAAAGCAAAGGTCATTTTGTAACAGAGGCTTAGTCATATAATTGGGATTTGGCTGTGGAAAATACAGCCCTTTTTTTGACAAGTATCATAGCCCACCGTGTTGCTGTAGTCTTTCAATGCATTATATTAATTAGACAAGACACCAGAGCCACTTCCAGTCCTGAAGCAAGCCAGACCTTTAATATATATCATTATCATATAAATGGAGCATAATTTGAGCAAATTACACAAAGGTCTGCAGTCATATCACTCTGGTATTCTATTCCCTTTAGATAAAGCAGGATGCATGATTGCATTTAGTGCTCGTTCATCCTGAGAGTGTTCACATGGTTAAATTGCGTCATAGCTTACTGAGCGAAACCCTTTCAGCTCAGAGTATTTGTAATGGAAAATGAAAGTGAATACGAAAGTTCAAAGAAGGAGACCTAAAGAACGCCAGCGTGTCCAATCACATTGGTCCAGATTTTTATATAAGGAGTAAGTATAACCCGCTTCTTTGGCATTACAGCTATTTGGTTCTCCCAACTCCTCCCCTCCACCACCTTCAGCTCCCCATCCTGCACCGGGGTTTGGCTCCTTCGCCTCCTGCCTGGTCGCCCAGCCAGATCTGTTAGCTTCAGAGATGATGGAGCCGACGACCAAGAGATGAGCTTCGCCTAATCACACGTTGGAATTGTTCCAACAAATAAACACTCTTGTTGAGTCAAACTATTGAGGTCTCCTTGGTTGAAGTGTCGACTTAATGGCAGCCTGTGGTCAAGAGAGTGCCGCTTGTTGCTGTCTAGAAATTGCAAGGATATTTACATTTTCCAAATATATTCTGGCTCTAATGTTCGTTTTGGTTTTATTTTTCAGTGCTTCAGGCTTCATAAACCTTGGTGACCTTTTGGCAAATGCCATGTGTAGATGAGGTACCTGTGTTGTGGTGATGATGGTGCCTACAGAGAGAAACGGGAGGGAGTGTCCTTTTCTATCACCTCCTGCGTCCCTTAGTTGTAGAGATTTCATTGTCTGTAGTTGTCAAGTGGGACCCTGGAGACCCCTCGCCTCACGTCTTTTAATGGTGGGAATGTGGCTTGTTATATTTCTCTGGGAAAGGCTTGTTTAGTGTTTATGATCTGTTGGCAAACCAAATATTTCTGCTGTTATCTAATGGTGTCATAACAGACACTGTAACAGACAGCAATCAGCATCGGTAAGCACCCATGACGCTTATTAACAGTTACACACAATCAGGAGATTAGTGATGCCAGTTTGACTCACCGCACGTCTTTGCGCTGTGGGACCAGACCAGAATACCCTGAGGAAACACATGTAACACGAGCTGAACAGGCAAACTCCATATATACAGAAGAGGGGCCGGTTTTAATACCCCGACCCTGGAGGCATGACGCAACAGTGCTACCCACTGAGCTGCTCTTTACCACTGTTTCCCAATCTGGTCCTCGAGGACTCACAAACATTCCATGTTTTTGGTCCCTCCCATGTTTTTGGTCCCTCCCACCTCCTGGTAGGACTGTCTGGCAGGGAGCTCGGAGGGAGTAAAAACTGGGTGTGGGTCGCCGAGGACCCGAAACGCTGGTCTATCGAATAAGTGATTTTTCTACTTGATATTCTCCATTGCTTTACAGTACAGTATCTGGAATGGCAGAAGTACACCTGGTGCCGAAGTTTGTGTGTTGTCTTTGTATTAGTGCTGGTACCGTATGGACTGGTATCTTGGAAGTGTGCTAGCTTGTTAGCCTGGTCACCAGTTTTGGCTTCGCATCTGCTGGTAAGATATCAGTGGTCCCATACTGAATTCTGATTGCACCTTTCTTTAGCTGCCAGACATGTTCTTTCCTTAGTATGATGAGCAGGGAGACAGGAGTGAAGGGGAGAGACCTCTGTGCAGCTTGGTGTGCAGCAGTTCTTTGGACGAGCTGGCCACTCATGGGCTCTGAGTGTGAGACTCACAGTGTGCCACCTTCTCACACTCTCACACCGCACGTGTCATCATTCACACTCTAACCAACTGCTCAGCTGCTTGCTGGACTGAGCCGTTGACCACATTTTCCTTAGAACGCAAGCAGTGTAATCTATTATGTTGTTTTTTTGTGATGGCATGCTGCAGTATGCTGTTCCAGAAGCTTTTTGAGGATTCTCAATATTTACCCTTCTTTTAAACTTTTAGGGTGCTGTAATAAAATAGATCTATTGGTGGCTACTAGCTGCATATGAAACAATATTAGAACCTTTTGTGGCATCTGAAATCATGAAAAAGGGTAGTCTTTCACTTCTCTTTCATTTTCCAATAAGCCACTGGGTATCACCACATCATAACTTGGAAAGACCTGTATCTACTGCACTGTTTGCATAGTTACATAGTTTATGCGGCGCTTATGTCATGGTAAGTTAGGTGCCCTTATAATTTCAAATTCATAAAGCTGTAATTCTGACTGGTATTAATTCACTGTGTTAACATTCAGGAGGATCCTATTTAAAACACTTCAGACCAGCCTGTTTACTTTTCGTATTTAATAACGACATGCATTAAACATTTGGCTAACTTGCTTGTTATATTTATTCAACATATTCAGTTCAACAGAGGTGCTTTAATTCTAACACCCTGGCCTACTTCAACCTGGTAATTTTATGAGTAGAATGGACCTGCAATGAACAAGCTGTTTTAGCACACAAAGCACTGCTTTTTTATTTAGTGACAAGGATAGTGGGAAGGAGATTGTTGTATGTTGAAAGGAAATTGCAATGATTCCATGCAATAAGGGGTGGTCAGCTGGAAGCAGTGATTTTGTAGTTTCTTGCTGATTCTCAGCATGAGTGAGCCAGGAAGGTTAATATTATCTCTGTGGATCTTTCTGCTGGCCGTTGTACAAGATGGGTGTGTTTCTGTGTGTGTGGTGTGTTTTGCAAACATCCAGGGTTATTCCTGTACGGTTAATCTTCCTGCTATTCCAAGGAAGTATTAGTCCTCACCCAGAGACTGAATGCCCATTAAAAAACTCCCAGCTTTACAAACTCCAAATTACGTCCTGCAACAAAGCTATAAGGGAAACATCTTACCAAATGCAACCATGTGTAGATGGGTCAGACAAAACGGTGTTGTTTCAATCACAAACATTTGTTCTGAATGACTTGGAACTTTTGTGTTGAAGCCAAATTGCTTCGACACCTTTAATTTTATTTTTTGTAATATATTCATCTCATACATGGATTCTGCTGGAACACTGCTGAGGTTGTGCTGTTATCTTGCTTCCCTGTGGAGGCCCCTAAAGGAGATGTTCTGAAGAGGTAGTCGCCTTTGCAAAACGCTTGTTTACACCTGTGTGACCTTGTTCCTTCAAATTGAATTTCGGGCTGCAACACCTTCACACATTGTTGAGGCTGGAAAGTCAAAAGTAAAATCAGATATCCAGGTTTATGCAAATTATTTTTCTTGTCATGTTCACTGTCAATGTAAGGATGTGATGCTATTCTCTCTATGAATCAAGGCACACGTTGCAAATGAAAAAGGAGTCACTTGATTTATTTAAAAAATGCTTGTGTATTCCAGCTGGCTCCTGCATACATTTTTCTTAATTTAGAATATTAAACATATTCCAAGGACAGGTCACTTTTGGAGCTTGAGTTTTACCTTGTTTGCAGAATTCAATTTAAGATTCAATTAAATTTTGCTTGCTTGTTAATAATTTATATCCAGCTACTAACATCTTTTTTTGTCTAGTTTGGTGTTCAGCCTGAATCCACCATGCCCTGGGGTTGAAATAAAGTTTTAAAAGCCAGTTATTAATTGCTAGCAGTAGGCTAAACTCATCTACTCCATTTGTCTTGGGGGGAGGGGTGGTGTTTACTCTGAAAAGCTTATGCCAATTTACAGTATCAGTTTAGCGTTGTTACTGAAGCCACCTTGATGTATTCTGCTTAACCCTTGCTTTCTGCCTTTGTACTAGTGGTATCCGCGGCATGATTGTCCTGAGGTGAGGTTCTGCTTTATGATTCGGTTTCCTAGTTTGGGTTCACTCTCGGTCACAGAAAGGGGAAGTAGGGACAGTGGTTGTTGGGAGGGGGGGGACACGTGTTTTCATCCAAGGTGACAGCTTGACAGCTCATCGTTCGCTCATAATAACCATTCTCCCAAACCTGTCTTCTGCTCCCAGCATGCTCCCCCCCCCCACCCCCCAATTTTCTTGGGGGAAAAAAAATATGTTCCTGTAGAATATACGAGGGAGCTGCACAACACAAGGGTGCTGCTGCCAGCTGATCAGAGAGCTGTCTGACTGATAGCTGTGGATGCGGATAGAGCGGGGTGCCCTCACTTGCCTGACAGTGTAAAAGGCAGGGCTGAGGATCCACATTGGCTATAATCACTGCGCTGTGGAACAAACCGAAAGAAACTTGCATCTGACTGACTCGCCTGATTTTTTTTATTTTTAAAATTTTTCTTTTTCCAGAACAGATAAGTGGTGGATCCCATGAAATATTTACTACCATTGAGCGTTTTATTATCCCAAACCTGTGCAGCCATATGCTGAATGATGAGTATTCATTTTCTAATCATTACTTTTGTGAAGGCTTTTTTTTGTAGTGGTTGATATCTTGGCAAGCTCTGAGAATGAAAACCATTAAAGTTATCTTTTTCTTAATTACAGTTATAAAGTAACAGAAATAATGTATTTAACAGCCAGTGGGGGGGCGCAAAAAACATTTGCTTTGTTGCTATGGGGGCATTTTTCCTGTAGCTGATGGTTTAACAGGCTAAATTATTTATAATGATGGGATCTCTTTGATCTACTGTTCTTATTTAATTATAATTTAATATTTATTGGGCCACTGAAGAGTCAGAGGTGTTTCGATTATTCTTCCTCATTATATAGTTTTTTTTTAATCTTTGTTTTTCTTTTACCCAGATGTAAAACATATTTGAAATATTTATGCCAGATTGCGCTTATATTAGATTTCATGAGCAACTATGGAATTTCAACAGCAGTCTGACCTGTTGATAAAGCCTTGCAGGTCTGTAATTGTCAGGGTAACTGACCAGCAGGTGGCATAGTGGTTAAGAGCTTCTGAAGTCTCTCAGAAAGCTCCTGTTGTAATGTAAACTTGTACTGCGTACTTTTACCTGAATTGCCTCATTAAAAAATAATTAAATGTAATGGTGGAGAAAGTGTTACATTGCAAGCTATTAGTGTCGGAGTAATTTAATGTACTATTATAGTAATGATAGTAAAGGCCATGGGATGTTCTGTAGTGTTTTTCCCCATGGACCAGCCAGGCAATTTAAAATTGCCTGCTCTACTCTGGAGTACTTGAATTCCCTTATAGCACTGCAGTGCTAATTTCCTCTGGCTGTGCAGTCTGTCCTGTGCATAGGCACTCAGATGTCCGCTCATTCAATTTCACAAATAGGCACTGAGCATGTCCCATCAAATATTTACCTAATGAACACGCGTAAACTCGTTATTGTGCATTAAGCAGCCGCGTTAAGCCCGGTATGTCCCGCACTCAACCATCAGGCAGCCACGAATCCAGTCTGGGGCAGAAGCAGGTTCGTTAGCGTGACACGAGTCATGTCTCTGCGACGGCCTTGCTGTTATTAGTCTGGCACCGTACCAACATGAAGCCAGGCAGGATGCTGAAGGTCTGCAGTGTGACGGGTTTTGGCTCTTTCATTCCGGAAGCAGAGTCAGCTCACCTTGGGAATGGGGGGTTGCATATCGAATAGCAGCATGTGCTGTGCCGTTACCCTTTCATCAAAGGCGGAGGAGGTAGCCAAGTTTGATCACTAGGTAAGGGTGTCTTAGTTAGGAGGATTTGGCCAGTTACTGTTAGGTGGCAGAATAGCTTGAAACCAACACATTTTGACACGCAGACGAATATATTCATCTAATTGTGCTCTGTGCTGCCAGAACGGGTCAAACTGGCATTAATGTCTTCAAGGCAACAAGTTGGGGAGCGTCAAGAGCATGACATGCACCAGAAAAGAGTTCTCAAGCATCATTAAGAAGGAGGATCATGTATGCAGATGCTTCAGGCTGCCCCAGAGCTCAGAAGTAAGGTATGGAGGCTGTTGCTATCTGTTGAGGAGGACAGTTTGAGCAAACCAGACACAACAAATCAGCCATGATGTCAATATTCCATTTATTATTTACCCCCCACCCCCAAACTCAAGCAGTCCATGGTCAGCATTTATATTAAACCAAAGTTGCTAAAACACTAGAGTGAAATCCTAGAGTGTTTCTAAAACATCCACTTTAACAGATATTAAGGAAGTGTGCTCTTAATATAATTACCATTTATGAATTTGTTTATTTTTAATAATTGTTATATTTACATTTAATGTCCTGTGATGGGTTGGCGCCCCATCCTGTGTTGTTCTCCACCTTGTCCCTGTAACCTCTGAGATAGGCTCCTGAGCCCCTGGAACCCTGAATAGGACAAGAAATTTCCAGGAAATGGATGGATGGAGTGAGTTAATGTCGGCCCTTGAGTACTGAATTAAATCCAGAATATAACCTCTAAGGCTGCTCTTTCCACAAAACTGATAAGGGTGTAAGTTCAAAAAACATTTGCCTTTCAGTAACTCATTTTATTTGCCAGTGTGATAGGGTGCTCATTCATGAACATAGTTCACGTCTGTGGTAAATAGTGGACCAAATGTGAAAAGGCCAAAAGGATTACAATTGTGGAAATTCGCTCTATATCAGTAAATTTAGGAGAGTGGTACTTCACTAAAGCACCATCCTTTTGCCAAGGACCAGCAGTGCTTTAATGTATGGGTGTACCTAGGTTGAAACCTTCTGGCCTGAACTAGTCTTGTTTGATAAAATTTTAAACCTAGAGCTGCCATCCATCCCATTTTTTATGTGATGTTCCTCTACTGAAAATTAAAATGCCATAGGCTCCGGACCCCCCGCGACCCAGTAGGATAAGCGGTTTGGAAAATGGATGGATGGATGTCTCATTTAAAAACAATACAAGAATCTGCTCGTCCTGTTTATTCATGTTCGGACCAAAATGCAATTTCCATTCCTATGGTTGGGGGCCCCCTGCCCTAGTCAGCAACTACACCATTGCACGGTGCGGGGGACTCAAAATAGCCTAGGATCCTCTGATCCTCTAGGATCTATGTTAATGCGCCTCTGCCAAGGACTATGGAGAATAATGTTAATAACTACACATGTAATGAGAATGTGTAATGCGCTTAAGCACTCAATAGATCTTTAATTTCTTTGATGATGTAATTTATGGTAAAGCCAGTGGAAGAAGCACAGCTGACCTTTGACAGTAGCTGGAGCATACGTCACACTCAGCGTCGCCCTCTAATGGAATATGTGGTGGCGATCATGAGTTCAGTGAGTGCCTCTGTATACCATCGATTCTCTCCTCCTGGTTCTGGCTGTACAATGAAGCCCACTTTTATGAGACAAACAACCTATGAGTTACCCTCATGACAAGTCATGACTTAGTTTTGTATGATGGTCCTCTTAGTCCTGCAGTCTCTGACAGCGACACAGCTGCCTTTCTGTCATATAAAAACACAAATTTGCTTACCCACTGTTCATGCCCAGTGGGATGGTCCTCCATATAGTCTTCTCCCACTCATTTTATGCCTCCTCGGTGGGGGTTGGGAAACAGAAAAGGCTTGGAGCTAGACAGCTTGTTTGCCCGAACAGTGAGATTTTAATTAAGATTCTGCAGCCATTAATGGGGAGGTAGAACCTTGCAGAGGTTCAGGTAATTGATTATGGAAGTAGACTGACTATCTTCTGTGGAACACACTTACGGTCCATATGCTTGGGGGGTGTAGGGAAGAAAGCAATTTCTTGTCAAAAATTAGCAGACCTGTGAGGTATTACATACTGTAAGAGAAGCCATCATGGGCTTCTTCACAGGAGGGCAGTGTAAAGTTTCTTGGTCACATAAGGTCAGCTCTTGACTTTTGTAGTCCATGTATATGCAGCCTAGAGTTGAAGAAAGAGTGTGCTTAGCAATCATTGGGGCTAGACGCCTGCTTTGCCATTGTACAGTAAGCAGATTGGGAGTGAAATGTGGATGGGGGAGTAGGGGACCTGTGTGAAAAAGACGGTACAAATTAAAAATATTAGCGGAGACATGAGTACTGTACATCTACATAGTGGGGTAAATAAACACTGGAGTGTTGAGTGAAAATGCTCCTGGTCATGTTCACATGGCCTTCATACTTCCCTGGTTTCTTGGTGGTGGTCGATAGGCTGGGGACAGCCCAGCAGAACACAGGCTTCATGACTTCATCGTGAACGAATGAGATTTCTCTGACGGGAAAGCAATTTCAGTTTAACCCTCCACCATAATGAAAGTGTAATGTGAGCCGTAACAGATATATTATGAGCCTATTTGTGCTTGTGGCAGGGGTCCCTATAGCTTCTTAATGAGCGTGCATAGTAAATAACCTGTGCCGGGTTCTTGTGATTCACGACGGTCGATGTGACTGAACGCAGATCTGCGTGCAGATGGCTGAAAGGCTCCCCCACAGTCTGCCATATCGTGTCCTTTTTGTCTTTTTTTTTGTCTTTTCTTCCCTTCTCGCTACTCTTGGATTTTTAATAGGAGTGTGCCAGGTCATTGGTCAGCTGTTACTTTCACATGTGATGTTCCTTGTCTTCTGTCCATGGGGACAGCATCAGCGTTGGGTCCCTACTGTCAGTGATCTGAGGGGTGGCCTGAAGCGGGAGGAGGGGCAGAGCTGCCGTAAGGTGCCTTTTTGATGTCACTGCATGGGAATTGCGGGGGGGTTCTGTCCATACAAGGCACGGTGTGGGGAGCCAACCCTCCCTGCTTTCTCTCTGCCAGCCCCCACCCCCACAACCAGGACCCCGCCCGTTCTAGTGTTTTCTCCAGAAAGGCCCATTAAAATTTCATCAGTGCAATGCAATATCCTTCCTGGGGGAGAGGTGCCTTTCCAGTATCTTCCTGAGTGTAAGCTGATGCTTCGCCATGGATGGAGGCTTGGAATGGCGTAATTCACCCCGGGTTGGCGTCCCTAGCTGAGATTGTATGGCAGCGATTTTAAGGGGGGGGGGGGGTAGTGTTGTTTTGTATGGCTGCTTAACAAGATGTAAGGGAATTTATGGGAGATCGTCCTTCTGGCATTGTCATCACGACATTCTTTTCCATGCTTGTGTCAGCTGTTTGCTGGATTGGTGCTGGATAAAGGGTTAATCTTAGACGACCACTTTAACATATGAACTGGGTGGGATGTTAGGCTCCACTGGGGTTGTAATTTTTCTTGTGTTTATTTCTCCTCTGTCAATTGAAATAAAATGACTGTATTTTCATTGTAAATGATTCAAATATGTCAGCATTCAGCTGGGCCTTAGTGCCGACTATGCTTTGCTCTACTTACCGTAATTTGGAGTTTAGTTCTTTGAACTTGTCTGTCAGCTCTGTCATCGACACCGCTGTACCAATTTGACACCTGTTTCCAGTTTTCTTCCGATTGCCAGAAGGGAGAATTTGCGGCTTGCATCTGCAGATAACTGAAAGTGCGCCTGAGTATGGCTGGCGAGTTTGTCCTAGGGCTATCCTGATTTGCAGGTGTAGTCTGCAGATGTTCTTGTACGTTCATCCATGCCACAGCTATGCCCAGGTGGATCTGCTGCCTTGAGGACAAGGAAAGGCCTACTGAAAGCATTTGCGTTAGAACAGCGATGCAGAGAAAGGAATCATTATCATCCTTGCATTAAAGGCCTGCCATCTTGGCTGAACCAGATGGGGGGAAAACTGTTGCCCATGTGTGTAGGGCTTCTGGACTGAAAGGAGCCTGTGTAATTGAGTGACTTGTCCTTTGGACCATGATTCCTAAAGTGGATTCACAGGGCATTAGCCTGGTCAGCTGCTGGCTGGCTCCACGAGTTCTTGTAGGACATTTTATCTCTCTAAGTATCTGTATATATTTTCCACATTTTATGGATCCATTATTTCATGAAGCCATTTTGCTTGTGAATTGATTTTTTCTGTTAAATCTTTTGTTACCAGAACAACTAACAATGAAGAACTTAGGAAGTAGGATTCTTAGAGAGAATTTATACAATGGTATTCCTGAAGCGCTTTCCAAAAAGCCTGTGCTGCATCTTCTGGCATTTCAGTAATCTCCCAACTGAATATAGCTGTGAGCAGAAATTCACAACCAGAGGATCTTGGGTAGAGGAGACAAAGCCTTGCGCTCCACTTTTTGGCAGTGCGTGCCGGTGATATTTCCCAATAATCACAGCAACAGGGATGAGCTGTTTGTAGCCGGGAATGGAGAGTAGTCAACAACCACTTTAGCGAACTGAAAATAACTGGAAGTGAGGAGACTGTCAAAAAGCAGTAGTTAAGCAAGTACCTTCCTATCAGTTTTGGTTTATATTCCCTCTGATTTGTTTCTCCTCAGAAACATTGAGTAACTAAAGCCCAGAGTAGCAGAGCCCTCCTTTCTCACTTTGCATGGACTTGAGGATCATTTGGCCTGAGACCTGAGGTGACTGCTGAACGACACAGCATGTTGATGCGCATTCTGTCTCTCTGCCTACTAAACCGGCTGGCAGGCCTCAAATTGCCTCTGTGTATCTATGACATGGCCTGGTAGGGGCCTGCTCAGGACCCATGAGCAAGGTCCCGCTTCATATGTTTTAGTTAATTATGTTGAACATCTTCACCAAAACCACCACCTTAAAACCCAAGTCACAGTGAGCTGAACCCCTCCTTCTGCGTGTATATATACTGGCAGTAAAGCTGCCTGGTGTTTTTATTGTTTTCATTGTCAGTAATAGGTGTTCCGGAGCACAAAGAGGGTTATAAATTGTAGTTGTTGAGGCGATGCTCTTTTTCTGACCTATGACCCTGTGTTTTTCCAGCCCCAGCATAGCCACGCTCATGGAATGGAGGCGGGGGAATTAAAGGGCTGGCAGATCCATACCTCCCCCACACTGACTGCTCGCATTGGAAATTAAGCTTTCATGTTGCTGTTCTTTTTTTCTTTTTCCTTTCTTGCCCTGTAGTCTCCAGATTATTGTTTGGTGCCAGCTGGTAATTTGATTTGATTTTAATCCTGACATGATTACATGATGCCCATGTGGTTTGGGGGAATACGGGGCTGGCATGTGTGTGTGGGGCACACGCGAGGATGTAATCTGAGCATAACTCCGTCACCATGCTGTTCAGGCAGTGGGGATTTACAAATGCGTTTTCGTAGCAAGCGTGAAGTGGAAGGGGTTGGGGGATGTGGGTGAATGTGATGCTGGAGGTGCTTCTGTTGAACATCAGTCTGAACAGGGCACTGGCCTGAACCCCCCCCCCCCCAGTTCCCTTTTAGGGCTCTGTAAAGAGGCTTTCCTCTGCTGTGGTGGCAAGGGAGTTATTTGGAAGCAAGCCTGGGATATTGGAAACTTTTATCTCTAACATGTAATTCCCTAGTAATCCAATTAACAAGACCAAAAATGTGGTGTTTGTTGTTTTTATCTAGAGCATGGTGAAAAATAAGACTTGTAAATCACCAGTAGTCAGCAAGTGTGTACCGGGACGTTAAAAAAATGACATTTCAGCATTTTCAAGGTTTCTCAGGCGCTGCAGTGATGAAACTACCCAGCACTTACCCTAAGCATGACACAGATTCCAGAGAGAAGTGTGACAGATCTGCTACTCAGCTGCTCTGATGTCAACATAATGTGCAATTAATGCCACATAGCACTGTCCACATGGCCGTGTTGTAAATCTCCACCCCATCCAATGGAAATCCAATCGCATGGCCTGATTTGCTACACATATAGTTTGCTCAGCAGGTCCAGCCCCATTGGTTGTCTGATTCTCAGAGGGCAGATTAGGAGGGCAGCACTTTGAGTGTTGGCAGGTTAGCTGAAAGGATGTTTGAAGAGACTTGAGTTTAATGGGTGGGACAGCAAAGAATATAACAGCCCTGGTTTTGTCCACCATCTTCCAAAATTGTCTTTGAACTTCAAATACAACATAAACCATCCTACCAGACTTTTGATGTGGAAAAATCTCTGGAATCCAATACCATGATGCTCATTTGCTGCTGTGGTTGATGGCTGCTACAAGAATATTGTTTTTAAGTTGACAAAAGAGTGTATGAGATCGTTGACTCTTCCAGCTGCTTCTCTTTGTCAGCCCCCAGCAGACATCAGCTGTGACAAGGTGTTGTCGGTTCAGAATGTCAACTAGGAAACAACATCTTAATATAAAGGTATAAAGTATAAATCCCCATAATTTGCAGAGGGGGGGTGACTCTCGTTTAATTTAATGAGCAGTTGTTGCTAATTCAAGAACCTCTTCCTTAAGCCCGGTGATTACTGCATTACAGCTCTTGCTAGTCTGCTTTCCTGTCATTTATCGTGACAACAGGGATGCTGGGGTCATTCCTGACACAAGATTTTCTCTAGGTTGGGACTGAGGGCTGTGTAAGGGAGTGCCAGGCACATTTCTCGCACAGATAAAATGCAGAGCCTGCTGTCTTCTGCCAACAAAACATGCAATTCCATCTCAAGGGTAAACCTGAATATCTTATTCAGAGTCCATACCCGTTGATTATATCTCTCCTTCTCTTGCTGATGTAAAGTAGCAATATCTCCCCCACATAAAGCATCCTGGCTTCATTATCAATCCAAGGTAGAGGTCTGTGACCCAATCCGAGTTCGACAAGCTCCTACAAAATAGGGTTTGGATCAGTTTTTTTTAAACTGTTCAACTTCAGGCACAACTAGATTTGGGTTAGTTTTGTTATGCATGTGCATTTTTATATGCAAATCACTTTTTGATAAGCGATTTTGCCCATCGTTTCTTCCCCCCTCCTCTCCCTTTCTCTCTTGTACACCTAGCAATCATAGAACTAGTAATAAAAGAAATATGGGAAAAGTATACGAGTATGACTAACATTTCCACAATTTCAGGTTCAGGTCAGGATTGGGTTTTAGGTATGCTAGTACTATTTTGGCCTGATATTGGGAATGAGTCTGGCTTTAATTTCAGACCCATACAGGACTATAATCCACAGCACTAAGATCTACCGTGGTCTCAGATGTGTTCCACAGCTAAAGGCCACACATGTTAAATTGCTTCCATTGAGACTGCGACATCTTGGCACTCCCAGGGCTTCCACCAATCAGGAATAATGCATGGATAGAGATCACCGCCTTGCAGCCATTGAAGTGACCTGCATCCTCCCTTCTGACCCCCCTCCCCAACTGTTCGAGCACCTGCCCCTCAGAAAGTCTCTGCACTGCACTATCGCAGACCCACTTTTTATTTTGCTCCTTACCACCTGTCTTGTGTTTGGAGTTCAGCTTATTTCAGCTAAAAATTTCAGAGGTTTTTGCTGTTCTTAATTCCAGTCCATTGCCTTGAACACATTGGTTTAATTAACCATTAATCACGGATGATATTTTACCATTTTTGAAAATACATTTTTAGGGATGCAGGCATCCCAAAGACCTGGGATAAAGATGCATTATAATTTTAACAATTGGAAAAGGCAGATATTGCATCAATGGCATAAAATAAATATGATGATTATTAGAACAAAACCTTGCATGCACCTAACCCATCTGCTGTTAGACAGTATGCTGCTGTTAGAAGATAAACAGATAAAATTGTACATTTTGGAGGAGTGAATGTGGGTGTTTACCACACCCTTGTGTCTGAATGGTGGCCAATTGGTTTAGCTCTCAACCACAATCCTGCATCTTCTGATTCAACAGAGTATCCCTCGCCATAGTAACAACCTCTTTGGGCACCAGCAAGCTTTCGACATATCTGCAGCGAGGTTTGCTTGGCCTGTGTACATACAGGTTTCAATTTGGTGGCAGCAGAAGTTAAGCATTTGAGTGAAGCATTTGCCTTCTTGCCGTAAAGAGAATTTCTATAGAGAGCTGGAATATATGTGGACAGCACAATCAAAGAACCGCAGGACCACAGTCCAGGGTTATAGGGACAAAAATCTGAAAGTTCCTCACCGTAGAGAAGTTACCCTTTTTGTGTGTAACTGGGTCGAATGAGGATTACAGTTTATCTTGTCAATTCAGTGTTACCACACACACACACACACACACACCCAGACCATGAATCAGGTGTTTTCACACCTGCTGCAGATTATGCGGGATGCTGGCAGAGGAACAGAGAGATGTTTTCTTTTTTTGTGGGCACTGTCTTCGATCTCACTTGGCACCAAAGAGTATACCAGTGAATTGCCTTTCCCGGCTGCCTTACAAAAATGTATCATTTACAGAATGGGAACTTCTCTCTCTCCTTTCCACCGTGAACCTGGATACTGGGCCCGCAGCTCTTACCAGTGATTTAGTGCTGATTACTCACTGGCGCTGGTTTTGCACAAATGCAAGCGAGCTCCTAGCAGACATCTGCCTCCGCTCACAGTGCCAGAGTAAACCAGTTTCTTGCTTCACATTGGGTCTTATTCTCAATTTCCACATAGTCAGTTATCCGGCGAAATGCCGCCATATTCCATTAGAGTGCCATTTTTGACTGCAGAGCCATAGTCTATGCCCAGGCCTTTTTAAGGTAAGCTCTGCGGAACTATTTAAAAAAGCCAAAATGGTCTAAAACCGACCTGCAATAGGAATTTGTCTTTACAGGACATTTTGGATTCTTCTTGACTGTGTATGACATTTTAGGGGACTAACCTTACACTTCTCTAAATTTGCTTTCTTAGTTGGTCTTATTCTTATATAGGAAATTCTCCAGTCTGTTCTGGACATTTTGCAATAAGTAGTGATACTTTTTGCACTACAGTGTGAAAAATGTTATACGATTAGGACCTACTTGATGTTCAAATTATTCATTTTTTGTGATATGGCTTAAATTCATAATGAATGTCTCCTTATATATGTATTTCTATGCCATTCTCATTTACATCTTTCATAAAATTACAAACATATACATTTGGTGTGATAAAAAGAAACAAATGGACACATTTTGTGAATGCCTATGTGACAGTCATATGTGTTCTCTATTCTGGTAATAGTGTGGCACCAACATGCTTAAAAATGTTCTCGCAGCCCAGAGTAGAGACCTATTCTCATTCCATGTGAGTCGCAAAATAGCTCACATCACCATGACATAAATAGTGTTTGTATGAAAGATGTTTCAGCCTTGAAACTGTATTTTAAAAGGTAGTTTAATGGCTGCCCTCCGTTTTATCTCATTACTGGCTGCTATAACAATCTTGGCCCAAAAAAACTCTAATTTATTTTTTGATGCTTTCATCCCTATCTCCTGGTAATGTACATCATGTTATGATGTTGACCTGGAACTTGGTGTATGACTGTTAGATGAGAAAAGTCCCTTGTATTTCAGGTACTACCCATTGGATCGGTTCCACATACCACCAACTCTGAATGAGGCAGACCCAAAACCTGCCTCTTTTGCAATGCAGATGGCATTCACATGATTTTCCTAAAAGCTACAGAATGTGGGGCATGTTGTAGAAAAACAGTACTTAAAGTTCCTTGACAAATGGTGACACACTTGTTGTCCATTCTCATGCAGATAACCAAAGCACAGCATCACCAGGTTAGTTTCAGCACCACTGCAGGGACAAAGCCTGTTGTTCCACCATCCAAATGTTCTTGGGATATATAGAAACTTGTCTGAATGTAAGCCAGATGTGATGTTAAAGCAGGCTTTATGAAGAATGCATGAGGATCAGTGTCTATGTTTACACAGCCAAAGATAAGTATGTTTACCTGAGATCTAAATCTTGCCTTAGTGACTCCCTCGTTAGCAGGGATGAGGCACACCTACAATCCCATCTGTCTGTTGGTCTCACACTGCTCACTGGTTTTTGGTGGTATCCAACAGGATCAGGTGAAATTAGCTTTCATGCATTATTTGTGAAAGGCTTGGGCTGTGCATTGTTGCTTTGCGACTGCTCGAAATGCAGACATTGGCTCCTTTGGTGAAGTTTCTTTCTGTGAATCCCTGGAGTTTCTGTATTTGTTAGTTCTTTTAGTTTGTTATGTATGACTTTGATTGTGAGATCTACTGTATAAGCCACTCTATGAAAATATAATACAACTGTGAGTCACATATCTCTGATTCTTTAAGGTAAGAAGATGATCCTAGCATGCACTGAGATACAACAAGCTTCCCAGGGCTGAGCAGAGGGTGTGACAGGAGAAATGTGAGGTTTTCGAAAGAGGCTTCTAGGAGTGTACATGTTGGGTTGAGCTGATTCTCCTCACAGCTCATGAGGATTTGTTAATCTTTCCCACCGACCGCCCACGAGGTGCAGCCCCATGCTTGCTTGCCTGGTAGATGCATGCCCTCAGCCTCTGGCTTGCTGAGATGATGCGTGAATATTGATTCCAGGGAGAGTTCAATTCACACGGGTTAATGTTATCTCCAGGGTTTTTACAAATTTTGAAGGAATTGCCTTGAGGGGGGGTGGGCAAAACGGACCTTCTTTGAAATAAAATGAAATCCATGAAAATAGATATGCTGAATACAGAGAAGAAAAATGAGTAGGTTCTGTGTCCTTTCACATTGAGATGAATCATTCCTTTGCGATTTTTGTTAAAAAAAAGAGAACTAAACACATGCATGGCCCATAAATATGTACTTTAATGTTTTCATGCATCCAAACATTTCTGAGAGACCGTAAAATGCCACTTTAAAAAATATATATATATATAATATGATGAATTCTTTCTGATTAGGATGATCTGCGAATAGGACTACAAGCTGAGCCATCACTTTGAGATGGGGCGGGTCATGAAGACGGGCGATTTATTCTTTTTATCTAGAATGTGACGAAATCCTGCAGACCCCAAGACTCTGGCAGGTTATCATTTTATCCCCCTCCCCCATTACCCATGGAGAAACCCATGCCATCCATCACCTCTGTGATGAATAACCTGGAAAACACAATGGCCTTTTCCTAAGCTGCTGACCTTGGTTCACCCCAGTCCTCTCTAGTCAGCAAGCAGAAACACCAGGAATGCTGCCATAATCCATTCGGCAACTTCACTTATGAAAGAATGTATATTCATTTACATTTCTTGTGCATGCATCTGTGCATGTGATGTTTCGAAATGGTGCTATTCCTGAGAGTTCATTTTAATCTCCTTGCTTCCTGCTCATGTGTATCTATGCGTTTTTCTGTGTTTGTAGGATATCTTATGCCACTGGATCGGATACAAATTTGGCCGCTGAGTAAAAAGTAGTGAAGAGTTTCTGATTGGAAGATTCTGGAATGGGGGGGTGGCCATACTGACCAGCTGATAATGTGCTCACTTGGGTAACCCTGGACTCTCCCCGACTCCTCTCGCCCCCCATTTGACCCAATAAGCCACCCAGCAATTCCATGGAGTCTACACAGTTGAGCAACGGTGTGTTCCGGGGACAAGGCTTGGTCAACTCCTTGTAGCCCCCACTATTCCGCACCCCCCAAACCATTACCTTTCCTATCTTGTTTTTCTGGAGAGCTTTTGTATTTACCCAAGGAATGGATTTACCATCAGACCCAGGCAAGCATGGGAAGAAACCAACAAGTCACAAGCTGGAGGACCAGAAGAAGGTAGGATCACATGACCTCTTTCTGTTCTCTCCCTTGTGAGTGGATGGTTAAGAATTTATGGCTTATCCATTTAAGAATAACCCACAATATGGTTTGGTTGCCCGTGTGTCAAGGTGGTTTTTATTGGATGTGGATGGCATTATTGTATAGCTCTTAGCTCCCTGCTGTTTTTAATATATATTAAAATATCTTCACAGCATTATCTGTATCCCCAGAGGCATAAGTGGTGGTTTACTTAGCTGCCTTATCTCCTTATCTGTCCAGGATGCAAGGAATGAAGACATATATATATCTTCAGTTATACTTTATCTGATAAATATTGTACATGCAAATGCTTTTTGAAGATTCAAAAGTCTAAGGCAGCAGTGGGTTGTGGGAACCACCATCCCCCTGATTTGTGTCAAGTTCCACCAAGCTGTTTGTAGGCAACCATTACCTTTGTGGAGGATGAGAGAAACCGTTCTGAGAGGCAGGCCACAGTTGGAGGAATGCTGGACCTTACTGGCTCCAAGCTGCACAAAAAGGTTTTAATTAGTGGTTGTTACCATCGTCTGTTGTTGTCAGCATTTGTATGAACTCAAAGGGCACTGGCTGCCCAAATATGGACAAGGATCCGGCTATGCTTGAATGATGTTCAGGGAGCGCTGATTGTAAACATGATCTGCCGACCCCCAAGCATCTGACTGCAAAGAAGGACTGGTAATTTTGTGCACAGCAGATCCAAAACTTGCAGTCCCATAAGATCCCATTGCCTTTTTTTCATTCTTTTTGGCTAAGTGGCTAAGATACATGTGGAGTAATGCTAGAAAATGGGGGGGGGGGATGCTTGAGAATTAAATTAGGCTGACAGCTGTGCTTCAGGGTTGGGGCTGCTGCAGGAGCCATTTTGGGCATACGAGAGGGAACGCGAGGCATCTTAACTTCGACTCTGTAATGAGGTTTATCAGTCTGCTGAAAACCCAAATTGAGCCCCTCTGTGCCAATGAGAAGATTTGATTGTGTATCTGTGAAGCTTCAAGCTCACTACACACCACGTGCTATTCAAATGTCAACTTCAAGGTAACGGGCAGGGGGCAAAAGAACAAATTAAACACGGCACATGGAAGCAGCCTAAATTAAACAAGGTGTGTATTAATTGGGCCTCCATTTTCTGATGTTTGATTATATTTGTTGTGGAAACATCGAGAAATGTCTAGCCAGCATGACTTTCTTCGGAACCAACATTATAAGTGAAGGTAACTGGGAAGAAAACTGTAATATTGGTAAGACAAAGGCTTTGCTGGCTGGTGGGAAATTTGCTGTAATATCTGCCCTTTAAATGAAATTGCAAGCTTACATTCCAACATCACATTTTGCTATGAGACATTGTTTCTCAACCCTGTCCTCCACATTTACTAGCTTGCAGTACACCTGAACCAAACAATCAAGAACACCAAATACCTGGTATGCTTGTGTTGGGAGCTGGGAGGAAGAAAAAATGTGTAACGTTGGTCGTTCCAGAGGATTTGATAGAGAAGCATGTCTATAAGAAATTCTCTTGGTCAGTTTAGTTATGTAAACTTGGACTACGTTTTAAACATTTTTTAGTGTCTTTCTGAAATAGGATTTTTTAAACAATATATTAGTTGAAATGCATGTCTGATATTAGCATTCATATTTCATATTGCTGAATCCTGAATCTCTGCTCCAAGTGCTTTTTAACAAGTCTTTTGAATAGGAGAAATGATTTGCTAAACACGAATGACATTTATTGCTATTGTAATGACAGAGAAAATATAGGGCAAGTTGAAATGGTATCGTGTGCATGCTAATGGCTGCAGAGAGACAAGAATGTCTGCAGTGGCCCTGCTAAGAGTCAGCAGAGCACCCATGAATATTTAATTGGATGCCATGTACTGACAGGGAATGAGGCACATTCTACACAGGTCGCTGTGTGGGCACAGAGGTCATGATCACAAGTGACAGTCTCACCTGTGGTCTCTGGAGGCATGTAGTCAGGGTAAATCCCCTGTCGTCACCAGTGGGGGAGCTGCTGTTCATTCATGTTCATGCTGGTCATCTTTCCTAAACAATGTAATGCTCATGATAGATATAATTAAATCATATGGGAACACAACCATGTTGGCACTGCAGGTCCACACTTTGCAATCATGTTTCTTCAATTTTTTTGCTTCCAGCCTTGTTGAATACCCAGGTGTCACATAACAGGGTCAAATGGAGTTCACTGAAATGCCTTGTTTTGTGGTGACCTAACAGTGACGTTCACAGCTGCTGACATCTACCACTCTGACCAGCATAGTGGTGACCTCTCTCCTGCTTCACTTGATCGTACTTCATAACCTTCACTGGTCTCCGAGGAGCTTCCAGTGTTGCTTAGTCCAGTCACTCTACTTGGGACTTGCTAATTCTACTCTATTTGTTTGCGATCAAATAGTTTGCTCATTGGTTGTTTTTCTTTCTATCAATTTGTTTACTTATGTTGATGGTATGTCAATATCCGTCTTCCACTGTTAAGCTTTATGCTTATTTATGGGAAGAGCTTGTCTGCTTGTAAACCTGCTCAGTGCTGATTTGTAGATTTGGCAAAGTAGACTTGCCAAGGTTTTTGATGGTTTGCTGTGGTCCGTGGCTGAAAACTAACATGCTCGTCTCAACTGCACCATGAGCACTATGAATTAAATAGATGTGTGTGGGTTTTTATTTTTTGTGTTTTGCTACAGACATTAATCGTCCACTATTAAAGATATGCTAATTAGGCCTCCTGTTCCATAAAATATATCAAGAACTATGCACTCCATTTGTACTGTGTACTAAAAAGGGGGAAATAATCTATAAAACACTAATGTTACAGAGGAAATGAAACACAAGCTTGCAGTTTAATATGCTTAAAAAAACTTTCAGTTAAATTGATTTGCAGAGACTTCTGTGTATGTTAAGGATCCTTCTCATCCTTCTTGAACACATGCTTAATGATTCTAACAAAATAAATTTGGCTGCAGGATGCTGATGCTTTAAAAATTAAAATCGCTCTCCCTCTCAACTCGGCATACTGATTTGAAAATCAACCTTTGACGGCCATTTGTTTCCTTTGCTGAAAGTGCTATTTCTGATAAATTTGCGAGGCTTGTAGCAAACTGAAAGATAAGCAGCGGGAAAGGAAAATGTCTGATTTAAACATACAGCTTAGTTTATGAAGTGCTGCTTTTCCGACACACTCTTAATTTCTAAGCGTGATATATCGCCCCACGTCAAAGCGGTTTTAAATCGGCGTGACCGTAATTCTGCAGCTTCTTTAGTGTAATGTAGTCTTTCCCCCTCACTAAGGAGCGTATTATTCTGGAGAAAATACAGGTATTTGTAGCTCTTCTGCATACGGGCATCGCCGGTGTTTCAGTCTCACAAAACCCGGACCAAGCCGAGAGGGTTATGGGTGAGCGCACAGGACCGCTCGCGGCGAATTACGCGCCGCTGCTTGCAGTCTCCATGTGGGCGCACCTGTTCGCAAGAGTTGCGAAATCCTGGAGTGTGACGCCGAGTCGCTGTGGCATGCACGTTAATCAGCGTTTTAATGAATTCACTGAGAACTGAGTTTGTTGCAAAAATGAGGTTTCGGGTCCACGAAAGGCAGGTGCACGCGAGAGAAATTTCCAGCTAAATTATTTTGTTGATTTTTATTTTAGTTTCGTGGTGTACAAATACAGTGGTACCTTGGTTCTCGAACTCACTAGAACTCGAATTTCTTGAAAGTTGAACAAACCCAGTTTGACTTAAAACTCTAAAGATCTGAATATCAGAAGTCGAACAGTGAACGCTGACCTAATATAAGGCCCAGTAAAAAAAAATTATTCATTTATCATCCTTTCACTCAGAAACAAGTGATGAGGGAGAACAATTTATTTTTATTATTTATTTTAATTTCTTAGAAAAAAGATAACGGAAAATAAGTTTTCAACATCAACAGTAAACAAAAGGAACAGCAACAGATGTATGA
>JABFEA020000001.1:12995606-13010434 GCA_019775915.2 Cyphomyrus plagiostoma | reverse complement strand
ATTTAAAAACAGGTGTAACATGTCCGGTGTGTAATGTACTGAAAGGCCTCCCTTTCCATCACTGTCCTCTGTTGCTGTGGCAACATCTTTTTGTTGAACTGCGAGCTGCCCAATGGGATCGTAGGGATGGAGAGGGGAGCCAGATGCCCGCCGTGGCTTTGTTGAACCTGGGGCTGAGATGTGGAGACAGAGGCATTTTCCAGGTGGCCAGTCGCGCTTTATCTCTGTATAGGGGGGGCTTTGAAGCTGCTTGCTCTCCAGAGTGGTACATTATTTTCCCGTGGTGCAGTTATATAGCACCTCGATTGCAAGTAATAGAAATCTCATCCATGGACAGTGAAGGGCGCTTTGAAGCTTGGCCTCAGAATGACGGCTTTTCCCTGCAGCCCTGACTGGGCTAAGTGTCCGGGAGATGGATGTGTGGATGATGACTTCACTTAGCCTGATGTGCGATTCAGAGAAGCTTTTATGGTAACTGCATGTTGGTGTTTGGCTTGTGGTGGTTGGGCTCATAACACTGAATTGGCAGCTCCCTGTTCTGACAGCCACAGAAGCAGCCGATTCCCACTGTATCTCTAATGTGCCGCCGTCCCTTCACCACACGGCTGCGTCATGGATGTTTGGTGCCCCCCCCAGGCATTTGCCCTGATGGTCCGGCACACGTATACACAAATAGAGTCCCTTTTTCCTGAGATGACTGTGTGATGCACCGCTTTGTGATGTGTGGTGTGACCCAGCATACAGGGGCGAGGTCACAGGGGAACTGGCCCCAACCCAGCTGAAAGCTGATTGGTCCCTGGACAGTCCCGTTACCTGTCATTGGCCGATTCAAAACATATCATTGGCTATTGATAAGTTTGGCCCCTCTGTATGAAATATGGCCCTCCACCTTAAAAAAATCCTAGAACTGCCCCCGTCAGCATGGACCTCTCATCTTCCCCTTTTATTTCGGAATGATTCATCACGTCTTTAAGGTCTCACCAAAATTGTTGCTTTTGCTGTCTTTGCTGCATCCTTTTGTCCAAAGCTTTCGGGCCCCAAAGGCACCAAGGTGGCAAACCGCCTATGGCTGCCATTTTCATTCGGCTGTTGGCTTCCCATCAAAACTCTGAACTAGATAAGCGGGTGGAAGCTGGACAGATTGTGTCATCTTTTTATTGTCAGCTTCATTGGGCATGAAGAGACATCCACACCCATAATGACCAGATAGTGTGATTTTTATGGTGAAGGAAGGTGGCTGCAAATCCCACAGCACTTCAGATGATCCTAAACACGCTTTCACAGTGAATCACATTCAGACGTGAGTGAACACGCTTTGGCACCACCCTCAAAATTTCTACTTGGACCATCAATCCATTTCATGCATATTAACTGACTGAAAAGAACATTATCAGTGCTTCTGTGGTGCATCTGATAGTCCCATTCATAGAAACACTCATTATTTCTTTGAAAGCTAGGGAAAGATGTTAATTTTTAAAGCGCAATGTGCCCCCCCTCCCGCTTCCTCGTTTGCAATCAATTTGCAGGATGACTAATTGTGGATTAAGTGTTTAAATGTCTCGCTGTCCCGCCTTGCCATAGGGACTGGGGGGGCGGAGGAATTCGGAAGCTGGTCTTGGAGAAAATGACAGAGCCGGTACCCAGCAGGAGGAACATGAAAGACTGAGAGAAGGAGGGAGAGAAGTAAATAATTAAAGAAAAGACCGTGTGCTGCATTTCACTTCAGAAAGCGCACGCATTACTACTGGGGATATGAATCTCCATGATGTTGTGCTTCAGGAAGCAAGATTTCTTTTCAGTGGTGGCGAAAAACAAAGTTCCTTCCTTCAACGTCCTGTGGCTCTAACTTTAACAGCATTAATGTGTCCACAGTGTCAGATTTATGCATTAGTGAGATTTACGTGGCACCCTAATGATGTTTTTACTGGCCAGCTGACTTCATAAACTGTTGGGGTGACAAAATGAGGGAGCAAGAGGGAAGAGTGAATTAGGGCAGAGCGGGTAAGGGGAGCACGCGGCGGAATAATTGCAGATCTTTTGAAGAATTTTGAGTGAAACGTTGCCATAACTACCGCAGAAGATAGACACCTGCAATATGTAGAGATCATGCTAGGCTTTAGGGGGTTTTAGTGCTCAGAGAGGCTGAGGTAACGGAGGGGAGCCCCGGTCCATCGGGGATGCATTATGTGCTCATGTTTTTGGCTTGCCTTCCGCTTGCCCATTGATTTACACCGAGTATACCTGGATGTGCTGTATTCACAGCTAAAGTAAAACTTCAGTACAGTCCCCCATCACGAATCCAACCTCCCATTCACTATAGTAGTGAAGTGGGTTAGGGGCTGATGAGACTTTTGGTGACTTTATGACCGTTGAGATGCATGTAGTGTGTTTAGAATTCTCTCTTGCACATATGAGCTGGTTCCTGTATTGCCCTGTAAGCCCTGACGTGGAGCAGAACATTCAAAGGTTATTGACCATCGGCTCGCGTTTAATATCAGGCCGTTTAGTACAGTTTTTAAGGCCCAAGCAATGTCCCTCGGAGGGGGGAGAGCAGATGGAAATGCATCACACATTGTCTCTCTGCCTTCCGATAAATGGTCGCTGCCACTTCGACCCGAAGGTATGTGCGCTTCCTCTTCAGCGTCCCATGAAATTGTGGTATTAGCGGCATCCGGCGATCGGCGCCGTGATCCTCCCCGGCTTGTTTCACAGCAGTGATTTGTCAAAGTTGGGAGAAACATGACTGTAGCATAACCCGGTATTACGAAAAAATGAGTGTTAGTTACTGCTCCCGCTCTGACTCTGTGTACCAACAAGATCGACACACTGACATATGCCGACCTCACGGTTTGTGTTGACCCCCCCCAAGTGCTACAGCAGGCAGTCTAATTGTTATGGAGATTTTAAGTGGAAGGTTGCAGGTCTGGATGTAATAACTTAGAATTAGACTCTTTTAATTTGAATAATACGAGTTACTCTGATTGTATAAATGGCGTTATTTTGCAGTGCCTGGTGTGTGACTCGATGTCAAAAATGTTGACAAGTACGGAAGGAAAACGCTTAATTTTTTATTCAGTAAAATATTAATCAGACATTCAGTAGGGGCCACTAATTGATAGGAAACCCTTTTGATGTGGTCTCTGTTGATCCTCCTTGATGTGGAAATGTCCCAGCTGGTGCTGAATCTCTTTGTTTTTTGGGTTAACGATAATACTTTGCAAGCACATATAGCTATACAACTATTTATCTTTGTAATATTTCACATTGATTTTTGTTTATTTTTTTACGACCTGAAATACTCCAAACTATTCACAAGTAATCGACAATATAATTAAGATACTGTATAATGAAAATTATTTTGATTTGCAAGTTCTGTCATTTCGAGAATTTGACCTCGGCTGGGAAAATTCTGGCCGAGTTACCCACTCCTAGTCTTGCTTGATTTTTGCCATTTTGAGGTTGTGCTCCTGTAGGTTCCTCTGGTGAATGGCTGATAAAAAAGGTATTCTTCTGGATTCTGTGCGAGAGCACTGGATGGTAACCTCTGGATCAGACTTCACGGAGCATTACCAGAAGATTATGCACACTCTTTGCACTTTGTTGAACCTGGCTGAGTACTATTGAAAAGTCTAAGCATGAAGTTGCTTGTGTTCATTTTTAAGGTTTATTCTAGATTTAGCAACTGATTTACTAAGTAGAACTGTGTGTATGAAACATTTTCAGGTCAAATTGTTATATTTGTTTGAATTGGATTTTGAGCCTGTGGGAGAAAACGTAATTATAATTTTTATGAATAATATTATAGCCTTTCGTTAAATTTTGGACACCCAACTCCAAAAAACGAATAGCGTATAGAATGCAGCTGTCAATAGTCTTTTTAATTGCTTTGAAAATACAGTAATTTATAGGGGAAAATATATCATTTGAGCTCAATTGGGTTGTAAAATTAGCTTTGTCTAACCCATAACACACATTTTTTCGTGTTATTTAAATTTTTTTTCCGCTTTTGAGTTTTTAGTTTTATTTTTTTTTTGATAAAAATTGCAACTCCAGCCTCGCCATCGGTCACCAGTGATGGTGTTTACTGCCTTGCGAGAGTGCAGCCTTTTTTTGGCATAAGGTGTCAGGATATGGGGGCCGCTTACTATGTCTCAATGATGTGGAGTCCAGGTCAGCCAAAGGGTATTGTGCTGTATCCGTATACGCCATTCGCTACAAGGGATGCAGTCGCCCAGCCAGACTCCTCACTGCCCATCATGCAAATGCATGGTTTCCCCATTAAGTACAAAAAAGGTGCTTTGGTAAGACACCTGTCAGGCACTTAGAGATTATATTAGGAGAGGCACCTCACACGGTCGCTCTCTTCTGGTGTGATAAGCGCCCTCAACATCGATCCAGTGCATTAATGAAGTCGATGAAGGAATCGCAGCTGAAGTGCAGCACGATGAACCGTGACTTAAAGTCCCCGAAAACTGCCAGAATCTATCAGTCTGCACTCAGTTGCCAGCTCATTTGGTACACCTGCATTAGGTACGCAGACAGCCTCCTTCCCCAACCCGCAAATCATCTGTCTGCAACTGAGTATGTACAGCATGCAGACGGTCAGGAGGTTCAGTCACTGTTTGGCTAAGCATTAGAACGGCTAAGATGCCTGATCTAAGTGTTTCTGAATGTGATGTGATTGCTGGTGTCAGATGTGGTGGCTCCATTCAGAACCAGCCACCATATTGGGACTTCCGTGCGCTGCGGTGCTTGGAGTTTACTGAGAATAAACAAAACAAAAAACATCCATTCAGAGGTGACTGACAAAGTCCTCATTAATGAGGGAGAGTCATTAACGTGAATAGGAAGGCCACGAGTGCAAAGATAGCGGCTCTGTACGATGGTACGTGGTGGGCAGTAAGGCTTCTGTGACAATTTATCTACCAGTAAAGCATTTCAGGAGGTAAAAGTGGTCCTGCCTGCCGCTAGCTTGGTGTTCCTAATAGTGGACATTGGATACATGTGCACCACGCATTTAACCATAGGCCTCAGCCACAGTGTTACCAGTGTGAACAATAGTAATTCTGTGTTTAGCTGTGAGATCTTAAGAACTCTGCTGGATGTTTAACATAGATGTATTCCTTTAGTCCAGTTCCCTTAGTTGAGGTGCTCATATAGTTTCCCCTGCTTGGAACTGACAGCTGGTCAACATAACAGATTCGTTGAAACAAGAGGGGTAAATCAGAAAGCAATTAGTACTCTCTGAATTTTTCTTTGGGGGATTAATTCAGCCCTGTTTGTCCGACAGTGGGATCAATTACAGTTTTTGCACTGAGAACATTACAGTGAGGACTCTCTGGGATTTTTTACCCTTTGTTTTATTTTGTTATTAACGTGGTTTTCAAATGTGGTATCAGGCAAATGTTTTGTCATTCTTATAGCTTGACATTAGTTTTCTTCCTCAAACAAGATGGCATTCACATTGCTATTGAAAGGTCAAAGTGTGTCATGGCAGCTGAATACTGACTCTAGATAAAACCCAATGAATTCATGGTGTTTAATGTTACATTTGTAGATTTAAAGGGCATCCAGTTGAGGAATATTTAGAGGCTGCCTCCTCCTCTGTTTGCTTATTCGTGTTTCCCACCCAGTCTGTCTTGCTTCCCTGACCTTCCCAGCACTATCAGTATTCCCAAATAACAGACTACGCTGTCCGTGTTTGTTTACGTGCTCGGAGAGCCCGCATCCTTGCTATGGGTGGTATTTGCGGAAGGCACACTGCCGCCCTCGGTGTGTGACAGCCCGCCTTTTCTGGTGAAAAATGAGACGGCGTGGGAATAGTGACTCCCGTTTTTTAGGATGGCGTCGGCTTGAAGCTCTTTGGTCGGGTTTGTTTTTACACATCTTGACGTTTCGCAGTCTCTCTGCCAGACGTTGACTGGAACAAAGGATCCAGATGCGACTTTCATCTTTGAATGGAATGAGAATGCAAATTGGCATGTTTTCATGGACGCATTGTTATGTTTTTGCCCCCTTTTCCCAATCCAGGCAAATACTTTTGTTGGCTGGCTGCCACAAGCATAACAGTAGCCATCAGAAACAGACCGGGAACAGCCCCCGTAAATGCAGTTTACTCCAGACCTGCTTTTGCAGTGCACCTCCTTATTCAGGCTAACTGTCAAGCTTTGTATCCCTCCTCCCAGACTGACTCCCCCTTTTGACAAGTGCTGTCTATTGGGGAGTGGTGTGTGGGTCAGAGGACTGGGACTTGTGCCTGTGATCAGAAGGTCACTGGTTTGAATCCCAGCACCAGCACACTGATTTTGCCCTTCAGCCCTTTAGTAAGGCCCTTAACTCCCAGCTCCACCCTGACCCTGAATGTGACCCCAACCCCCCGAACCCAAGCTTGATCTCACCCGTCGCTTCGAGAACAAGATGGGACAGGCGAAAGGGCAGTTTCTTCACGGGATCAATAACAGATCACTCTTCTGTTCTTTCCGTACCCACAGTCTGTCCGGGGTTTGCTTCACCTCTTTCTCCACCTTTTGTTTGACTGTCAGCAGTTCTCAGATGGGGGCTCTGTGTTTGGTCATGTGGGCAATACAGAATCAGGACCTGTGACCTTAAATAGTGAGGTCTAACTGGCTGACGCGTCTCGCTGTGAGACTGCAACGGTGGATTCCTTAAGCCAGGCAGTGGGTAGGATTACCGTGTGCTGTCAGTCGCTACTAGGTCCAGCACCATTGGAGCAAGTGTAGGAAACAATGAGAAAATCTGAAAATGCAATAAAACATTAAACAGGTCCGTTCTGAGGAGAAATTCAGGCCTGCTACATCTTGTGAAGACAATATTATCAGAATGAATTTTTGAAACACCACAAGCCTCAGTGAGACCCCCATTTCCCAGATCTTTCCACTTCAGTGAGATCTGTGTGCCTGCTTAGCACTGAATACTGAGCAGTCCTCCTGTAATCCTGGCTGACTTTACTTGAATGCTGTATTTCTCAAGCTTTAATAAGTTCATATTTGTGCTGCTAAATAAACAAAAAGCCTAAATGATACAAACAGTGATTAAAATGTATGTACCCAGTGCCCCCTGCCAGCCACCCTACAGGATCAGGTCATGCAGAAGAGTCTTTGCTGTCTTTGTAGGGCTCAGTTTGTCATTTAATCTATGTTTAAGTGAGTATTTTTTTTTCCATTTATGTGGGGGTTTGGAGAGCCTGGGGGTCAGTTGAATATAGATCAGACCTATTTCTCTGCTCCCTAATTCTAGCTGACAGCGCTGAATGCTGCGGAGTCCCGGAGCTGGCCGTCGGGGCACACAAATGCACAGATTCCTCATGGGATGCCTCCTTAGAATTCGCTACACCTGCCCTACAACTTTTCTCAGCCAGCAATTTGCATATGGGAATAGCTATTTCACTTTGGCGAGTTTCTTTAAGGTGTATCTAAGTGTGGCAATTCGAATAAATCTGTGCATGTGAATGCGTTTCAGAGACTGCCAAAGTCCTATGATTATGCAGTGCATTGTGGGTAATGTGACTGTGGGCTTCTGACCAGTGCTTCACAATCCCCAGAAGAGGGAGTTGTTTTGTTCCTTGTACTTTCTGGCAAAATATTTTATTTATTGGGAAATAAATAAAATTGAAATAAACAAACCAACATTCTTTTTACAGATTCTGTCCAAGGGAAATGTGTAACTTTCATTGGTGGTATATGGCTTAAATAATAACCTAAATAATGCTTCGTGTACAAAAACCTTTTTCTCAGGAGAAGCTCTACAGCTTCAAGCTACAAGTTAGATTGAGAAAGGAGGCGGTAATTATGTTTGTGATTTTGTCTGCCATGTCCTAAATGGGTTATTTGGATTTCATTATTCACAATCAGCTTTAACTCTCCTGTGGCAATCGTCCCTATCTCAACTGGTGAAAAATTATTATTGCTAAAAACGTTGTGAGGGAATTAATCTGGATCCCCTATACTTTTTTCTGCATGAATGGACAATGCTTTATTTTTCCGAGGCAAGATATGAAAGCTGAATTTTTTAACTACAGTTGAGTTCCCTCTAAACTGGTATAATACTAATGGCTCCTGCTAGACTTGAAAATTTGCAAAATACGATACGTGATCTGATCGAGTTTGAGGTCGGGAGTTGGAATCTGTCCCTTGAATGGTCGTATCTCTTTTTCCTTCTCAGTATGAGAAACCGCTTGATTTATATTGGTGTTTTATCTTTAGCCCAAAATGCTACTGTCTGCAGGGGGCTCTGACGTTAGCCTTAGCCTGGCATGCTGTCTGCAGGGGGCTCCGACTTTAGCCTTAGCCTGGCATGCTGTCGGCAGGGGGCTCCGACTTTAGCCTTAGCGTGGCATGCTGTCTGCAGGGGGCTCCGACGTTAGGTTCAGCCTGGCATGCTGTCTACAGGGGGCTCCAACTTTAGCCTTAGCGTGGCATGCTTTCTGCAGGGGGCTCCAACATTAGCCTTAGCCTGGCATGCTGTCTGCAGGGGGCCCCAACGTTAACCTTAGCCTGGCATGCTGTCTGCAGGGGGCTCTGACGTTAGCGTTAGCCTGGCATGTTGTCTGCAGGGGGCTCCGACGTTATCCTTAGCCTGGCATGCTGTCTGCAGGGGGCTCCGACGTTAGCCTTAGCGTGGCATACTGTCTGCAGGGGGCTCTAGCTTTAGTATTAGCATGCTGTCTACAGGGGGCTCCAACGTTAGCCTTAGCCTGGCATGCTGTCTGCAGGGGGCTTCGACGTTAGCCTTAGCGTGGCATACTGTCTGCAGGGGGCTCTAGCTTCAACATTAGCATGCTGTCTGCAGGGGGACCCAGCTTTACCATTAGCATGCTGAATCTCTCTAGGGGGAGCCTGTCATACTCGTTTCTTGAAACCAGTATGTCACAGTTGGATTCTGGTGATGGCTACGCAGTGCTTAATTCCGAAACCCATCAACAATCATACAACAGTGACTGTGACTGTGGGAGGTAGGGCTGTCACAATTATATGGTGCAAGCTCAATAATCACCAGGGCTTTAGATGACAGGTGAAACATTTGTCCAGATGTCGGCTTTTCGGTACTATATGGACATTTACTTACACCCACAATTCGGTAAGCAGATTAGTAGCATATTGCGATGCCCAAAAATCAGGAGTCTGTATAAACTTGGCGTATCATGATGCTTTTTAAATTCAATTAGCAGAGCACGCTACATGTTGTTGTTTTAATAAATTATGGAAGCAATAAGCACTGAAGTGGCGGTGAAGAAATGAAGAGCTCAGCAGCCACAACATTGTTTGAATGAGGAGAAGATATTGTGGATAAACAAGGCAAAAAGATGTTGGTGCTGTGGTGGTACTTTTTGCAGTTTAAAGTCCGACACGTCTATTAAACATAAGGTCAGGTTAGGTTGGGGAGCATAAACTGATGCAGCGCATCGCCGCACCCACCACACAGCGAAAGTCCTCGGGATCCTGGCCAGCGAACTCCCAGGCAGGTACATGGTCCAGTCCCACCCTCTGGAAATGGCCGCCCATCTGCCCCAGCCAGGTATTATGTGGCCGTCTCCATGGCCTGGTTCAGCCACTTGGGTCCTCAGCAATGAGCATCCTGCGAGCTGGCTCACCCTCAGGGAAACCCGCCACACGGCTGTAGTGCCATAATTGATCCTCCCTCACAATGCAGGTAATGTGCCTCAATCGGGACTCCTCTAACAATTGCTCATACGACAAAAATCAAACCAGCGCTACCCAAGGATTCTCCGAAGAGACACAGTACTGAAGGAGTCCAGTCTGCGTTTCAGCTCCCTGGATAGTGTTCATGTCTCACAGCAAGACAGGGAGCAGCAGCACTCTCGAGACTTGGACCTTCGTCCCCTTACAAAGATCTCGGGAGCGCCACACACCCCTTTCCAGAGACCTCATAACCCCCCATGCTCTCTCAGTCTGTTGGCTGACGTCATAGGAAGAGTCACCAGAGACATGAATGTCTGAGGTAGGTAAATCTCTCGACAAGGTCGACATTCTCCCCGCAGACACACACACTACAGACGCAAACATAAGGATAAGCCGAATTTATACGTCACTAACTTTTGATCACTAACTCACATGAACATCTTAGGCACACTACTAAACTGCTTACCAAACTGTGACCCTAAGTAAACATCTGTATAGTACCGAAAAGCCGGCCTCTGGACATGATTCACCCATCATCTAAAGCCCTGGTGATGATGCACATGCAGCGTATAATCGCGATTATGTCATGACGTGATCGGGACAGCCCTAATGGGGGGGGAGGGGGGCAGAAAAATTGTGACTTTGCTAAAAACATTTAGCATTTCAGCCCATTGCTGGCACCACCCAAGGTAAATACAGTCCTGTGTACTCCATAATCTTCCTCCTTATCATCATCATCATCATCATCTCCCACTTGAGCCCAGGGACGTCTGACCATGTAGTAGTGGTGCCTCAAACTTTAACCCATTTAATTAGTGCCATTACGTCATGAGGGGGCAAGGTCCTGTGCTGAATGATTCAAGGTTCAATATTTATTTACCATTTGTCCACGCACAGACAGTATGGATGCATAGGAATCTTTGTGCAGCAATAAAGAAGAGAAATAAGTAAAGGCCAGGATAGGTACTAAAGGCACAGGATAGGTCACTAACAAGACATTGTAGAATACAATAAAAATAAAAATATAAACAAACGAAAAACTAAAAACAACCCAAACACAGGTTTTCATTTGAAAGTATTGCACATCTGAAAATCAAACATTGTAAACCAACACTGCTTTAGAATATTGCATATCAGAGGTTATGTCGGCATTTTTTCCCTTCTCTTATGTCTGTGGAATGAACTCCAGTTAACGGGTAATGAATAGTTAGTCCTCGAACTGGGGGCATTCGGGGTGAGGAACAAGACAACATGGATTGTCTGAGAACAAGGTCACTGTCTTTAATAGCAGAGAGAGGGACTGGTGTGTTCTAATCGAAAACTGGGACACTACTCTCATCGCAGGGTCTTGCAGTGAAGTGTTTTCCTCATCTAAAAAGAATAGTTTTATACTACAGGATGAATGTAGGATAAAATTGGGTTTTTTTTGGCTGAGGCTTTGTAGAGTATGCAGGATGCTGTGATGTTCTGTATTGGATTTTATGTGATTGATTCCTGATTTCTATGTTATTGTATTCTATTATTCATTGACTGGGACACCCATTACAAATAGATACAATATAATGGCAATTTTAAGGCTTATTGCTTCAGTGTATAAGTGTTATTACTGGGTAATTTACTCGATAATTACTCTAAATTTGCATGAATTTTTCATTTATGTAGTAATGACTTGCAGGACATTTAATAATTTTATGGAAAAAAAGAGTTTTTGATTTGCTTTGGCACAAAATAGTTCATGGATTGAGCCATTCCATGTCTGATAATTTTCTAATGAATCATTTTAGTTACACTTTTATTAAGTTTTAACTGGTTCTAAATTTAGTCAAACTTCTTGAAATTGCATTACAACTACCCAATCAGTTTTATACTAACCAGAAATCATGGCAGATGCAGTGCAAAACTGGTTTGGTGTTAGTAACTATATTCATTCACCTGTTCAGCCATCTTCCAGGTACAGTACAAGGTCATAATGATCATGCAGTCTTCCCCAGGCAGCTCTGGGCATTATGCAGGGGACACCTTGTTTGGGTGCTGCATTGATATTCTTTCAGGGAAACTGAAGGATTCTCGCATAAAAATAACAAGTCGTTAGTCCATCATTATGCCGACTGACAGGCAGAATTGCTTCCTCACTTGCCGACGCCGGGGTTTATAATGGCAGGATAAATCCTGGAGCCTGTTTGGCAGGTACTGCATTTCGGAGGGAAGCGTGGAGGATGACCGTGTCAGGTCACTGCTGGAGTAAGGCCTGCCTGACCTCGCGGAGGCCGGCCAAGTCGAAAGAAGCATTTGGGGGCAGTGAAAAGGGTTATGAGTGAGGCAGCGAGTGGTGGAGATAGTGGAAGAGATGTGAAGAAGGGAAGAGGTCAGCCTTACCTGTCAGGGGCAGCACTGTCTAATGGCAGTTCCCTCACCTGAAGTAGAACGACGACGATAGAACCTGGGTAAATAATCATACTTTTATCATTTCTTTCACTGACAGGCTTCCTTTCAGTGTAATGGCTCTGCAATTAAAATTAATTGCCGTTTTGGTTCTGTGATTCGGGGTGGTAATAAATTTGTTTGGTTGCAATTAAAGCCGATATAAGTTGCTGAGCTTCAGTGGTAAAGAGCTGGCAAATTTTCCCACAAGGGCATGGGGCGGGGAGGGGGGGGGGCATCTTCCTACCAGTTTATGCCTTGTGTGACTTCATGATTTTAAGGTAAGACATTCAACATTTGTGCTAGTTAAATAGGAATTCCTTGATTTTCACCCTACTTTTCTCTCCATGCCCTGGCAGTGGGGGAGGGGGTTTAATGGTTTTGCTCAAGCGCCCAGCAGTGATGTGATTACACTGCCGGACATAGCATTCTAACCCACTACCTTCCGGATGCTGGCACAAGGCGCTAACCTGCAGCGCACGAGGCATTAACGCCGGACAGATTACCAGTGGCCAAAAACTGGGCTGCTAGGGTGACAACAGGGGCCACCAATTCATCTCTAGGTGTAAACAGTTTATTGTGTGTTTTACCACCCTTCTGTTTATATGTCTTTCTGAACCGTGAACTGTGGGCATTGTAACTCCCAGGAAAGGAACCGTTTCCAGCTGGCCCCTTCTGCACCAGCCAGCCCCCCCCCCCCCACTCCACCTCACTGTATTGTGTTTTTAATCCTGTGAACAGCAGATTAGCACTCTTTCCACCTTGGACATGTGGTGGCAGGCGGATGACAGCGCCAGCGAGGGTTCCAGTGGATCAGTGTGTCGCGCGGTCGACCTGCGGCTCCTGAGTTGGGGGAACACGTCCCATCGCTGTTCTGTGCACGTTGAGCTCACATGTTCTCCCCATGTCATACAGATTTCCTCCCCCAGTCAAAAATCTTGCTGTTAGGTGAGTCGGTGCCACTAAATGACCCTCGTTTGTCAGTGTGTGCCTGCAAGTCACTGGCATCCTGTTCTGGATGTCGTCCCCAGCCCTTTGCTTCTTGGGATTCATTTACCGCGACCCCATAACGGATGAATGGTCGGGAAATGCTGTAAAATAGCCTTCCCCGGTCACCCATCCTTTGATGTTTCTGGGAATAAACTTGCCCAGAAAAGATCAATATGTATAAATCTCTGTGCACATTGGTTCTTTTGCTGGCGTACTTAACAGCATTAATTACCATTGCTTTTTTTTCCAGAGTAATTAGTTGAGGATCATTGACACCCTTAGATTTAAGTTTGGTCTCAAGACAAGGAAGTGGAAATGTACTGGTGTGTGAATCATTTCTCTTGTTGTTAAGAGTGGTTTATGTTTGCTCAGTTTGGAGAAATATATCCAATAGTGTATTTTTTGCAATTTTTTTAAGGTGAAAACTGTTAATGCATGAATAACTGTACTCACTCCTTGTTGCTTTTTGTTAGTCTACTTAAATTAGTCGAACAATATTCCGATAATGGCACGTGTTAATTAGCGCTCTCCTCTCCCATTACGTCGTTCTAGCCTCCGTTTCCCTCGAATGCTCGGTGCTATAAAAAGAGACGGAGGTGTTGATGATGGCAGCGTCCTTTGGGAGCCTCGAGACTGCAGAATGTGAGATTACTGTAGCGAGAAGAGGCGGGAGCGGGAATGAGCGTTAACGCTTGTAGGTTTGCACAGCAAACAGTGAGCACCATGAAAAACCCGGCAGTCTGTCTCTCTCTCCTTCAAGGCCACTCGTCGCTTGCTAGGGAGACCGTCTGTATGGTTTCATGGCACTTCCATAAGGGACTCTCCCCTGCTTTTGCTCTCGTTGACAGGCTTTCTGGCACTATGATTTTTGCACGTACGGTGAAATACCCGTGACCCTGAGCATCGAAGGCTGGCTGACGCATAATGAAAGGAGAAGCGCTCGCATTGTCACCCCTCTTTTGCACCTTTAATTAAACACGTTTTTATTTGAGTGGAAGATGCATTCCCTTTAAGTTTCCAATGTCAAAGGGAGCTTTCGTAAGCTATGGGTGGCGTGTTAATGGCGGTTTACCTAAGGGTCTGCATTACAGCGTATGCTGCCTATTGTTTGCTTATGATTATCACTGCGCCCTGTAATTTGTGAAGGAATCCCTGTAGACAGGGCTTCTGCTAATAACCTGGGATGACTTCACTCAATCACTCCGTTGAACTCCTCCTCATACTACTGGCTCCATCAACCAAATCAAGATTTATTTCCGTAGCTGAAGCCTCACGAGTACCCCCCCTCCCATTTCCACCACAGCTTATTCCTCCTTGTCTGTCTTTCCTGCCCCCTCATCATCGTGTATACCTGACAGTCCCCTCTTCAGATTGAACTAAAACATAGACTCAAAGAAAAAAGAAGAGGATGAAGGACAACTGTTAAACTAGATTTGCATTAGCTGTCAGTGACAGTTGTGTTTCTGACAACTATGAGGCCCTGCCCCCACAGCTGTGAGATGGGGCCCCTCCCATGATTATGACATCATCAACCCATTTGAAGCTGCAGCCTATGTGATGGACTGATGTGCAACATGTCTGTTAGTAATTTTTTCATTGATCATTTCCACATAAAATGGATTTTAATGTTCTTCTTGACCTATGTATGTATGTATATATATATATATATATATATATATATATATATATATATCGTAGCTGAGGTTTTATTTTTTTTTTAAATAGACATCTAGCTAAAATGTTGATTTGTATTACATG
>JABFEA020000001.1:12983695-12995536 GCA_019775915.2 Cyphomyrus plagiostoma | reverse complement strand
AATTCCTGAGTTAACATCGCACACAGATCTGCATTTCATTAAATGTGGGGGCCTCTGCTGGGCGTGCTGCCCCCCTCCCCTGGCATTGCAGAAGGTCCGGGGATGTCCCATATGCTACTGATCAGTGTGTAAACTCTCTTTCATCCATCCATCTTCCTTAACAGTTTATCCAGTACAAGGTCGTGATGAACCTCAACCCTGTCCCAGAAATCACAGGGCACCAGGCAGGGGACACCTTGGACATCATGCCAGTCTATCTCAGGGCACATATTCAAAATAGGCACTTTTGAGACATGATTTACTTGAATGCATGTCTTTGGACCATGGAAGGAAACCAGCTCAGACGTGAGAAAATATGCAAACTCCAAACACACACAGACGGGCGCAGGAATCGAACCCACGTCCCTGCAGGTGCTGAATCACAATGCAGCCAGATCTATTCTCTTTTAGAAGTGGACATGTTGTCGACGGTGCTTTTCCCCAGAGCTCTGTCTGCCGTTGCAGTGTTTGCGCAGCACCCATGACTCAGAGTAATTACCTGCACTGGGAACCTCTGAAATGCATTCTCTTCACTGGATGCTGGCACAGCAGGCTGATCCCAGAGCATGTTTCACCAGTGATTCCTCATGAATGTTTAAAAACGGTTTGACCTCGAATGCCCCAAGCACTTTGGAGCCCCAGTTTTTCCACGGCGTCCAGCGGTCCTGTTCTCCACCAATGGTGATGATGTTCTTGCTAGATTGTTTTCTCTGAGTATGAGGAAAATTCAGGAACTTTGTATAACTCCCATAATTCTTTGCATGCGTTATGAAGAGATACTGCGATGTTGACTGAGCAGCTCCAGAAGGTTCTGTGCTAGTGTGCACAGCACCTCTATTCATAAAACCAGAACAGAAGCTCAGTCCAGAAACATGTTAGAGTGACAAATTCATCAAAATATGGCTCCGAGCTATAAATAAACATTGATTATTGATCCTTGTTTGATTTGTTACTGTGGCCATTTTGGCCAAATATCAAAAAATGATAAGACGATACTCTGTAAGGATGGTATGGCAGCAATGGGCAGCAATGTCACCTGACACCTCCAGGATTAGTGCATTGAATCCCACCCTTGCTCTGTTGCTCTGTGTGTCTTCCATTTTCATGTTTTTCCTCCCCGTCTACTAACCTTTAAATGCTCTTATGTTGCCCTTTTGGCCCCTGAATAGTCTTTATAAAGTTATTTTTTATTAATAATAGTTGTGGAGTTGTACACAGTACCAGTCAAAGGTTTGGACATGCAGAGCCAACTACAAAGGTGTCACATCACATGACCTCACCTAGCCACCTGACTGAAACACAGCAGCGCAGATGGATTTGGAGCAGTTTGACCAGAGAGTGAAGGAAAAGCAGCCAATGAGAGCTCAGCATATATTTGGGACCGCCTTCAGGACAGCTGGAAAAGCATCCCAGGAGGCCACCTCACGAAACTGGCATAGAGGAGACAGTAGGGTCAGCCAGTCCCTGCAGCATTTGGGGTTAAGGGCCATGCTGAAGGGCCCAACCTACTGATTCCCAACCCACGGAGCTCCCCCTTCCGTGACAAATTATTATTTTTTTGTTGAATACTTTTTGGCCAGTGCATAAGTCCATATATGCTGTTTTATAGTTTTTATGTATGTGTACTCCTAAAATGTAAGAACAGTAAAAAAAAAAAACCTTTCTGTGGGTGGATGTGTCCAAATTTTTGACTGGCACTAGCGCTTGCTGCAGTCCTGCTTCCATCTGTGCCTGGCCGCTCATTGGAAGCTCAGCCTAGCTGCACTTATGCCCAGTTGACTCATTGACAGCAGGTGTATTTGCAATGTGCCCTTTGCCTTGCTGGTACATCACGTTGTTCAGAAGCATCTGCTCAGTATGTAAAATATAAATGTTTTGTTGGTTTCTGCTGGGTACCCTTGGGTTCTTCCCACAAGCGTGCTGCTGGGTAGATTTGCTTTTTCAGATATCATGTAGTACTTGTGTGGGTCTCCTGCGATTGGTCCGTTTTCCCATCTTGGACGGCCTTGTGCCCATTGCTGCCTTGGGTCCCTGCGAGCCCCACACTATATAATCAGCTGTTAGATGGATGGAATATACTCTGTACCCACTGTACCCATGTTTCTGATGTGACCGGGGGATATTTAGGCATAAAGAAAATAATGTGTTGATGTGCAGCTGTAATTATTTGTTGATCTGCTTTTGTTTTTATAAGATGATTAGGTTGTGGATTCTTTTCTGCAGGGTATCCACGATTCCCATTTAATGGATTATTCTGCAAGCCGCTTAAGGCTGTTAACTTCAATATAAATGCAGGTGCAAGATATGCATCTCTGAGCAGATCCCGTGTAAGGCGGGTTAAGGGGCGCAAGGAGGTTAGGAAAGTCAGGGACCATGTGTGCGATTGCAGACCTCCAGCCTGCACCTGGGATAAGAAAGTGAAGACTTTGCATTACGAGCTGTTGATGACAATCAGGCCGTTGGGACCCCAAACCAACAACACAGCTCAAACTCCTTCTGCCGGTTCAGTCCCAGAAGAGTGGGGCGATACCTCGACTCTGTCCAAGGGAAATAGCACAGAACGACCGTCTGAGTAGTGGTGGTAGAGGGCTTTGTGCAGTCTTCATCCAACAGAAACTCCACACACCCAACATGCAGCCACAACCAATTACAGGCTTGACCACCCAAATCCTGTAACTCATTTTCTTTAAATGACCTTCATATTTATACTTTGGGATGTTATAGTAACATCAGTCAGGAAAAGGCAGCATGCTGTTTAAAAATAATGTTTTTCATATTGTTTTATAAATCATTTTTCAGGCAGATAATTCCATAAATTATTCTTTTATATGTTTACAGATTGGCCAGGGAATATGTCTGAATTTGGAGACCGGTATACATGACCTGTGAGTTTCGAAGACATTTCTTGTCCGTGCTTTCATATAGACAAGAAAGCAAGCGCACCATATTTCCGAAGTGGTATGTTGCTGAATTATTTCCATCCTGTTCCAGTAGGGGTCACTCCAAACTCACACTCAACGATTGACACCTTCATAGCCGAACCTACCATGTTAGACTCCCACATAACTAGAGGTGGAAAGTTCAGGTCCAGGAAGTACAAATCCAAACCAAGATTTTGTTCCAACTGACCAGTTGAGTACTGTACTGTGAATGCAGATCTGTATGCTCAACTGGTTTGTTCAAACAAAATTGTGGTCTGGATTTTTACTTTCTGAACCTGAACTTTCCACCTCTGTGCAACTCACTTTAGCAAAGGCAAGGGAAATGTGCAAGTACTTTCCTTCAAAGCATAGTCTTGTTAAGTAGCAGCCATTATGAGATTTACTGGAGCAAGCAGAATGCAGTGTAAACTCTTGAAGCCAAGGTAAACTGCTGGCACTGAGTTTGATTGCTGCCTCCCCCCCGCCCCCCTTTGGCCGTGATGAACCCTTTCTCTTGGCCTCTGTCCATGTTTTACTAGGAAAGCTGTTCTCCTCAGAGAGATATTGGCACAACCTGATTTTTATCAGCCCTGTGTAACAGTAGCTTTCACCTCTGGGTGTTTGATCCGATTTAATCTTCTGCTTTAATGACGTGGCGTACGTGATTGTAGTTAATGCGTGCTTGAGAAACATGGCTCGTTTTTATTGATATGGATGATTACTCTGCCTGCACCTTGAGAGAACAGGAAATTCAGATTAGCTTTTTGATAACATTTTTATTCTGCTATGCCCTGCTGGTAGTGTCAAAAAACATGAACTAAAAATGGAAACTTTTCCTAATTATTTCGAGGCTCTGCCGTCTTTTCCAGATGAGCAGTTGCTTGGTGGTACCCCCCCCCCAGTCAGAGCTCCTTGCCGTGGGTTTTAAAGACAGGGTCCCAGATTGCATGGTGAGCCACCAGCTGACCAGTGAGGCGTCAAGCCGCGTGTCCGTCTGCTGCGCAACCGCCAAAGCTGTCCCAGGGAAATAGAAGTGCATTACAATGGTTCCTACAGGCAGTCGAGGTACGTATCCTTAGTGTATGGGAGGGTGTACCCTTGGAACATGGGGGCAAGGTATTGGGTAACGCAATACCTTGACGGCTGGGGTAAGGAACACCCTCAAAACCACTAACAGGATGCCTTGAGACACCCCTCCGGCTGACCAGTGTGGCCGTCCTGGCCCTGCCAGGGGAGACCATCTTCCCACTTCCTCACCCAAATTATTACTGTGCTGAAAAACCTTATGAAACATCTTAAGCGAGGCCTATTTTGAGGTTTTCAAGGTTCTCTTTTTGCTTTCCCTATGGATCCCATAACAGATACTTATTAAAATTCCCCCAAATGGCAGTTTCTGCAAATTTTCCCTCATTTTATTGACGTGCGGCACTTAAGCTGTCAAACTGCCGTGGCTGTGCAGCTCCTCACCGGCATCCCCCTTTCAAATGTTTAGTTACATTTGCGTTTTTTTTAAATGAAAACAGAATGTCTGACTGCAGACTGACGGAGTGGTGTGTAGGCCCGGTGTTTGGCTGCTCGGAGGCACTCCGTCACCCTTGACGACATCCGTGATGGAAGCATTCGTCGCTGCTGACACAGTTCTCAAAATCTCGGCTGCTGCTCTGCCGTGCCGTAGCTGTTGGCCTCCATCCGAGGTGGCCGTACCCTTGACTTCCCGGAGTCACCCGGGAAACGATGGAGGAAATGGGCCTGTGACATCCCCTGCTGCCCCCCTTATGGTGGTGTAATCCCTCTGTAAGGCCCGAAAGGGCAGCATCCCGTTCGCCGCAGACGTGTGTGTGTGTGTGTGTGCAACTTACCCTAAGGTTAGTGCAGCGGCAGCCTGAACTGGCGCTTTCCTCTTTAAAAACGTGTGACAGGAAGTGTGTATCACAGATTGGAACTGGCTGGAGTCAGGAGACCTGCAGCATTGTAATCCCAGGCACAGTGGACCTTTGGTGTGAAATATAGCTGAGCAAAAGTCCAGGGATGAGGGGGGTGGGGGTACTTCCCAGCAGGCCGATGTACAACAAGCGCCCCTGGGGAGTGTGTGCGAAGTTGATGTCTCTGACAGCTATGCTGGACGCTGCTGACCTGTGATTGCTGTACTTGACCGACGGGGGGGCTTCCCCCAGGGTTCTGCACTGAATCGCCAGGACTTCCTACCTCCTTTTATCTTGCCAGGGGTATGGAAGATGTTCCTCGACCTTTGATTCTCCTCATTTTTCTCTTAATTCACAGCTTTCGACGAGCTTCTACACACTCGATGCTCTGAACGTTTTTTCTTCTTGTCATTCCCATTCAGACTGCTGCTCTGCTCTGCTCCATTCTGTCTAGTTCATCCGCCAAGGTCACAGACTGTGCCTGTTTCACGTGTCTGCAGTCTTCTGGATCCCCTCTCTATCCTCAATCCGGCTCTGAGATCAAATACAGGCTCACCAACCCAGGCAAGGCTGTTCACCTCAGACTCTCTGCTGCTTGCTGAATGACAATGAGGGCTAAATATTCATATATACACATGTATAAATATATTCGTAATGACCCAGTAATTTAGTACACATATGACAATATTTCATGTAGGTCTGCAGTATGATTAATTGCACACAACTTTATGTGCTCGTGTTGTTCTTAAATATGTCAGACATACAGATCTTCACAAAGAGCTTAAAGCCTTTGTTGGGAAATCAGCTGAAAAATCAGGGAAACACCTCCCAGCCGTCTGCCTTGCACCCACATCTCGGGACAGCTTGACAAACGACGGCCTCGCAGACCTGCCGGGTTCATTGGCAGCTGTCTGCTACCCCCCCCCCCCCCCGCTCCCTCCTGCAGTCTGCAGGAAATGGGATTGATGCCTGCCTCTGAAATGGGTTTGTGGCTCAGCGGACACGCCCGGCGAGGGACCCGTGCGGAGGATCCCGGGTATCCTCACCACCCCCCCCCCCATTTTTTTACATCCCAAGGAGCCCCCTGCATGTGACTTGGACGTCTGCTCGTCTCTCTGCTTTTGCTGGCCTGAGTCATAGACCTTCTGCGAGAACATGAGTGGATCTCCCCCCCTACACTCTGTTCACATGATGAGCTAATATTTGCTGTGTGTTATTGCTTCCCAGGCTTGATCCATCAGGGTTAGTATCCTCATAAGGCTAACCTAGGCTATTTAAGGCTGGCTGTGTTTATCTGGTTCTCACACAGGCCTAGCAATGCCACCTCTTGGCGGCTGGTGGTAATGCGGCCGATGGGTCATCCAGTCCAAGTCTGAGGCTGCAGCATAGCCGATAATGTGCATATTCCTGTCAGTTCTCGGTTGTACTGAGGAGAAGCGTTTCCATGCATACCACCTCTGTTTTATAGACAAACCGGGAAGGTTTCTGCCTCTCATTTGCGGAGTTGTTTGATCACCAAGGTGCAATTTCCAGAATCTGCTTTGTCTTGGTTGAACTCGTGCCAGGACCGTAAATCTCTGTCAGTTTGATCGTGTTAAGATGAAGGAACTGGAACGTATGGAATGGCAGTTTCATATGTATCTGGAGAGATCATGTTATCGAGAACGTGCTCAGTAGCGAGGGCCAGGGAACCTCATTGAGGGTATTGTGGCCTGTGCAGCTGTGGTATGTGTGGGCGTGTCTGTGGCGGAATTCCGTTTCTGTGGTGTAAATACTGCCATTGTGAAGTAATGACTGATTTTCTGGGGGCTGTTGATGGTGTCACTCACTGGCAGATAATGTATCTTTGTGTTGCACTTGAGAAAAGTGTTTGATACATCTCAGGAATGTCACCGTTCATGTTTATTAATGAAACTCAACTTTATAACCCACACGATATAGTCGGTCTCATATATAGGCTTGTTATATAAAACAATGAAAATATATCACTTTTAAAAAGCATGCGTACTCTATGGTGAAAAGCCCCAATTGTATGAACTAGGTTTTGTAACATGTTTAATTGGATGGGCTGTGTTAGTTTTGCCATTTGATCATCTTGATGTCGCTTTTGTTTGAGGTTGTTTATGGAGATGCGGTTGGGTGAGAGTGGAGTTCAGATGCTGGGATCAATCCAGCACCTCATTAAATAATTGGCAAATGCTGTCAGCCTGACCTGCTTGGTGGGTATAACGTTTGAAGATCCGGCATGCCGAATGAGACGCAAAGCATGCTGGGATCTCCCCCCCCCATCTCCCAAAAGAAGGGGTGTTCTTCTTCATGCTTGTTATTACAGCACAGCAAATGTAGACTGGTGAAAGGGTTTATAAGTTTATGACTATATACTATATATACTATGGAGTATTTTTGTTTCTTAGTTGGTGGTAGTACCTGTAGGAGGCAGTGCTGAGTTATGTTACATGTTTTTTTGGAAGTTCTGTCAGGGGGTTGTGGGGATCCAGGCTTGGCTTATATGAAGAAGTCCCACACAGCTCTCATTCCCATATTTTTGGGGATGTTCTTATTGGCCAGACTTACAGGTGATGGACTGGCATCCTGTCCATGCTGTCTGTGATTCCTGGGATAGACTCCAGTCTGTGACACTCTACTGAATAATCAGGCATGGAAGATGGCCGGATGTGTCCTTTCCCTTTTCTGCAGTCTTTATGGTTTTCCAGGCCTGCTGTGTCGGAAAGAGAGCTCCGCTTCACCCAGGCTTTTCCTCAGCACGTCAGAGTTTCTCCTGCTGTCAGTTGCTGGTTTCAGCCTTGCAGTGATTTAAATTAGTGTCCTTTGAGGTGTTCAGGTTTAACGACTTTGGACGGGACTTTGGAGGACTGACAGTTTCTGTTCTTGTGAGATAAAATCTGTGCTAATTAATCACTAGGAGAGTTTCTTTGTGAATAATCAAATCCATTGAGTAGCAGATAAAAAGGCTTATTTATATGATAGAGTTATAATATTACTCATGAAATATATTTTAAATATAACACACATCAGTGTTATGATTGTCAGTGGGTGAGCAGTCAAGCAGAAAGTCCAGCCAGGAAATCGGGCAAACAGCGTTTATTTAGGAGAGACTGGACAGACGGCAAACCAACAATAAGACAATGTTAATGCCAAGTCTACCGGAACTTACGCAGACGCAGACTAAATACAAAAGACAGGCAGGAAGTAACACGAGACAGGTGAGAACAATCAAGGAAAAACACTAGGCAACGAGGTGGGCGTGGTACACACAAGGATCGTTCGGAGCGGGACGTCACAATCAGTTCTTCCCTAGGTATTTCAGTCTTTAATAACGATGGCCTGGTGCGAATGAGCCCAGCCAAAGCTGTTTTTTGGCCTCTGTCCTGTACCCCAGGGGTCCTGACTATGCCCCCACAGTCTCTGTCATCTCCAGCACCCTGACTTATCCCCCTGGCATCCACTGGGACAGCACTCATTTTAATTCCTCTGTTTTCCCCACTGTAGTCTCTGTTTCTCAGAAATCAACATGTTTGCTTTGGCCAGCATCCTGGGTACAACCAGCTCATTGATGCATGGTCTGGCCGTACTGGTCCCCTGGTCTGACACGTGTCTCCCCCAGCTCATCAGTAAGATGCCCCCCCAAAGGCTTATATGAAATTCCGGCCCTTCACCCACATATCTCTTAAGATTGAAATTCCAAACTTGGCCAGATGATAGCCTTACAGGCAATGCAGCAGTCACCCCGTTACCGAAGCCCCTATTACGTTTGTGTTGTGACCTCGCTCCTGATCCAAGCCATGCTCTATCGCGGTTGCTCTGGACAACGTCAACGCGCATCAGCTCCGCTTTGAAATATGTGCTGCTGTACCTTTGCTCTTAATTATTACCTTTAAGCCTGAACAGGGCCCATCTATTAGCATCTCCTTAAACACGAGTAATTACGGCATTCGCCAAGCAGCGCCTCATAAATCTTTGCCCTTATTATCGCAGTCTACCTAGTGAGTAGGGGGCCCATTGGTCTCTGCTCAGCATGGAAACCGCGCAACGCCTTTCTGGACCCATTCCGAAGAAGGCAGTGGTCCTTATCTCATTTATAACGCACGCTCATCTGGAAATGAGAATGTCATGTGTGATTTAATTATCCGGGTCAGATGTATCGATAAACGGGATTTGTAACTCTGCCGACGAGGGTTTTTTTTTAAATGCTAATTTATTCTTATTAAGAAGTTGTTTATTCATAACTTAAATGTGATTATCATGCAGGTTAATGTTAAAGGGGAGATTGGAAAGATTGTGTATGTTTTACATCACGTTAGAAGGGAACAAGATATGTTGTGCAGATTTATGCCATAATTATATTAGTAATTAAATTTTTATGATGGGGTATGTGAATGTGTGCTGGTAAATGGGGCATAATGTATGGATTTTCAGAATGCGTGTTCTGAAGATCTGCTCCCAGGAAGCTGTTTTGGTCCCCACCTCCAGGGCTTGGGGTCTGTCTGCAGTGCCCTGCTCTCCTCATGGGTAACGTCCACGTTTTTTTTTCCATGCATTTCCGAGTGGGGGTTCCCTACTGGGTTTTCCAATCTCTGTATTTGTGTCTCTCGGTATGTGTGGTATATATACTCCCCTGGCCCCCCTCCCCCGCACCCCGGGGTGGTGTTAACATCCTGTGGCGGTTGTTAAAAATGGATCAATACAGAGATTCATGCATAGCAAATCTATCCTATGGAAATGTATATCTGGATTTTTTTTGCTGGAGAAATTAGTTGTACACTTTGCTTAAGGAGCTCAGCTGTAATCAGGCACTAACCAGGTCTCCAGGACTCTACCAGTCTACTACCCGTTCTCAGGTCCTCCTGTAGGGCAATTGTTTTTTTTTTTAGAACATGGACATGTGACAACTTGCTAAATGTTCTATTGGGTTGTGCCACATTTTTATTGGTTTTTTTGGTTGGATTGATTTGGAACCCATGGGATCTGGCACCTTGATCAGCATTGGTGACATCTGGTTGCTGTTAACAACGTGTTAAATGCCCGTCCAGTGCGCCCCATTACTATTTAAACGCCCCGTGTCAGTGCTGACCTGGAGCTGCATGTAGTGGGCTATTATCAGCTCATTCACCCTCCCCATAAATGCTCCCCGTCCGCTGCCACGTCCATTACGACCCTGCGGTTTTCGGAGGAGGGTGGGGGAGGGATTTCTGGTAGCAGATTATTTTTCATTGGTTCCCATTTCCTGCAGACAGGTGGCCTGGCCAAGGGTTCGCTCTGCACGACACCAGTATCCATACCTGCAGTGCGGTTGAAGTATGGATGGATGGTTGAATGCATGGCTGGATGAATGCATGGATGCAAGGAAGAGGCACGTGGCACTGATCACGATCAACTGCTCGGGTCTGTCTGAGATACGCGGAACCCTCAGTATTACTGTAGGTGGCTGCCCACCAGGGCACTATGTGCATGTCATTTCGTGTCTAAGCCTCAACAATACTTTTGTTAAACCAGCTTTTGCATTTGAGGTTATGCTTGATTCAAGTCATTCCCGGGACGTTTATCCAAGGGAAGCCCGACGTCTGTCTCGCTGCGGTCATGCTTGTCACGCCAGCCGTTCATCAGCGAAACAAAGACCACGTTTGTCAGGAAGGTGTCAGATTGGCTGCCGCGATGCCAGACTTTATTTGGCTCTGGGCTGCCACGCTAATCTTTTGTTTCCGCACCTCCTCCTGCTCTTTCTGAAGTTAAATTCTACTTTGCGTGTCAGCTGAACCGTACACCGGCCCGTCTCTGTACCAGAACTGGACCCATTTTTCCTCCCCGGCATATAGACAAGCTGTCGGGATCCAGCCAGCTGCAGAGCGGACTGAGCCAGATATGTTCATCTTTATGCCTATGGGAAACTTGACCACTACGGGGGTGTGATAGGGGAGGGATTAATTTGCTGTGTGCTGCCATGCCCCTGGGTGTGAACTGGGATAGCTGTGTTGTGCCACCATCAGGGTGGAACATTTGTCAGGAGATTTTTTTGGATAATCAGATAGAATCTGTCAGCTCTGTTCGTGTTTGAAATGTATATGCATATTTATTAGGGTCCCCAAATGTGAATCTTGGAAACAAAATTGAAGGGTTTGGCATCATAAAGGCCCAGAAATTAGTGTGTCTCCACTAACCCCTTGTAAATCCGCAACTGGTTATGTAATCCTTCGGAAGGGGGGAAAACGGATCCCATCTGTGAGGGAGATGTTGACACCCCCTGAATCCTGTTTATCCTGCCTTCCTTCCGGGGAGGGGGGTGGTGGTTTATCTATGTCGCTTGGTGTTTCTGCTCCGAATCTTGGAAGCTCTGTGAGGTTTTATTTCCAGAAGAGGGGCTTCGTGTTCCTGGGTAAGTGCTGCCCGATGGCGGTGAGGCGATCTTGCCTCGGCGGACGGAGGGCCCGGAGTAATCGGTGACGGTGGCACACGGGGAAGGCGGAGCCACTCGGTGTCACGGCGACATCTGTCATGGGCATCAGAAAATAGGATGGTCCTTCTACCGCGTGTTTTTACAAATGAGTCTCAGCTGGATTGCATTGTTCTCCCCACCTCATTACCACACAGTACCTCATTGTTGTAAATGACTTGCTGTACTGATTGTATTCTATTGTATTATATTTTATGTTATATTTATTCCAACATTCCATTCACTTTTTAGATATTTATAAGCTATACATGCAGGGCGTACGCTGTTACATTCATGTACTAAGTGATCTTTGACTTGGCTGTGTTTATATGTATGGTTTGTATGTCAGCAACTGACACCTGGAGGTACACGGCCTGTGTGTGACGTGAGCGTCCCATTGTTGGCGGGGGGGGGGGGGGGGGGTTGGGGGGGGGGTGTTTGTTTGACCACGCCCCCCGCGGAGGCAGGTTAAAAGAAGTTGGGGGAATTGGAAGCCCCCCGGGGAGGAGCC
>JABFEA020000001.1:12881018-12910869 GCA_019775915.2 Cyphomyrus plagiostoma | reverse complement strand
CTTCGTGCCCTGGATGTGCATCCCACAAATCTCCATCAACTGCAAGATGCTATCCTATCAATATGGGCCAACATTTCCAAAGAATGCTTTCAGCACCTTGTTGAATCAGTGGCACGTAAAATTAAGGCAGTTCTGAAGGCGAAATGGGGTCAAACACCGTATTAGTATGGTGTTCCTAATAATCCTTTAGGTGACTGTGTGTATATATATATAACAACTGTTAATGGAATACCTACCTTGAACAGTGCGGTCAAGTTATATCTTTCGTAGAGAATAACGAATATCTGTGTTCCTCATGGTTATGAACCTTGGAGAACAAAGAGAGGCGTACTTGATAAATTATGGAGTCAGTATTAATTAATAAGCAGGGGATATGCACAGCACAGCTGATGATCCACAGGAATCCAAAGGAAGAATAAGAAGTGCCTATAAATTATGGCAGGTTGTGAAAATTAAGCATGAGGTTTGGTGGGACACTAGGAGGTAGGAGAACTACATATGTACAGTTCTTTAACTGGAGCAAAAGCCATTGATGATACATCAAGGTCACCGCCCAGAAATACATGTAAAGAAGGGAGTTGTGGGTGATTGCGTGGAACAATTTTCAATGCAGTGACACTGTAACCATAGAAACAAACAGAGGCCTAAGTGTAACCATTGAATAACCACATGTTTCTGTAACATTACACAACATATAATCATATTTGTTATAGCAGCAAACATGAATACGTCATGTGGCATTTATTAATGCAGGTGGGGCCTTTATTTGCAATCAAGACATTCACAGATCAGAATTTACTACTTTTTCTGCATCTCAGTCTTAAATTGATTTGGAATTTCACAGGGCCCACTACAGTAGAGCTATCTACGTGTAAGGTCCTCGTCAATTAGCAGGCAGCTGAGATCTGATTGGTTCCCAGAGGGCCTCTTGCCCTGTCACTCACTGATTCAAAACATGTCATTGGCTATTAATAAATTTGACCTTTCTGTATGGAATATGGCTCCTCTTAAGTATCTTCATATTAAAGAAAATCCTAGAATGATCTCGGAGCAGTAGGCTGCTAATGTGGTGTTTCTCCTGCTGGTCAGATACCCATGGTGACCCAAAGGCTGGGGTGCCATAGGCTGATTAGTGAGGCCCCCAGACCAGCAGCGAGGGAAGTTAACTGGGGACCTTGCTTCTCCTGGAACCGCTCGCTGACTTCAGCCGCTCCTGGTTTACATGGAAAGAGTGCCATCAAGCTGTTACAGTTCAGGCTTCAAAGGCCCGTTGTGGTCAACTCAGCCTCTAAAAGAGTGATTAAAGCCTGTTAGTGCTGTAAAGCCTTTTAAGGACGCATGGCCTCAATAAAAACGATTGGGTTACTAATTAGACTTAAGCAGCCACAAGAATTTATGGGCCATCAACAGGGCGTCGTCTCCTCATTCGTCACCCTTCTGGGTGCTGGTGTTTTGCAAAGGATGCTGGGATAGCCGGCTGCAGTAAGGTGCTTGACATAAATCACGGAGACAGTTCTGATACAACGCGGCGTGGCGAGCGTGCCGTAAACACCTCTTGTAAAAAGTGGCAGAGGCATGCCCCACTTCGCTCAGATCCCTGTCTCTGCACTTCAGACATGTCTTCTTATGCCTTCTGTTTGTGAGCTTGCACCACCTCTTGTGAAATATGCTCCCCCATCTAAAAGTCTGTTAATATTGGAATGGCTGCAATATAGCATACCAAACAGCTGTTCATAAATTAAATTACAAAAGAATCTTTATATTGTGTTATTTCACTCTTTATATGTAATTATATTTAATACATTGTCTCAGATTTTACATGTTTTTTACATGTTTTTTTTATATATGTTTGTATTTAACTTGATTATATCCATCCATCCATCCATCCATCCATCAATTTTTCAACCCGCTAATCCCTCTGGGTCACAGGGACTTGATTATATGTCTAAGCAATTTCTTCATTATTTTGCAGTTGCAAAATGTTTTGTTTCTTGTAATATCTGAAGGCTTGTCTCAGAGTTCAGATTAGGGTTTTTCCCAGTTAATTTCTGGACAGTCCCCACAAAGATATGATTACAAATTTGTGCGTGTGTTTGTATGCGTGTGTGTGTGTGTGTGTGTAATTTTCTTGCCTGTTGCCCCATCAGCATCCATTATCCAAAAAGCCAAATTTACAACAGAATTCAAATGCATTATATGTGGCACAATTGCCTTTTTATCGGATCATTCTCCTTTCCAAATTGCCTTTAATTATGTCTTTTGGATGCTGTTACAAAAATCTGCATTGTCCCGAATGATCAGTGTTTCTTCCAGAGCTGTTAAAAAAGCCACACTATTAAAAACATTGTTACCAAAATGACTCTTAATGAAAACAAAATGCAGAAATACTGCTTATCCTTCAAACATCCAATCCCCCAAATCGTTCCCATAATTGCATAGGCTGTTTGCCTGAACACAATTATAACATGTTCTGACAGTAAAAAATGGAATCACCTGACAAATAACGCTTTGTTCAGATGGTGGTAAAGCATATAACTGCGTTGGTGGGTTTGTAATTTAGGAGAATGATGCTGTGTGAAGAATGACTGCTTCCCCAGTGGCTCTTTGGGTAGTACTGCGGTCCTGCAACTCTGCAGTTGTGGGTTCAAATCCCTCCCTTTGCTCTGTGTCTATTGAGTTGGCATAGTTTCCCTGTGTCATTTGGTTTTTCTCTATGGTGTCCCATAGCCCAAAAATGTGCGATGACGCGAACTGCTGTATCTGAATTGGCTATAGTGTGGAATAATGTGTGACTTGTGAGTGATGGACTCAACTTCCCAAATAGCACGTCGCTTATGCCCAAACTATTAACCAACGGGATAGTAATGAGAGGTCCCCAATGAGCTTGGGTGGTAATATAGTATAATGCAGAGTTTGGGTATACTACGATCATTCAGGTCTAGGCAATAAATGAAAAATTTGGAAAAACCAGGAAAAAACAGCATACAGCAATGAAAGTATATATGATGGTATGGAGCATCAGGCACTGCCCCAGCCCAGTGCAGTATCTTAACACCTTAAATGCCATTTTGCTTCCAGCCTGTGCCCCCATCTGCGGGGTCTGTTTACTTGTGTCACCCATTAGATGCTCACTTCCTATGCCATGTGTTCCCCCATGTCGAGACATTGAGAACAGATGCGCTTTGTGATGATAAACCTGCCGCAAGATCACTGGAAATAATTACCGCAAAGCCATTAGGGAAAACATAAAGATGAAAAGTGTAATTAAAGTCTATACGCAGAAACGTGGGACATATCTGCCCCTAGGCGCTGCTTTAATTTGATCTGTGCTTGTTTTACACAAATGCACTTATAGTATTGTAGACCATCAGCTGTGTTGTGCATGTGGTTATGCTGATACCAGATAGTGGGTGTCCTTTATCTACCAAATCAAAAAAATATCAGGAGTGTTAATCCTGTACATTTGAAGTGATCCAGTAGAGATTTCAAGTGGGGTGTGTGTGTGTGTATGTGTGTGTGTGTGTGTGCGTGTGTGTGTGGCAGGACCAAATGTGGGGTGTTTCGACAGATGCTTGGTTTCGCTTACTTAGTTACTGATGTCGGGCCCCTGAAAGTCTTCCCAAAGACTTAGATTTAAATTACCAGGCAAATCCACTTAAATTATCAGGTAAAAAAAAATCCATAATTTTATATTAGAATCGATTCCCGAAATGAAACATTCTGATCGAAATAATCGAATTTTCAGTATCAACCTGCTCATTCTTAGCTTCTGGGCACATTTTGGGCTTCTGCTGGTTCCCTTCCTGCTCCTCCCTGGGGTGTGTGGAGCCTGCTTGCCATCTTGGGTCATATCCTGCTTGCCTTAGAAGTGTGCACACATTTTTATTTTGTTCTGACCTCCAGCACACGGTCTTGCTTGGATCCAGCAGCACAGTCAAACCAGACATATTTTTCTGTACATCAGGGCATAAATTGTGCTTTTTTTTCTCAGACAGATTCAGGCCTTCGCATGATTTATATGGTGTCATACTGTCTGAGAAACATGATAAAATTACTGTTTTTTACCACAAACAAACAAGTCTCTGTGGAATAGGGCCATTGAAGTGGTTCACGGAATGAGACTGTTATGGGATTATCGTATAAACCAGCATATCGTATAAACCAGCATGTTATAGTGTCAGATGATGTAGGATCATGTGAATCTCACTGTTAATAGGTATGAATAGGTGTGAAAATGTTTGAAGGGTGCTGGTTTGTGGTTGGTTACCCACTGTTGACCCAGTTCGGCCATGACATGAAAGACTCTTTTAGTGACGAGTGCCATATACAACATGTCACCACTCTTGTCGTCCCACGATAGACCATAGAACCTTCCAGTGTGTGCTGCCTTTTCACCCCCGGCGGCCAAGCTTGCATTCTTTCCCTTAAGCTGTCAATCGTGTCCGGGCGGCAATGCTCGGGCGTGGGTGGGTCGCTCGGGCCTTGCCGGGGCATGTCCACCTCAGGGGTCACGCCGGGGTCTGCCACATCGCCCCGCTTGTCCGGGGCCGTCCTCACCGGACGCGTGTCTTCTGTTCCAGATTGAAAATGTGGATGCCTGCCTCAGTTTCCTCGAAGCCAGAGGTGTGAACATACAGGGACTCTCTGCCGAAGGTAAGAGGCCGTCTCGCCTGACACGGACCAGCCTTAGCATAGTAGTGAACAAGCATCTGCAGCTGGGCTTTTAACTTACAAGCAACAGCAAGATGTTAGAGATATATGTGTAAGCTTTCGGCTAATTTGTGGCTAACATGTCATTGTGGAACATGAATTACTGAAAAATGTTGGGGTTTTTTTTAACCTTTTATTGTCCACTTTGATGTTTTCAATGTAGTTGCCTGGATTAAGGTCGCGACCTAGAAAAAGCAGAGTTGGTAGGTCTGAAATATAGGACCTATGTGTGTGTGTGTGTGTGTGTGTGTGCGTGTATATATATATTTACATGTTGCTATTTCTATTGGGTTTCCATTCACTCGTAGGGGGTAGGGTTTTCTTGTGTGCTGTGATGGTTGAGTGTTGTTTTGGGAAGGTTGATTTGAGGTGGCTGGGGGGTGGGGGCTGGCACTGCAATAATGGAGTTTGCTGTCAGCTCTTTACTAAAAGCTTGGAACCCACCTCTCAGTTGGAGTAAATTTTACGACCCCCCCGCCCATTAGAAAAAGCAGGGCTCATTTGATGTGCTGCTAGCCTTTGAGACTTTTTCCAGCAAAACAAACCTGTTGTGGCTGCTGGCGGCTGTTAACCCCCAAGCTGCCAAACATAAGGAGGCATCAGACAGAGCAATCAGTTCATGTGACCCCCCCCCCATGCAGTATCAAGCTAATGCTTATTTTTACCTCTTTCCTGGTTTTCACTGGAGCCTGAAATATCTTGATATAGCTTAATATATTATACGGGGTAAAATAAAATTACTAGCAAGAATAGTTCGGTATAGGCTAATGAACACATTCTCCAACATGATGCAGTTGTGTTTCCATAGTACTGTGCGGCCCAGAAATACATAAATTATATATTATAATATGTGTATACGTAATCAGTTTTAAAAAATAAGACCTTTCTGTAAATCAAAGTATTCCTGCTATTCATGGATATACCCCAAGTGTTACTCCTAGTCTACTTATATACACGTAAGCTCCTCAATTGCATTGGTGATGCTACCTTAGCGTTTTCTGGATAATTTGAGGTGCCACTTTACAATAAGGCTACCCATATAAAGAGTTTATGAATTGTTTATAATCTGGTTATGAATTAGGTTGTAACACTTTGTAAATTATTAATAGACAATTTTTAACACAGTTATTAGGGAGTTACTACCATTTACAAGTGGCAAAGGGGAGCCTTATTGTAAAGTGGTACCTAATTTGTTTTGGACTAGTGCCCTCATGCAAGTAACGTTCTCTGGTTACTTTAGGGTAACTTTATGTAGCCATGACTAGGACCACCAGGAACCCAGGCCAATGTGCAGTCTGCAGTGTAGTGAGAGCCAGCCTTTGCTGGGGGCATGGTCTCCCTGTAGAGGATGGGGGGCTTTGGCCCTCTTTAAAGGCAGAGCAGGAGTGTATTGGATAATGCTACTTTGTCTCTTTGGTATTAAACCAGTAGATCTCAATCCTGTTCCTGTCAACCCCTTCCCCCCATCAGAATGTTTTCATTCCAGCCCACTCTGCTTTCAGCCTTGTGCATTCATTATTAGCCTATTATGGACCATAAGCCTGATTAAGTAAGGTAGAGTTGAAATGGAGGACTGATAACTACTGTATTAAACAGTCCCATCACCAATGCACCATCTCCATAGATGGCTGTACAATGACCATTTTCAAATATATGAGTATCCTCATTGTCGTACTAGAGGGAATTCTCAGAGCTGTGTTTAGCTGAAAGGAGCCATTTCTGCAGTGCCGACCACATTGCCGTATTCTCAATTCTTTTTTTTTACCTGGCAGGTCTTTGATAATCCATCATGATCTTTACGCTCTGTAAAAAGATAACATTTTTCTCCAATCAGTTCTTATTAAAAAATAGCATAAGTTAGTCAATAAGAGTAACTCAGGAACCACTGGTCTGAAAATCGGACCAGGTCAGTGTTTCCACCAGGGGAACTGAAACGGGTCGGGATTCAAGCAGCCATGTTTTCTCATTACGCACCTTGTTGCGTTATTGATGAAAGCTAGCTTACAGAGAGAGGATGTGAAAAGTGAGAGTATTAAATGACTTTAACAAAGGTTACAAACTTCTGTTTTTTCTTTTTTTTGAGTTCTCTCAGGTTAGGGGTCTGACATGGGCCCAGTCAAAGTCCGACAGCTACAGGAGATTAAATCCCACTAAGATTAATTGGGGCTGCACTCCTGCCAGTGGGAAATTTCCAGAACAGTTTCTCAATGTCGTTCTTGTCAAATGGAACCCAAAAGAAATTATACCTTACATGGACAAAAATGAAATGGTTACATTTAACAGATTCAACTACTAAAAGTTGCTTTTCATTTATACTTATTTGGACTATATATATTCTATGTTACACGGCATTCATGTTTATCTAACATACAAGCTCTGAATACATTTTTACCTTCAGTTAAATACTCCTCAGTAGGAGATTACTGGAAAGGAGGTATTCTTAAATGAAACAGTGCCTTTTTAAAAAGGTTTATCAGGCAATTTTTATATGAGTGTGATATTTAAAGACCTCTGTATTAAGTGGGTCATTAAGCCAGGATATATTCATGTCTGAAGATCAAAAGCTTAGACAGAATCCACTTTTTTCCCCTAGAGCTAATATTAGGTAACTTTATGAAAAGAATAGCCTGCTGTGTGTAAGAAATGGCTAATAAAATGAAAGCACCCTTTTGATGAAAGGGTTGATTAAGAAATCAATGAAGGACTCATATGTGCAAGGCAATGCTAACGCATAGGGCAATGCTAATGCACAAGGCAATTCTAATGCGCAGGGCAATGCTAATAACTGCTGTTGCCTTCATTATTGATACCATTTTTAGTTCTGGCAACCTCCTGTGTACCCAAGGTCCAGGCCCTGTGTCTCACTTAGGAGATCACCGCCTGTTACATGCCTGTGATGTTCTTTGTAATTTCCAAATGTTACTAGTAGCCGGGCTGGGCTGGGACGATGGGGCTTAATCACGGGCTGTTAAGGGTTCCTTTTTTTTTAACTTTCTGCTGCATCTGCATTTAAAAGGTGCAGCCTTTGAAATCTCTGCAGGTTTGATGGGGGGCATACTTCTCGGGGGGGGGGGGGGGTGCGTTAGATGGTTCCGCAGGAAGGGATAGCCTGCTTTTAGCCCAAAAGTCGCTTGCTGAATTCCTTTTAGCTCATTTTCTTCATCCGATGAGACCGATTTGAGACGAAAACAGCTGCCATGTCTAAAAGTGAAAAAATAAAACCGTTGTCTCAGCATTGGAGACAGAGAGAGTGTGTATTTTGAGAGATGTGAGCGAGTGGTGGGCAGCCGCAGAAATCATTAACATCTGAGATTTTTGACGTGTTTGTATTAATGGAGACGAAAGAGTGGAGGAAGCAGGATAGAGGGACGTAAGTCTCTTGATTTTACCAGACCTGGGGGGCTGTGACATGATGGAGCATTTTCCCAGTTGAGCTTCTTTGAGTGACAGACCTGATGAGACTCGGGGAGGGGGGGTTTGGGGCCTTGGGATCCCGGATTGACGTGCTTCTGGTGCACCCCCCCCCACCCTGGCAGAGATCGGAAATGGGAATCTGAAGACCATCCTGGGCCTGTTCTTCAGCCTCTCGCGGTACAAGCAGCGGCAGCAGCAGCAGGAGCAGTACTACCAGGCGCTGATGGAGCTGCAGCAGCCAGTGACGCATCACACCGCGGACGCAGTGCCAGCGGGCCACCACAAGATGGCGGACACGCAGCCCAGGTAGCCCCACCTTTGGCGTCCCTGTGGGCCATCGCTCGATTAAACTCGCACAGCGGCCCTGCTGTTGGATGCATGTGGATGATGTACAATCGAAGTTACAGGGGTTTCATGTAAATAATGGTGAACTATAGATGTTATCGTTTAAAAATGATGTAATTCTGGAGATTTGGGAAAGAGTTTGGGGGGAATTCCTTCCTTGACCTGTAAGAATCTGAAACCACCAAACCAATAACAAGTGAACAATTGAACATGTGAATAAACATGTGACCTGGCAGGCAGGAACAGAAAGTGACGTCATTGGCTGAAACATGGGCAAGGCATATTAGCATGCAAATAGGAGGGAGGAACAGGTGGGGGTTACATTTATTTAGCAGATCGACATAAAAGCAAGGCAGATGATGCATCAGATTGGGAAGCAGCCTTTGGCTTGGCGTTTGAGGCCGTCGTCATATTCTGTTGGTACAATTAAAACTGGGGGGAAAAGACATGGTTCAGTGATGTAAAAACACAGTGTGCAGGGTTGGGGAGGGGGATAACATGCCAGGCATTGGGGACATTCCAGGGGGGCGTTGGGGGCAGAGCAGTCCCAGCTGAGTTCATGTCTTTCCTGCATTGGGGCTTGTTTGTGCTGGGGGTGGGGGGGTGAGTTTAGGCACAGATGTCCCAACCCCCCCGAAAAGCTTGGCAGCGACAGGTGCTGGCAAATACTCGGCCAGTGCAGACATCATGACGCAGGCCGGGAATTCGGAGCATGTCATCAGGCCCTCCGCGTCATGACAACTTGGGTCGGTGTGGGGGGGCACCTCTAACTTCACTCCTGGTTTAATAGGCGTCTGCTCAGACACACATTGCCGGTAGCGTTACTTCACAAAGGCGGCCATTGTGCCGCATCCTGAAAGCAGCTTTGAGATCCATGGTGCTGATAGGGGACCCAGCACCGCCGACGTTCCCTCTGGAATGCTGGGGAGGATGATCCACATCCTGATGGAGCGGTGAGGCACAGACGCGGATCTGAATGGTTTATCTCGTTCCAGCTCAAGCTGCCGGGACAAAACATAAAATGAATTAAACTGATGCATGGCTGGCAGAAGCCACGCTACGTTTTTAACCAGTTTGACACGCAGTGAATTCTCATTGACTGCCGGTCCCCCTGTGCCACAAGTACAATTGCCAAGGCTCCCTCGACCCCCACATTCATGTCCGAAACCCCGATCGTGAAGCATGCGATGTGGGCTTGCAGGGGATGAAGCCAGTGGCTTTTTTTAAAGACCCCGCCTCCTTGCCACCCTGCCAACCCCGTCCTGGTTCCAGTTTCAGGGCCGGCCTTTCTATAGCCCGCACCTGCTGGAGCCCGCACCCCAGGGCCCAGGAGCTGGGGAGGACACTGGAGGGAGGCAGGGCCAGCCCACTGATGGCCTATGGCGGGGGTGGGGAGCCCGTCAGGGTGTAGGGCTGCGGGAATAGCCCAGCCCTCCCACTAGGCTCAGCATGTCTCGCGGAGAGCAGCTTGACCTTCCCGTCTGGCGAAGCCCCAAGCCCAGGGAGAAGAAAAGCCGCCTTCCCTGTGCGAAGCTCCTTACCGCCAAGTCCGCGGAGCCTCCTAGGTACGGTGCACGTGCTGCGCTCCCACTGGTTCCGTAAGATGACGTGAAAGTGACGTGGTGTGCTCTCTTATCCCGGGGGACACCCCCCCCCCCCCAGTTTTGGTTAGATTCAGTGAAATGGTGACTGATTTTCTATAAACGTAATTTTTTTGTATGAATTGTGAAGATGGATTTAAAGATTACAGGTCACCCAGGTTAAACTCGTTGGCCGAGATGAACAGCTAGTGTCCAGCGTGAGTCGGCAGTCCAGGAAGGCGACAGGACTTGGTCACGCCGAGGTTTACTTCCCCGCCGACTGCCGCTATGAGTGTGGCTCTGTCTCGCGGCATTTGAGTGTTTGAGGGTCTCTGCAGCCAAACAGGGTGTGAAAGAGCGACTGGCATCTGTCTCGATCCGCTGATGACTTGTGCTGGCTTCAGCGATGCCCATCAGACCTCTTAATGTTTGCAGGTCAGCGTACTTTTTGTGTTTCCTCCTCTGTCCTCTAAACATAATATAATTAACTGCTGGCTTTAATCAATTGCTGATAGGTCAACTGGACAAATCAGATCGGAGGTGAATACCAAAGACGGCCAAATTTCGTTTCCATCTGAGTGTCATCACCTGATTGGACTTTGAGTTAAGGGGGCCAACCTGTGTTTTCATGTGACCGTGAGTGATGTAAGGTACCCCCCCCCTCCCCCATTGACAGGCGGCTCCCAGGCTCACTGTGGTGGATTCATAGTGCAGCAGTGTCAGGTGACCACTTTGGTCAGGAGGTGCCTGTTATTCTTTCCAGTTCTCGGCTCCTGGATTAATCACCTCTGGGCAATTTCTCTTCCCACCACACTGAACGGGATTTATCTGCAGTTGACAAAAAATTCTAAGCCTTAAAATACACATTCTCGTTGGTGCTGGGGATGCCTGCCTGAATGCATAAGCAGACTGAGCCTTACGTCAGTTACTAAAGAGGAAATCTGACTGAGAGAGCAGACTATGATAAGTATGTTAGGGTGATGCCTTACGCAGTACTAAACCCTTAAGAATGAGATCTAAAGGCTAACTAAAGTGAATACGTGACAGAGCATAGTTTATGTGGGAAGTAGACAAGAATATACGGGGTAGACTATACGGGGTATAAGCCACACCCCCTCTACCAGTCTGTACCCACACAGCAGGGTGTGTTGAACACAGGAGGAACATTTTGAACACAGTCTGTTCACAGAGGGAATCATTTCTGGTTCCATCCAGTGAGGTGTAAATTTTAGACCCACGATGTAAAATGTCCATCAGGAGCATTCACATTACAGATCCCACCCATCTCTCTCTCTCCTTCTCTCTCTGTCTCTCTCTCTCTCTCTCTCCATCTCCCATTTGTATCCATACTCTCAGGGAGACTCGGCACTCTGCCACGCCATGTCATTTGATAGATAAACCACGCACACTTGCACTTTAATCTTGCATCTCTGATTTCCCTTTGTTTTTGTTCAGTTACTACTGATGTCTAGCTAAAATAGCTTGCCAGAAGTTCCTTGTTTACCATTCAGAGATTTGCATTTTCCCCCGTCAGCTAAAACCCTGAGCTTCTGTTCCTCAGTCGTGCTGGAGTGCTGATACAGTAGTGTGGAGATACAGATTTCATTACGCATATGTTACGGTACCGATTCGTGTAGGTAGTTGTAACACGACGGAGGTCTGATGACATGATTGATATACGGAGCCCGACTTGCTAATCTCACAAACATTTTTTTGGTCTGACATGGGTTTACAGCGGGTCTGGAACATTTCATCACCGGATGACTATCTCTGATCCAGACCGCGACGTCCTTGGTTTCCAATAAGATGTGAGAGTTGCGTGTTGGGTGTCTTCACACGCGACGATCTGCCTCCCCGCTGCGGTTGGAGGGGTCGAGGTCACACTGCTCAGAGACGGGCCCCCGACTTGATCGTTTCATTAAATGGAACCACAGAGGCCTGTAACAAGAACCAGGCGGCCAGCTCCCACCGCTCGGTTTTGCCCTGAGTGTAAAGGAAGCCCCCGTTTGACAGACCCCCCAAACCCCCCTAGATTTTGTGGCCTGCTCTTGGCTCAAGGTCCACATATGTTTCTACTTGGGGACCTGGGCGTCCTGGCACTCATCCCTGTGTGTCGTCGATGCCATGAGGACGTGGTTCGTTTGGGTTTTGAGATGCTGGGTGCGATGAAGAGAATGTTCTGGATGCGAGGGGATGAAGCAGGAAAAAATAGATGACGCTCCAAAGCAAGATGCGCTGTAGGGGAAGGTCGGGCCTCGTTAATCAGGATGGGACGGCCGTCTCGTCTGTGAGAAAGGGCCGTTTAGTGTCCCTCTGCTGTGACAGCATATCTGGAGGCTCCATTCCCGATTTGTCTCTCTTTCGTTTTGCGGGATGCTCAATTCACTCCTCTATGACCCCAGTGTGCTGCTTTGTTTGGCCATCTTTCAGAGGATGTTATTTCAGCTTGTGGGTGAGCAGCAGGTGACACGCAAAGCGGAGATTTTCTAAATAAACCCATTAGGTAATATCACCCACAGCAAAGAGTAATTACTAGGGACATAAGTTTTATGTCAGTCCAGCTCACAGTTGCATGGTTTTTTGCTAATGCTGTCTTTGTTAGAGATGCTGAAACATCTTAATTCTGTAATGCAGGAAATGAGTTCAATTTAAGAAGAACGAAGTGTTACATGGAATAGGTTTTAATTAGTGGTTAGGGGAGCATCCAAAACAAAGTTGTAAGTTCCCCTGGTTGGTCGACAGAAGAGGATCATTAGGAATCACTCTTTTCCTTCCTCACTTTATAGGAAATGTGATTGACATAGACCAGTGTCCTTAATGTATCTTGTATCAACACAGGGCACTCAGGTCCTGCCGTACTGTATAGCAGGGCTGTGTACGGTGAGGCGATGTATACTGTGTTTGCTATGGCTCCCATGTGACGCTAGTCTGTTATGAGAAAATTAGTGTAAATATGTCATGCTGATCCTTTCTTCCTTTCACTTAATTTAATGGTGTGTTCAGTTTTAAATTGGTGTAATTTAAAAGCAATGACAGTCACACTGAGAAAAGCAGTGTGCAAGAAATGATAACCACTACGTGATCTTGATTATAATGACAGTGCACTGTCATTGGCTGGATGTGCTGTCATTGGCTGGATGTGCTGTCATTGGCTGGATGTGCTGTCACTGGATGAATGCACTGCCACTGGCTGGATGCCCTGTTATTGGCCGTATGCATTGGCCAGTCTTTGCCTTTGATCCGCGCTTTTTCCAGCCTTGTTTTGATGAGCTTTACCAGGTGACGGGGTGACATTCAGCCTTGAATCGAGGTCTGCCTCCACTGGGCCCCCAAGTGCCTTATCGCCATCACGGGAGATCCGCGTGCCTTCGCTTGCCTTGACCGGCTCTGGATCGCGAGGCCATGCCGTTTTTCACTCGCCCCAGATGCTTGCTTGTAGCTCAGGAACTCGGGGAGTTAAGACCAAAATCCCTGCTGCGTGGTTTCTCCCCACCAGGCTCCTGTCACACTAATAATCTCTAAACACTGAGCTCAGCTTTTTGTTTTGACACCCTCCAGCTTTTGGGGGGAGGGGGGCGTGGAGGGTAAATAAAACCACGGCTTGCGGCTTTCTGGGTTTTATGAAGAGCCGAGCGGGTCGAACAAGAGGCCAGGTGTCCCCCCACCTCCTGCCCCCCATAGAGACCAGTCACTCTTTATTCTTCTGCCTTCCATGTTTCCATGTCACGTGACCACATGACCGGTGTGCCACTCGGTGTCATGCAGGCATCCTCTTTGTCTTTCACATTGTCGTCATCTGTGGGGACGTTTCCGTGGTGATTTTGTCGGAGCAAAGCTGCGCTTCAGGCTGACTCGGTACTCTGAGGTGCAATCTTCCTGTCCGCTTCCCACCTATTATATTACTTGTTTTCCCTCAATTTTGCGTGTCCTGCGATGATCGTTGGCATGGCAACGAGGGTTCGGCTTCACTGTAACCGCCAAAGGTGAAACTTTGAGAGCTGCTCCGTGCCAATGCACCAGACCCCTGCCGGACGTGGTGAAAGTGTGACTGATGTGATGTCCTGTGCCAAATCGACCATGCCGGTAGATTTATTATGGAGGGGGACTGCAGAGGCAGGTTTGGAGCGGAACTGAAGCCACGTGAGAGCTGAAATGTAAACCCGATCTGCATACATCCCACTTGTGGATAAAGGGGTTCATGGAGCATTATTCACCAGAGGTTACCGGTTTGGAGCATGCCAGCCGCAAAGGGAGCCAGTTTCTTCTTGTTCAGCTGTCCAAAGAAATGTGATGCAGGTTAGGGTTAGGGTTAGGGTTAGGGTTAGGTAAGTTTTTTGATTGCAGTCACTTATATGTACACTTGGAAAAACATGGAAACTCAGTTTTATGAAAAAAAATCTGTGACTGCAATCAAAAAACTTAAAATTCCAAAAGTTTTTTGGTTTGGTTCCTTAGGGTTTTTGTTTGGTTACTTATGGTTAAGGGTAGGGCTGGGTGGGGTTAGAGTTGTCATTGTTGGGATTAGGGTTTTGTTCATAGAAATGAATGGATGGTCTGTGTGTGTGTGTGTGTGTGTGTGTGTGTGTGTGTGTGTGGTCACCAAATGCCCTGCACAATGTGATAAAAAAAACCTATTATTTTGACATTGTGGGGACATTGTGACATTGTGTGCGTAAATCCTGGATTCCACTGGCTCATACTCACCGTCTTTTGATAACGAATGAGCCTCATCTCAATAAAACTGTTTTTGTTTTCCTTCTGTCCTCCCTGCCCTGTGCTCACCCCCAGCCCCCCACCCCTCCACACCCCAAAAGCCACAGCTCGCTGTCTGGGCCCCAAGACGCAGCTCTGTGCCATAAGCCCTGACTCGAGCTTGAAGGATCTTCTATCTGCCCGTTGGGTTACATTTCTGCAGTGGGTGGGGGGTGGTGGGGGGGGGGGGTTTGCCTTCTGGAGCCTCTCTCATGGACATAGATGTGATTCTGATGGATCTCCAAGGCAGAGACGTATTGAATGCTATATGGAAAATGCTTGTCACACATTTTCACAGGTGATGAAATTCATATTTATTCATATGGCGTCAGTAACGCACCCAAGGCTTTCTCTTTCACTCTCTCCCCAGTGTTTCATTCACTTGATACTCATTTCAGCCGCAGCCCACCTCCAAACCCCCCCCCCCCCCTTATTGCATTAGCATGTCTCTTAAGATGTCACTGTCCGGGAGATTCGATGAAGCTGCTAACTTTGTTTCCCCTGTCCTCTGTCCACCGTCCTCTGCACTCTCCACAGTCTCGCTACCCGATATGCAACACCGACAAGTCACACGGGGATAGCAAGCGGCCAGAAGAAGAATACAAGGTGAGTCTGTCCCGTCTACTCGCGTTTTACATCAGAGAGTCTCGCTTCAGGCAGTACAGGCTGATTCTCTAAGTCTCCGTAAACCACGAACCAGCTTAGTCACGTAATAAATTTACATCCTACAGCACAATGCGTGTATACATAACCAGGCAGTATCAGGCGGAATTAAATTAACTCACCAGCTGATTTGTCTTGAAGATGCTATCAGGTTTGTGAAGCTCCAGACCGCCGTTAAGTATCTGGGCCTTGGCTTGGAGGGGAGGGTCACCGAACCTCGACCATAAAACAAGCTGCGGTTGAGGCTGCGGAGCCGTGTGACACGGCGGCGTCTCGCGCGGCCTACACAGTCCCAACTGCCGCGCCATAATGAAGCACTAATGGAAAGAGACGTGCAGCTCGTGTCAGCCCTGAATTCATACCGCAGGTCCCGGAGATTTCAGCCACATGTGCGATAGATTGTTAACCCTGTTTACAAGCCTGTGGTTCTGTGAGGTTTTTTCTGATGGGATTAACATAACTTACATGATCACTGTAGATTAATGTCCTTTATTATAGTTTCCAGCATACAACAAAAACATTGTATACAAAAAGCAAACATTTTATATTTATACATATTTATAATTTAAAATCAGCTATTAAAAACTGAATGTCATTTTCAGCATCTTTCAGCAGAGGGCAGCATTGCACAGCCTGTGGGCAGTGTTAATTCATTCAGGGGTGCTGTAATAGCTACTCTGGTTGCGTAACGGCCAGCTGATTTTCTGTCCAAAAAGCAGCCACTCCATTTTGCTCCGGAAAGGCCTGTCAGGCTCCTTCACCTCTGCGACGTCTGCAGCAGATGGCAAAACCTTCTGTTTGGGTACGAGGTCTGAGGAGCCCCCCCCCCCCACCCCACCCCGTCATTAGCCGGAGGCTTCGTATGAGCTGCCTTTGGTGTCACCAGACGTGTCAACGGCAGCGTGCTCCTCACGTGGAAGGCAGGTGCATTTTTAGACACCCAAGTTTGGTTAATTTCTAAAAAAAACTTTGATACCTTACCAAGCTCCTGGTGTGTGTGTTTTTTTTAGTGTGTGTTTGGCGATATATCTAGTGTGTGTGTGTGTGTGTGTGTGTGGGTCCATCCATTTTCTGTACTAGCTTGTCCTAACATGAGAAATATTGCTAAATTCAGTGTCCTGAGTAAGGTGCACACACACACACACAGTACATATATAAACACAGTATAAATATACACTATACAGTGATACCTCAGTTCTCGAACTTAATCCGTTCTAGACTCTGGATTGAATCCTAAAATGTTCGAGTTCTGATCAAATTTTTCCCATAAGGAGTAATGGAAAACCAATTAACTGGTTCCCGCCCCCCCAAAATTACACCTAAATATGTTTTTTTTAGCATTTAAACATAAAATAAACAGGATAAAACAAGAAGAGCATTTTTTTAATGGCTTCCAAAACGATAAAGATCTTATCCCAACATTACCCCTGTCCTGCCCCGATCGTCCACTCCTTCTGTGTGCCACACCCCCTCGTTAACGTCGTGTGGGGTCCCCATGTGATCAGCTGTTTCTGGTTGTTGTCATTAGTCCTCTGTATTAAGTCCGTATTTCAGTTTGTTTCCCCAGTCCGGTGATTGGGTGCATGCGACTTGTTTACAGCAACACATTCTGATCCTGATGCAATGCGTCACGGTTAGATGCATTGCGACCTCTCAACCGGCTGTACCACAGATATAAACACTAGATGTTGCATTCAGCCTCTCAGCATGCGTCAATACCACTGCCATATTGGGACGGGGTTCGAAGCTCATTCAACCATGCTTGAAATTGGCCAAAATGGCATAGAATGCTGCAGCATTAAGAGTTCCTTTCACTGGAACTAAGTGGCTAAGCCCAGTCTGTGAAAAACAACCCCACAACACAATCCGCCATCCACCAAACTTTACACTTGGCACAATGCAGGTGGGCAAGTACCGTTCTCCTGGTAGCCATCCAACCCAAACAGAGAAGTGTGATTCATCACTCCAGAGAACACGTCTCCACTGCCACAGAGTCCTGTGCCAGAGTGCTTTACACCACTGCATCCGACACTTTGCACTGCGCTTGGCGATGTAAGGCTTGGATGTAATCTGGAGGTAATTTGAAGGCCACATGAAGTTTGGAGGTGTGTAGCTGTTGACTGAGGACAGTTGGTGACACTGTGCACCTCAGCATGTGTTGTCTCCACTCTGATTTTACGTGCCCTACCACTTCGTGTCTGAGTTGCTGTGGTTCCCAATTTCCTCCACATTGTAATATTGCCACTAACAATTGACCGTGGACAATTTAGTAGAAGCAGTGTGCAAGCCTATGTGCTTGATTTTATATATGGAAGTGATTGGAACACCTGAATTCAATTATTTGAAGGGGTGTCCCAATATTTTGGCAATATAGTGTATATGTCTGTGTGTGTGTGTGTATTTACCGTATAGATGTGTGTGTGTGTGTGTGTTTGAATATGTGTGTATTATCTTTGCACCTTACTCAAAAAACTGATTTTTGCAATATTTTTTATGTTAGTACAAGTCGGTACAGAAAATGGATGGATGGATGGATGGATGGAAGCATGGATGGATGGATGGATGGATGGATGGATGGATGGATGGATGGAAGGATGGATGGATGGATGGATGGAAGGATGGATGGATGTGCACAATGACAATAAAATTGAAACTGACTTTGATGCGCCGGCCACTTTGCCCTGCTGTTGTCCTGTTCCCCGGTTAGCAGTGAGATGTTGACGTGAGCTGGTTTGTGATGGCACCAGGTGACCCCCCCTGGTGGTATCACATGACGGGGTGGGGACATGCCCTGTACGTATGAACCCCCCTGGTGGTATCACATGACGGGGTGGGGACATGCCCTGTACGTATGGACCCCCCTGGTGGTATCACATGACGGGGTGGGGACATGCCCTGTACGTATGGACCCCCCTGGTGGTATCACATGACGGGGTGGGGACATGCCCTGTATGTATGGACCCCCCTGGTGTTATCACATGACGGGGTGGGGACATGCCCTGTACCCATATTCCGCTTATGGCATTATCAGATCATAAAAGTGCAGTCTTTTATACTTTTTATATGCCTGCTGTGCTTATTTGACAGATCTGACTTTAGCTTAAAGAAATTTCTAGCACTTCTATAGGGCAGCAAAAATGGAGCAAAGAGCAACAGATCTTAACTTAAAAATGAAACGGTCACAAAAATGTCTAGATACAAGCCATCCCCAAGCTGAAATTCCAAATGTAATAAACATACAGTAATTAAATTATGGCCTAGGTTATGTACTGACACTTTATTATTGGCTAGTATCAGGTAGTGCTCTGATGTTGGCTGCTGGTACGTACATGAAAATTACCAAATCAAATCTCCCATCATCACATTACATGGTTACATTGTTTTGACACTGTTATGTGTTATTTTTTAATACTGCTTCATATTTTTTGTTTATTACTGACTATAAAAACGTCTACTTCCCCTGACAGCAGTGTTTGCCTGTAATAACCTTTTTCAGATGAATCGCTAATTCATACTAAAGTATCCTGCGCCGGCATCAACCTTGGCTGTGGGACCGTAGGCCCCCCGCAAGGAAAATGTGAGAAACCTGTTCAGCTTTTGCATTCTGCTGTGTGGGCAGACAAGATCTCGACTCACATTTTTATAACAGGAAGACGTTTTTATGGCTTCCATGTTTGGGCCATTCTGTATAAGCACGCCTCCATCCTGCCCCTCCTCTGGCTGCGTATCCCGAGAGCTCTTGAGGCCTGGTGTGTGATCACGTGTCTGAAAACCCCCACCCTTGGTGTACAGTATAGCGAGCCAACGCTATACATCCGAACCTCATCATGTCATCATGTGTGTTTTATCCAGAACAGCTTCTACATTAAACTACAGATCAGGTTTGTACATCAAGGCTCCATGTTATGGTTTTTGTTTTGCGAAGTGAGCACCGTGTTGTCACTGGTAAACAGTGCTAAGAGGCAGTATGCACCACCACTCAAACCACACATGTTTGTAAACCTCGGGGGCCCCCGGCTGACCAGAAACAGTCACTGCATTCAGAGGGGCAGGGGCCACCAAAGTGACTTTCTGAATCAGGCCCCAGAAACAACAAAACTCATACCTGAGCGCAAACTGCTTATTGTCTAATTGTGTCCCAAACCATTACTGCGTGCTCTTTGTGGGCCTGGTGCAGTTCTCACAGGGTGTGTGTGTGTCACGTGATACAGGTCAGTGAACATCTGATCTGAGACTGTGGTGCATATCTCGATCTCAGACTGATAATTTATAATGTAACAAACACAATGGTTTTCTGTCATACTCAGTTGGAGGTGATCATTCTTATTCAGTTGAAGACAAAACATTTCCCGAAACGTCTATTTATCGCTTAAATGATCTTGCCTGATCTTCTATAATGGTCTGTATACATGTTATAGTGGGTTTGAGTTCCTGTCTTATAAGATCATAGTTTATATAGACTTTACAGTATACAGTTAGAGCTTTATGTCCCTATATATACATCCTTCATTTTTCAGTACAAAAGACACCTTGGACAGGATGTCAGTCCAGCCAGGACACATCCATACACAGGGGACATTTTAGGGAGGATTCATAAACATGTTTTTTAATCATAGGAAGAAAATCACATGGACACTGTATGAACATGCAAACTTCAAAGAGTTGTTATTATTATTATTATTATAATAATATAATAACATTACCAATATAGTCTCTGAAACTGTACTTTATTAGGTACTTCTGCTTAGTACAAGATAGGATCCCCTTTTGTCTCCATAACCACTTGAAGATTTGATGCATAGTCTTATCAGGAATGCATTTCTGTGCACCGCTGCTGTACCGAGCTGTTATGTTTGCACTTGTAGCCTTCCCGTTACCTCTAACTTGTCAATACCAGGCCAGTCGCCGCTATAGAGAGGTAAGCCAACTGCAGCCTGTATCCAGATGCTCCCTCGAGCTTGTGTCTTTGTGTGTTACAGACTGCCGGGGCCCTCCAAGGCTTCCGCTGCGGGCAGCGGGGTCAGCAAGGCCCAGGGAGCGTCGAACCTCAACCGGCGGAGCCAGAGCTTCACCAGCATAGACAAGGGCAAGCCCCTCCAGTATGCAAGCGGCAACGACAGAGGTGGGTGGGGCCTAGTGCAACACCAGGAGTCTCTAGAGTCATTCATGTCTTTCCACTAGATGGCACCATTAAAAAATTTTTGGAAAATGATCACGTCCAGTATTACCTGTACATAGTAATCAATGCATGTATTGTGATTATCAGTGTTACCTGGAGAAACTATCAGTTTTTTGTGTCAATGTGCATCATAAATCAGGCAATAAGTGACATGGAATATCAAGGCAGATAGAAGATTCAAAGATTCATACATTCTAAAAAATGTAAAAACCTCATAATGATGATCATATATGCATATAATTGCATATAATATTGTCTCTGCCTATGATGATGATGATGGTTCAGGATTGACACATCCTGATTTCTTGCACCCTTAATCCACCCCCCCCCCCCTGCTTTTGGTTCCAGTTGAAAAACAAGCTGCTGTAATGATCACTTATTGGTTTGGCCCCCAACCTCTCCCACCTCTCCTCTCTTCTCCCCCATGTCCGGCTTCTGTGAGACACTCCGGTCCAGTTACTAATGATGTTAGTGTTAGTGTAGCCTCCCTGCCTGGGCGCGTCCGATGCTGTGCGGGAGGAAAACCAGTACGTAACGTGAAGACTATCCTAGCATGCTTTCGCGAATTAAAGAGTGGAATTGGCACTAAAAATAAGGAATGAAACTTAGATTAAAATGATGCTTGATTATGACTGTGAAAGTGGAAAACCAAGCAGGAAATTTCATAAATGAGAATCTTTCTCAGAGCTTTTATTTGTGCGGTTGGGACAGACACTGCATTGTGCGGCAGGTGGATCCCCATCTGAACCGCTGTCCTACTTGGCAGGTGGAGCTCAGTTTAGTCACTGTCCGGCTCCTGTCTGCCTGTCGTGCTGCCATCGTCGAGGTCCAGCAGGTGATCCGTGTGCAGCCAGGTCAGCATTGCCATGGAAACCCTCAATCCCGTTGCCATGGGTTGGAATTTGAGCCAGAAGAGTGCTGGAGTGCACGCTTCACGCGCCAAGAGTTAGTGGGCGGGTGGTGTGTGCTGTGTCTGTGACCAGAAGGGCACTGGTTCAAATCCCAGGGCCTGCAAAGTGAGGAAAGGTACTGTCTGACCAGCCCTTTCTCAAAAAATATACATCGTTGTGGATAAAGGTGTCTGGTAAACGAATAAAAAAATATTAATGCAGTTTGTGGGCACCTTTATTCCCAGGATGTTGATGCGTTTATTGAAGCTGTTAAATTTTACAGCCTGTTGCGAAGTTCCTGTAACTTGTTAAGTAGCCCTGGCTGATACTGACGCAGAGGGGAGGGGCTTTAATGGCCCCAGAGAGCCTGTAAAATCGAGCTGTTCTGCCACATGGATGAGTCTCCCAGACTTCAGGGGGTTTCTCCATGCCCTTTGGGGGCTGCTCCCGGTCCGTTTGTGCTAACAGGACTTTTGTGCTAACTAATTATAGGCATGCGGTCATGCTGGTGAGTCCAACTGGGTGTCAAATAGCACAGACAGTGCAGGTCTAGTGCAGAGCCCAGTTACAGTAGGGCAGCTGGCCTGAACAGGACCTCTTCAATGCCGGACCTTCCAGGAGTACATTTCATTGAAAGGTCATTGCCATTGAGGCCACGTGGTAGGGTGCTGTGGCTCCATTTGGCCAATTGGGTGCATAGGTTTGCTAGGGACACGTGGAAACAGGGGCTTCCATGCAATCCTGGGGGTGTTGGGGGTGATGAGTGTGTATGTTACCTGTCACAGTTTGATCAATGTTCATACAGGTTCACAGAGTAGAGTGGTTTGTGTGGTTTTTATGCATCTCTTGAGGCAGTGAAATGCCTCACAGGCCAGCAGGGTGCAAAATGAATCTCTTGCCATTAGTTCTGCTCTGACTACCTGCACCAAACTCTTCTTTGGTACCAAAAAATTAATGAACAGAGCGGAGAAGGTGTTTAAATGTGCATATGAGTCTGCTGCTGTCAGCTGTTAGAGAATACGCCCTCCTAGCCTCTTATACCCAGGAGGTGCTGGGGACAGAATTACTGTCAAGGAGAATTTATTCATAGACACCTGTAGGTGGCTTCATAGCACCTAGCTCCTGTAACTGTAAGTAGCACCCTATGTTGACAATGTGAAGGTTATGAGTTCAAATCCCAGCACATACATTGTCACCTTTTTCTCTACTGTAAGTCACTTTTGATATAAGCATCAAGTAGAAGAATAAATGTAAATGTCCCCGTTGAGCAAGAGGCAATATTAGCCAACGCTCTGCTCATCACCTGGGAAACGGGCAGGGATGTAAGCATTACCTCGCGCCCCACTGCAACCTCAGAAGGACATAGAGTAAACCTGAGTCACTAAGGAGTATACAAAGTGGTTTGTGTTTGTTGCTGCTCGTTGTTTCCTAGATAGGAGGAGATTGGCAGTAGGTTTTTGGCTGATACGTGATTCTGCATCCCTGACCACTGCCTCTCCTACTCCATGGCGTTTTTGCTCAGAAACCGCTATGCTGCTTATAGTCTTCGCGTTGTTTATCGACTGTCCATTGCTACCCTGTCCCCTGCAGAAGCAGCGACGGGCATTCCTCAGCCTGGCAGCATGAACGGAAGTGCCCCCCCGCCGGCCCCCACCCCCACTGGCGTCAACGGGCAGCAGCTGGTCTCTGCCATCCCCTCCCCCACCGCCAGCAAGCCCTGGCGTAGCAAGTCTATGAACATGAAGCACAGTGCCACTTCCTCCATGCTGGCTGTCAAGACACCCAGCCCGGCTACCTCTCCCACGCCCCCCTCCGGCCCCGGCCCGGGCCCTGGCCCTGGGTCCGGCCTGTCCCCCGACCGCTTGAGGCCCCCGCTGACTGAGGCGCCCAAGTCGGCCGGCGGGGGCCAGAGGTCCATGATGGACAGGTTCAGGCTGCTCCACGGGCGTCCGTCCTCCAGGCCCGTGGCAGAGCTGCCTCTGCAGGAGGAAGAGACGCTGTCAGAGCTGGGGGAGGATGTGCCGGCCGGGCCGGACTCCGTCTGCAGCAGCCCCCGCCTGTCAGCCAAGGCCTCCAACTCCGGAAATGGCAAGAGTTCCTCCAAGGCCCCTGGAGGAAAGTCGCCACTGTTGGCCGAGAAGGAGGACAAAGGGAAGGTTAAGTGCAAGGCTGGAGCCCCCCCCAAGGAGGAGAAGGAGCAGCCGGCTGAGCCCAGCAAGAAGAACTCCAAGATCGCGAGCCTCATTCCCAAGGGGGGCAAGTCATCGGCGGTCAAGAAGGAGGGCAGCCTGCCGGCCTCTAGTGGCATCCCCAAGCCGGGGCTGAAGGCGGCATCTCCGGGGGGCAAGGCAGCGGGGGGCCCTTCTTGCCTGAGCCCGGGGGCCCGGGAGCCAGAGAGGCCCAAACTGACCAAGGGCAGCCAGACCTTCTACGCGCAGCGTTCACTGGAGGGCCGTCGCGCCAGCATGGTGTCGTCCAGCAGCACATCGGCACTGTCCGGAGCCATGGTGACACCAGGGAGCACGCAGGCAGCCAATGGCGCGGTGCAGCTCCCCCAGCAGCAGCACAGCCACCCCAACACCGCCACCGTCGCCCCCTTCATGTATAGGTGAGCAACTGTGAGCACAGATTGGGAAGAGAAGGGTTTCTACCAGAAATGAGGTTTTATTCTGGATTAGATCTGTACATCTAAATGAAACTGATAAATTAAATTGTACAGTTGGGATACAACCCCCAGGTGGTGTGTTAGTTACGGAAACAAAAAGTCAAACGAAAGAAGGTCGCTTAACAGATGTTACCCTGTCACACGCAGCAGGCAAACCGTGCATTATAAACACATCATCTCTGGGGGATAAATTTCAGCGGAAGCAGTTGAGCAAAAGTTTATTAGAAGCATATTTATGAATCAGTTTGAGCTGCCTAGCTAAATGGCTTCCTGATGTTTCGATGCTCCTGGTTGAGAGTCATTCCAGTTCTTTTGGAATATGGGGGAGAAAAGAGGAATCTCAAGACAAACCAGGTTGGAAGGGTGGATCCTGACTCGCATGGTACTGCCCCCCTCTTATCGGGTGATATCAGGCCACCCCCCCCAGGACCACAAAAGAAGCCCAATTTACGTTGTATTTAAACGACACGCAGTGAGCCGCCTGTTAGCCGGTCACTCCCACGGATCAGCTGTCCCTCTGGCAGCCTCAGACCAAGCTCTCCGACGTGAAAACAGATAAATGCGTCTCTGATTATAGCTCACTGCTGAGACGCCCGCCATCAGCATGTGAACACGTTTCCTCTTCACATGGTGTTTAGAGACAAGCGTTTAGATGGTGATGTTCGTGGTGGGGGGGCTGTCTCTTGAGGCAAATTTGGAGTGACAAAAAAAAGTGCTGTGTGGAAATCGAAGGAGCTGTTTGATCCGGTGCTCGCCAGGATAGCCTTACGGTGCAGCATCTTCGGAATTAACGCCTTGGCATCCGAAGCTGTGCTCGCCACTTTCCGTAAATGATTTCAGAAGCTGCTTGATCTCTGTATATATTCAAGGATGTTCTCAACCTTGACATGTTTGGCTCTGGCTGTGGCACTGGGCAGTATCTGGTCCAGAGTCCCTTCATCCAGCACAAACCAGGAGGTGTCTTGAGGAGTCACCATCAGACACGTTGCGTGTTTCGGGCACTGGGGGCAGAAGCTCCGAACGAGCCCCCTTTGATTTATTTATCTCAGATCTTTTAACAACCATGCTGTCAGTTTGAGAATGAGGGTGATCACAACAATCCTAGTACAGGGCTCTGTTTCCCAAAACCTTCTACAATCATCATAACTTCAGAGAGAGAATTCAGCATGATGACACTCGGACAGATTAGGTGTCTGTGCTAAGCTGGATGTCTTAAGACCATAGCAACACCACTGGTTGTTGTATCCTCTGTACTTCTTGTTGTCTCCTGTAGCACAATAAATCGAGCATTGTGCTAACAGTACCAAGGTCATAGGGTCAAATTCTAGCCTTTTCCTCTCCGCTAAGTGTCTTTGGACAAAAGTGTGAGATGAATGATAATGTGCTGGTCAGGCCAGATAGACAGAGCACAGCAGTGTCTACATTTTAAGTGTTGTCTTACTGGCCTTTGTGTTTCTGGAATTTTCCAGCCCTGGAAGGAAAAGCACAATGGGGTGGCACGTTTCACACCCCATCGTGTGAGAGCTACACCCCCTTCATTCCCAAATGTCATGGCTCATGCACTGATACGGGTGAAAGGGTGTAATTAATGAGTCAGAAATAAATAAGCGCCTGTCCATGTAATCATTTCAGAAAGGCCCTAATCTATTTTACTTAATTTAATGTTTGTCAGGGTGGATCACTGGGGGGGGGCGGGGTAGTGATTGGATTTTTCTGCGGTTAGTGCAGGAATGCACTCTTTCAGGGAGACTGGCAGCAGAGCCAGGCAGTGCTCTCTCATCGCATTTCTGCCAGACTGTCCTGCCACGCTGATGACACAGCGTAGGCGGAGGTGGGGCGGCGGTTGGGGATAGGATGGGGGTGGCCGTATGGGGACAGCATGGTGAGGTGTGTCTGTGTGAAGGCAGGTGATTCAGCAGCTCTTTGTAATGTGTCCCATTGCCAAAAAGAGCCCCTCCCCCCTTCATCAGCTGGGGGCGGCAGATTAACTGTGAAGTACAATTTCTTGCACTGCGTACTGTGGATTTTTAGCACACGCATACACTGTAGAGCGGCTCTGGACCAGGTGCTGTCTGGTGCCACACCCAGACCCAAACGGTGAGAAGATGCTTGAATATCTGTGTTCACCGCTGAGCCCAGATGCCGGACCCGGGTCGAACTTTCCCCTTCGCTGAGAGGCTGCCCTTGCTGGCTCACACTCGCAGGCAAGGCCTTGGAATCCTGCCCCTCCTCCAGTGTGGAGTGTTCATGCTCACCCTGTGGGTTCCATCCCACTGGCCCAGAGCCCCCTGGCTAAGCTATCTGGTGTTTCTAAGATGGATTTACTGTGTGACTGTGTACATGATGGACTGGCATCCCATGAAGGGTAACCCCTGCCTTTCGCCCTCCGCATTCTGGGATAGGCTCTTACCCTGCACTGGATAAGTGGGTATAGAAGATGGATGGATGGATGTTTAAAGCAGCATGATTTTCAAATTATCACATGATGGCAGAACAGTGTCCGCCACCCATTCTATCTACATAAAAAGTGATTATATGCAGCTTCTTTTCCTTGGGGGGGGACAATGTTTTCCTTTAAGGGGCTGTTATGTACTTGTAGGAAAAAACTCCCTAATGCTGTTCATTTTAAACCCAGTATCCTGGATGCCTGTGACCCTATGAGTGAATGAATGATCTCAGGCTGAGGTCTTCTTGAGGGGGAGTGTTTGTGATGGCACCTAGCTGGATAACAACCCCCCTCCCTGCGCTTTTCTTTTTCAGGACCTGCTCGGAGAATGACTGCACCTCCGTGGTGCCCCCAGATGCCTGCCTCAGCCCCACCAAGGGAGACCTGGTTTACAGTAAGACGGCAAAACAGTGCCTGGAGGAGATCTCGGGTAAGCATCTCTAACCCCCCCACAAACGGCTGTGTGGCAGAGATCTAGGGATCAACGGGAGGAGGTTGGCCACCCCCATGATCTAGCATAGCAGGAAATTGGCTGCTAAACTGATGAGGGTGATTTTTGGTAGCTACTGTCCAACCAGGCCGGTACTTTAATCATGGCGGTCTTTACTTGCATGACGGCTGTCCGTGCGAACGAGCTGGGCTCCCATGGCATTGTGGGTAAGAGAGTCCCACCTGGGCTTCCTGTCAGTGGAGATCCCTGTCTGCAGCTGTACATGTTGCTGCTTTTTCCACCCTGTTCTGAGACATGCAGCTTGACTGCACTGCCTGCCTCCCCCTCCCTCTGGGGCTGCGGCGGGAACCAGTGGGGGCAGCGCGAGCCTCCGACGCTGCATGATGCCTTGTACATATAAAGGGGGGACATGCTGGAGCCCATCCCCTGGTGGGAGGCTGCATGCCTATATGTTACAGGGGGCTCACACACACTATAGGTGACTCACAAACACTATGAGAGGCTCACAACCACTACAAGGGGCTTATAGATGCTACAGGCAGCTCACAGTCACTGTAGGGGGCTCACAGACACTATGGGAAGCTCACAGATGATACGGGTAGCTTACAGAAGTTACAGGAAGTTCAGGACACTATGGGAGGCTTACAGATGGTACGGTCGGTACACAGACAGTACAGACAACTCACAGACACTATGAGAGGCTCATAGACCGTATAGGCAGCTCACAAATGGTACGAGTGGCTCACAGACAGTATGGGAGGCTCACATACAGTGCGGGTTACTCACAGATAGTATGGGAGACACACATGCTACAGGGAGCTGGGAGGCTTATAGACACTACAGGCAGCTCACCGACATTATAGGGAACTCATAAATGCCACGGTTGATTCACTGGCAGGTCACAGGAAGGCTTATGGACACTATGAGGGACTCACAGATGCTTACAGTCAGCTCACAGATGCTACTGGAGGCACAAAGACACCTCAGGTGGCTCACAGACGTGATGGGCAGCTCACAGCCCATGTTTGTGAACGATCTGCAGCAACAATTACTTCACAGGAAGGGAGACTAAATGGCTGGTTCTCTTCTGAAGGGGGGGTGAGGGAAAGGTGTGTGTGGGGGGTGGAGACAGATTGAGAAAGAGAGAGAGAGAGAGAGAGAGAGAGAGAGAGAGAGAGAATTGGACAGAGAGGGTGAGGTTTATCCATTCTCTCAGCAGTGACTGAGGCGGTGACTGAAGGGAAAGAAAGAGTCAAGGAGAGAAACAGCTGTGTGGATGGACAGATAGGGGGGGCAGTGGAGGCATGCATAGGCTGGGGGCTGGGTGTACAGCGTGTCACCACCTTTCATCGCTCAGGGGGGACCCTCGGTGAGCCGACCTCAGTGCGGTCCATGTGGGGGGGGGGCATGCGGATAGGTAGAGGTGGCTGAGCAGCGGCAGCACTGAACGCGAGCAGGAGCAAGGATGCGCAGGGGAGCAGAGTTCTCCGTCTTCCAGGCTGCGAGCCCGTCGAGGCGGACGCTGGCAGTCCCCACTGAAGCTGGCCTCCGCAAGCCGCGCTCGCTCTCCAACCTGCCACTGCAGGGTGCTACCGAGCCAGGGGCCGAGGACCCCGACGCAGATATGGTCCTGCCACGGGGAGGTACTGAGTGGGAGGGGCTAACGGGGGCAAGTGGAGCCACCAGGGCACGGTCGCTGTCTCTCTCCCTGTTCCGGGTTCTGTCCGCTCCCGAGTCCTCGCCCCCGTTGGGGGCCCCCATGTCTCTGCGATGTCAGCGGGGTGAAGTCAGCGGCCCTGAGTGGATGGGGGAGGGCACAGACGAGGAGAGCAGTGGGGGGCGCTCCGACGACGAGGGCCCATCTCGAGTTGCGGCCCTCTGGGCGGAGGACGAGGAAGGGCACGGGTGCGTCCGCGAGGGTGCGGCTCATTTGGACCGGGACGTGATCCTCACCATGCTTGGGGATCTGAAGCAGGCCCTGAGCGCCCCACCACGCCGTAAGTGTCACCTGATCTCGCCAGCAGCTTCACACACTGGCCGGACCTAGGAGGGGGCTATTTGCAATCCCTGGCTGGGTTATTTAAAGGCTCATGCGTGGCGTTGCTGCTTTTCACCTCTGTCTGTTTCTGTCCTGGTCCCTCGAGATGATTCCCAGCAACTGTAATATATTAATTATAAGGGGCTTAACCCTCTCTCCCGGCACGTGCTGTGTAATTTGATAACTGCTGTATGCAGGCAGCAGTCCGTGTTCAGCCGGCTGAGTGACACGTGTCGGGGAGGAAACATTGGAGCAGATCTGTGCAGTCGATTGTTGAGTCCCGATCTGCTGTGGGTGAAATGAATTCTGCCCCTTTCCCCCTGTATTCTCAGCACAGGTGGCTTTTCTGCTGAGTACTATGTCAGCGCACAGACTCTGGAAATGGGCATTTTAAACATGGGGGGTGGGGAGGCCTGACGAGTTGAGTTCCGAGATGATATATGTGATTCATTCCAGGTAGTCAGTCACACGGTGGGATAATATGGACACATGTAGGTAACTGATGCTATGAGTAAAAGGGGGGGGGGGGCTGGCTGGGTGTGTGTCTGTGGAAGGGGGCTGTCAGTAAAGACAGTCTGCCTGTCTCTTTGTTTGGGGGGGGGGGGGTGTGGCTACAACGTGTGTTCAGGGGGCAACCTGAACTCAGAGCAGGAACTCGATATCTCAGGGGAGGGATGGCTTTTTCTGAGGGGGGTGTCTGGAATCTAGGCTTGATGTA
>JABFEA020000001.1:12844583-12862814 GCA_019775915.2 Cyphomyrus plagiostoma | reverse complement strand
CCCCCCATTATCTACATGACTGGCTCTGACTTTCCCCAAGACACGATCGGAGGTTTGGCTGGGAGATGAGGAGATAAGCCCCCCTCCCTCAGATGTTAATTAAGGTTGAGCAAACCCACTGGGGTATCTGGGCAGCCCCCCCCCTCACCCCAGAGATGGGGCGCAGGTGTGTTAGCATGGTAACCAGGGGAGAGAGGGTAAGCACGTGTGTGTCTGAGTGTGAGTGTGTGTGTGTGTATGTGTGTGACAGAGAGATCCAGTGCGAGAAAAATACCCAGAAGTCCACCGTGAACTAATGAGACTTCAGCAGGGCCCAGTAGCTCACTGTGCTAATTGGGAGAATAATAAATGATCTCGGTGGTGATAGGGGTGGGGGGGTCACAGTGCCTGTCGGACAAAGGCGATGCTAAATCTAGGCGGGCTGGGGGGGGTGCTTGGGGGCTGGCGAGACGTCTGTGCTTGCCGTCAGGCTGGCAGAGGGGCGTGGTCCTGTAGGGAGGGGGGTCCTCACCTCAGGGTGTGTGCCTGTGTGTGTGTGTACAGTATGTGTGTGTGTGTGCGCGCGCGCACACTTGGAGAAAGGATCCTGTGTGTTTCTAAACCCCCCAGACATCCCTCTCTCTCTCCCTCTCATCTCATCCCTCTCTCCTCTCCCCTCCGCAGTTGGGATGACAGCAGCTCCATCAGCAGCGGCCTAAGTGACACACTGGATAACATCAGCACGGACGACCTGAACACCTCCTCCTGCACGGACATCTCGGCCTCCCCCCGCAAGAGCGCCTCTCAGGTATGCAGCCAGGGAACGGCGTGTCTGTGTGCGCGTGGGGCTCAGCCTCCTGCCCTGCGTGTCTCTCTGCTTGCGGCCGCTCTTCTAACGTTAATGTTGCGGAGTGGAAACAGGAGACGGTTTAGCCGAAGGATCCTTTACGACGAACGCCCATAGCTAATGGTCAGCTTCGATAAAAGCCCATCTTGTCGGTGCTGCCGGATGATTTACTTCTCTCTCGCACCTGTGTTGGGATTCCAGTACTGCCGCCGATGCCATTTATGACTTGCAGTTTCAGCAGCGAATAATTTAATTTTACCACGTGCTGAATTGAAGTTGCACAATCTGCCTCCAGTTCCTCACCCCAGCTGGCGGTCTCTATTGTGCAATAATGATGCCCTCTCCGCCTTCCACCTTTTACCAGAAAGATAAATAAGCTTGCTGCGGCTCTCAGCTTCAGTGAGTTTTGTAGTGAGGATGTGCAGCTTTTGCATCATGTATGAGGAAGGTCAGGTGTACTAGGTGTCGCCCAGTGATGATGTCGTGGTGTGACGCCTGTGTGTGTGTGAACTTCTCATAGGTCAAAACAGACTCGCATAAGCGTGCAGCGACTGTGGTGGCACCAGGCCATGACAGTGCCCCCTGGCCAGCAGGGGAGGACCTAAAGAAGTTGGACGAAGAGCTGTGCAGTGCCATGGACTCCAGATGGAAGCCTTCCTCCAGCTCTGGGGCGTCTCCTGGGCACGGCGAGGATCCGGACCGGACCGGGCAGAAAACCGGCCTGCCACTGTCTCAGACGGGCTCCTGGAGGCGGGGCATGACCGCTCAGCTGGGCGCCACATCCTCACGGACCAAAACCCCTACAGGAGCACTAAAAACCCCTGGTAGGGGCATCTTCTCCCCGGAGCACCTCCTTTGTGTTCACAGAACCTGAGAATTTGGATAAAATCAGGTTCCATGGTCTGTTTTCCTCTGCATGTAAAATTCATGAGGTTTTCTGGCAAAGGCAAAGAGCTGAATTTCTGATGATCTTAGCAAACATTTGCCCAAAATAACGGTGAATGATGAAATATGATGGGAGAGAAAGATTTCAGGGGGGATGTGGGCGTAAAACTGTCTGCAGCTTTAAAGGGATGAATCGTGCTGTGCGGCCAGCTGAAATCGGTCATTTTGTGTTTATAGGAAAGACGGATGACGCCAAGGCCTCAGAGAAGGGTAAGACTCCAGCCAAGGGCACAGGAATCCAGCGCTCTCCCTCCGACGCCGGGAAGAGCAGCGGGGACGAAGGAAAGAAGCCTCCTTCGGGCGTGGCCCGTCCCCCCACCACCGGCTCCTTCGGTTTCAAAAAGGTGGGGGGCCCTTCTGGGGCCCTGATCACGGGCAGCGGGGCCACACTCGCAGGCAGCTCGGCCACCCTCGGCAAGCTGCCCAAGACCTCGGCGCTTGGGAAGGGCGGCGCAGCCAGCGCGGGCAACGGCGCCCGCAAGACAAGCCTGGACGAGGCCCAGCCGCAGGACGACGGGGCGCTGCTGAGCATGGCCACCTCTCGGACGCCGCTGCAGTACCGCTCGCTGCCCCGACCTGCCAAGTCCTCGGCCAGTGGCATCGTGGGGCGTGCCAGCCACCGCTCCAGCTCCAGCAGCGTGGACTCCAACGTCAGCGGAAAGTCGGCGCCCGCCCCCAAGCGCCGTGATGCCGGCAAGGCGGAATGCGACCGCTCCAGCCCCGTCACCGTCAACCAGACAGACAAGGAGAAGGTGGCGGGGTCCGACTCAGAGGGCACCGGCCTGACACCCAAATCCAGCCCCACCTCCACGGGCCAGTCCGGCCTGCGGCTGCCCGGACCCAAGTACCCCGACATCGCCTCTCCCACCTTCCGCAGGTCAGACCCACAATGCACTCTGCTCCCTGCCGTGGGATATGAGAGAATGTGCTACAGCCCAGAAGCCGACTATGAGTATTTAATCTCTGTCATTTTGACAGGCCACATTACACTGCAGTTATCTCCTATTGCAGATAAGGGATATTACTCATCACTGGTAGGAATAACCTCATTTATCACACAAAACCAAAGGTTATAGCTCCAGAGGTGCATGATTTTATGATAAAAGTGTGAGACTATCACACACTGTCATATGATTAAGGAAAAGTTTGGTAAACTTATGAAATTCAGGTTCTTCAACATGACAGCGCCACCTTCTGTCTGTTTCAAGTAACTGCCTTGAATAGCTGGGGCGATTTGTCATTCCCTGCAGATGGCCCCCTGGCTGCATGTCAGCTTATTTAGGGACTTTCTCAGGTGTACCTGTGATCTTACAGTAACGGGCCTGCATGGCCGTGAGCCTGTTCACGCTCCCCTGTTAACAGATGGGATGAATATTCTGAACGCTTGTAAAAATGCCAAGTGCACCGTGTGCCAGTCTCTGATACCATGGCCGCTGGTTCCAGGTTGTTCGGCTCCAGTAAAAGCAGCAGCAAGGCCAGCTCTCCCGGGACCCCCGATTCGGGCAAGGCCCCCTCGGCCCTGGGTAGCCCCCATGGACCCCTAGCGCGGCAGGTCAGCCTGGACTCGCCGTCCTCGGGCACGGGCAGCATGAGCGGTGGGCAGAGTGGCAGCAGCAGCCCCCTGTATGCCCGGGGCCCCGAACTGACAGGCACCGGCTACGCTCCGTCCCCGAGCCCCTCTCAGGCCCGTCTCCCAGGAAACGCCCCAGGTGGACAGGGCACGGCCTGCCTGCATGCCACCTCCGAGTCCATGGACCTGGCTGTCAGCCACCACAGCTCGCTTGCCGGACTTGCCTCGGGGCCCAAGGTGACACGCACAGGGAGCGTGAAGTCCACTCTGTCAGAGGGGTGAGTCCAGCCAACACACAGCCTGACATTAATGTTACTGCAATACTATACACAGACATAAACCATCACAGGCAAGGGACTGTGGATATTTACATTTTAAGGTGTGACTATGTTGCCACAGTGATTTTGTTGTGGAGGGATGGTCTTTTTTAATTCAGTATATTTGCTACACAAATCACTACTTACTGTATTTATATGAATATCTGCATTGTTGTATGCCCTCTCTGAACATCTGTGACAAGAAATACATTTTGGTACGGATGATGTCTCGGGTGATAATTGGTATGGTTTCTCTGTAAGGAAATACAGGGTTTTCTTATTAGACTGACTGCTTATGTTTTAAGAAGCAGAAATCGTGAGAATCAGTGTTGAATGTTTTAAGTTCATCTGAAAACATGCTGCAGGGCAGGATTATGCTGTTGTCTTTGGCTGGGCTCGACACTGTGTTCAGAAACAGTATTTGTCTGACCTTGTCTTTGAAGGTGTGACGGGATTCTAACCTGCATGGCTGGAATAATGATGAATCTAAAAGCAGTCGGAGACTGTGCAGTAACCATGGGTGGCAGTGCCGTGTTTATCTCTGCTGCACATTTTTAGCTAGTCCTACTTTGTCTTCCCTTGTGCTGAGGAGATTTCCTGTAAGCTACACTGTGTGACACTGACACCAAGCAATAATTCTGTTAAATGAGGAAAGGTTTGATGCTTTGGGGGGGTGTGGTCGGGAGCTATGCCCCCCCCCCCCCCCACCCACCCCAGATTGACCTTGGATCCAGGGCACAAGACAGGGACGCCTGGTTGGCATGCCAGTGTGTCATGGGCCACAGTGGTTAGGGAATGGATGGATGGATAAGAGGGAGAAAGATCGAGAACCAAACTTTAAACAAGTTTAAAGTGGACAGTCATCTGTAAGTCTTCATCATGTCTGCTACGCCGTCCTTCTTGCCACACCCCAAGGGCATCAGTAAATCCCCGGTCGCTTCCTTTTGAAGATACCGTGGATTTATGCCCGATGACGTGGGTTCTGACAGCCACGTCCAGGTGTGCTGGTGATCTGCTGTGCTGTGCTGCTGAAATGACTCGCTGCCTGTTCTCTTGCCTTAACAGCATGCCTCTCGACAGAAACACACTGCCCAAAAAGGGACTCAGGTACTATAGACCGCCGTCGTTCTTCCCATCTTCGTTTAACTTTAGCTGTCAAATCTGCGTTTGACTCAAGACTTAAGCCAAGTAGCCTTTCATCTATCGGATCGTTTTGTTTGTCAGACAAGTGTCTGCACTGGTGCATTATTTGTTCATTCACATCGGCTCACCCCGCCCCACACCCCAAAACCAGGTACCCTCCCACATCTCGGCAGACGTCCCAAGAGGAGGGAAAGGAGTGGCTGCGATCGCACTCCACAGGGGGGCTGCAGGACACTGGAAGCCAATCTCCTCTGTCGCCGCCTGGGACGTCAGCCGCAGCCAGCAAATACCACTACTCCAACCTGTGTGAGTCACAGCAGCATTAGCATAGCGAAGACTTTGTTAGCTTAGCACGAAATGTGTTAGCATAGAACATGTTAGCATGCCGCTCAATAGGGTTAGCATAGCAGAGTAAGTGCTAACAAAAGCACTGGTAACCTGACCAGATTTTTACAGACTATAATTAGTGTGTAAAATGTCAGCATGATACTTTGGCACAAGATGCCAGGTTTGCAAAAATTACAACATGAAGGTGTTTACAGAGATATAATTGGCAGGAGTGCATGTTTGCGGGGTCAGTTAACAGCTTCTTAATCCCAGATTAGATATGCAATAATTCCTGCCAAATGTTATATTTATTAACAGACTAGACATCCCCAGTAATCTGAGAAAAAAAGACATTTGATTGGTTAAGGTATTGAATAAATGACTTGGAATCAATATGAAGCTGAAAGCTTGTTCCTTAGATACACAATAATGAAAACAATGTATTTGTGGTATTCTGTACGTCTGAGTGCAGTGAGCCCCACCAACCCATCCCAGTTTGCCCTGCCTGGTACCAGCATGAGCCGATCCAACAGCATCCCGGCCCAGGACCTGGCCTTCGACCTGCGGGCGGAGGCACACGCGTTGGGCGGCAGCGCCACCTCCCTGGAGGAGAGACCACGGGGCATAAGCCGCTCGGGTTCCTTCCGGGACAGCACAGAGGAAGGTAGCGACCCAGCAGGAGTCCGGACTGGGGTGTAGGGGTCCTGCTGCGTAACCGGGATTAGACACAGTTCAGGGGTGTGGCTGCACATGAAGGGTAAGGAAGGATTAGTGGGAGATGAAACCCAAGATGCGGCACTCCCATGCTTGACACCCGGCTAGTTTCCATGGTGATGCCTGGTGGTCCAAGCTAAGGGAGCGACTCCAACGTGTCCCTAAGTGTGTAACTATCTCAGGGAGGCAGGAAGAGAAACCAGCTGATACAGAGAGTCTGTCACCAAGACGCTGTAAATGCAGCCCAGGGAGGTGACTGACCCCCACCCCTTCCCCCCCGTCTCTGTCCCCGCAGTGCACGGCTCCTCGCTGTCACTTGTCTCCAGCACCTCCTCGCTGTACTCTGCGGTGAGACCCCAGCCTGCTCCTTCACCGCCATCACAGTGGTGTACACATTCTATACACTGTACATGGTCTACATGTTGCACATAGTCGACACCCTTTACACCAGGGGTGGGCAGTCTTATCTAGAAAGGGCTGTTATGGTTTTGGGTTTTCACTGCAACTTCCTAATGAGATCACTTATTAGAGGACAGATTAGCTGGAGAGTCCTCACACCTGGGTTTGAACATCTGACCTAATGGTTATCTCCAAAATCAGCATACACACCAGCCCATTGCAGATAAGATTGCCGATCCCTGCCGTACACAGTGGACACTGTCTACACACTATATACAGTCTATATGGTGCACACAGTCTACACTATGCATGTGGTCTGTGCACTGTACCAAGTCTACACAGCGCACACGGCCTGCACACTGTACCCACTCTACATGGTGCATACGGTCTACACCAGGGGTGGGGAACCTGTTCCATGGAGGACAGGTGTCAGTGCAGGTTTTTGAGATGATCTCTCAATCAGCCAATAATAAAGCAGTGGTTCTCAACTCCAGTCTCAGGGACCCACTGTTATTGGATGATTGAGAGGCCTTCCCAAAGACCTGCACCCACAGTGGCCCTCCATGGAACAGGTTCCCCACCCCTGGTCTACACAATGCACACGGTCTGCACACTGTACACGATGCACAGGGTCTGCACAGTGTACACACTGCACATGGTGCATATGGTCTGCACACTGTACGTGGTCTACACACATGGTCGATATGATACTTAGCAACATTAATGGGCTTGTGCCTCTTTAAGTCTTTAATTTTGTTTTTTTTTACAGACAGAAGAAAAGGCCCATTCTGAGGTATGGAAGACCCTTTTCTAATTTTTATTGTTAGATGTTAAAACATGTAAGTGGCTGAAACATTTACGACTTTGTATCATTTATACTGCTGTTGTATGTTGATAGTTTCAGTTCAGTTTGTCACACAAGACATAAACTGTCGCTGATGATGAACATCAGTGCATATAACTTTTTACTTTCCTGATTCAGGGCACATTCAGTTTGATGGTACTAAGCAATTAGCATAATATTACTGTTTGTTCTGTGACCTTATGTAAAATCTTTAAAATTCTTACCCAAGATGTTTTTCTATCTGTTGTTGCCAATATTTCCCTCATAATTTTGAAATTACACATATCGATATAATATGATATAGCCACAACCTGAATAATTATCAAATGTATAGAAGAATGAACTCTTCGTAATTTAGGACCACACTGTCCATATTACTACAACAATTTTCCATTGAAATCCTAGTTTAGCCACAATTTAAGATGAAAATAGGGTCATACGACAGTCACATACAGAGTCATGAATGTTGCATGCTGATTGCAGCGGCCAACCACCATTAGGCGGCAAATAACCTGCGACTCTCTGCCAACAGCAAATCCGCAAGCTACGACGTGAGCTGGACGCCTCGCAGGAGAAGGTGGCCAAGTTGACCTCCCAGCTGTCCTCCAACGTAGGTGACCCCCTTGTGACCCCTTTGTGACCCCTAAAAGACCACTGTATGACCCCTATGTGACTCTCATGTGACCCTCACATGACCCTCATGTGCCGCCTGTTTGACCCCTATGTGACCCCCCACATGACCCCTGCATGACCCCTCAAAGACCTGGCACCCTTATGGGAGACATACTCAATACTGGCTGACTTTCTCATGATTGGTGTCCTCTCCACTGTGTGACCAAACAGAGAGACTGTCTTTGTGTACCTCACCATATTTAAAGTCACTTGATTATCTGTGCCTCTGTGTCTCTAACTTGCATGCAGGTTTAGATGCAAATAATTCTGGGGTGACATAACGAAGCTCTGATTTCTCAAGGTAGTCCACTGGGGTGTTAGTCAATATGCGTACTAGGCCATATTTGTGTTGTTGTGTATACATTTTACATCATCTTCCATTGCCGAAGACCAGTTCCAATGCTCATGAACAGAACAATAGAGGATGGTAAAAATCTCCGTATGCCGTTCTTGCCCCATCCAAAATATCAAGGATGCATCGGTTGCATCCTCGCCAAATGAGACCAATCCCATGATTCATTGCACCCCAAGTTGGAGTACAGTTTTTGAGTTTTTGGTAGTGAGAAAAACCCAAGGTCATGCAAAGCTACCCATGGACCATCCCAGGTCAGTGGCTTGTTGGGGTACAAAGGGTAGGGTGGGAGATATCATATAGGGTAGAGCAGGGGAATCCTGCAGAGCCCAAAAAGAGGAAAGCGGGGTGCCTTACTGAGTGGCCACGCTGTGCTTTCCAAGCAGAGAGAAGCACAACATTTTCTCAGAATGGTCTCACCTATACAGTGACGACCCATCCACAGCAGAAGTTTAGCTTTTGTGTAGTTTTTGACTCCCCCCCCACCCCGAAAGATTGGTTCTTTCTTCGGTGTTAGGCTGGAGACAGCCTGCTGCCTCAGATCCAGCTTCTGGAGGTGGCAGGATCTCAGTAGGTCTTTTAGGGACTTTGGACGTGGTCAATCAAACGTCTGTAAGCGGCGGCCTCTGCTGGAAAGTTTGCTCTTACCTGACCCCTCCCTGCTTTAGCCTTGGGACTCTCGGCCGCTTTGCGGAGCGTCATGGTCACATTACCTCACAGTCCCTCACCTTTAAGGTTACAGCACAGCATTTTGCAAGAAACAAATGAAGAAATGTGATGTGACCAAACCAAGGTCCCAAGGATGAGCGTGAGTCCTGAATCACTCCGAGAGAATGACTGAGTGCGGATTTGATGAGTCCCACACAGAAAGTCCCTGCTTTCTTGCCAGGCTGCTTTGGAGGCTCCCTGGGCTGATGTCAAGCGAGCGCCTGGGCAGACCAGGGTGTTTAGCTTCGCTGGCCTAAGCTGTGTGTGGCGCTGAGTAATGAAAGGAGCACTACCATATATTAGCAGCAAGAGGCTGCCTCACTGTCCGCACTGGTATCTGAGAGGGTTTAACCTCAGACCAGCCCTCCCTCCCTCCTCCCGTCTCTCTTTTCACTCCTTTTCTCTCTATATCACACAAACTCTCACTCTTTCCCCCGTCCTCATTCCCTCTCTCTGCCTCACCCTCTTTCCCTTCTCTCCTCTTCTCTCTATCACACACACACGCACACACACACACACACAGGTTTGTAATTATACCTTTGTGGGGACTCTCCATTCATTTCTATGGGGTAAGGTCTAATCCCAACATGACGACCTTAACCCCCACCCAGCCCTAACCTTAACCATAAGTAACCAAACAAAATATTTTTAGTTTTTGATTGCATTCAAAGATCTGAAATATATAATATAAACATAATCCACACACACACACACACACACACACACGCGCGCTCTTTCTCTCTCTTTGGCCTTCCCTTTCTCCCTCTCTCCCTCTCTCCGCCCCTCCCTCCCTCCTCATTCCTGCTGTTACCTCATGGGTGGTTCAGTTGCCCCAGTTCCCACGTGAGGAGCAGCAGGATGTCGTCGGATAGCAGGGGCAGCTCCCCCCTAGGCCCTCTGCCCTGGGCCCCACTCAACCACTACCCCAGCCCCCGGGGGCTCGGGACTTCACAGGCAGCACCACGGCAGGGCATGCATCTGGCTCCACGGCCCCCCCTGCGGAGCAGACAGGTGGGAAAGCTGTGAGGGGTGACGCAGGTGGGGCGCGGCAGGGGGGATTGGGACGAAGTCTGCTTGTGGTCCATTCCCCTGACTGACGCGTGCATTAAAAGGGCAAAAAGTCATGGAGGAGCTTTCGAAAGTGCTTTGGCTTTGTGCTGCAGGGTCCAAAAATGAATTCACATCATTCTGGATTGTACAAATTTGGGAGACCAGGAGCACTAATATCATACCATGCATAGGGCTTCAAATTGGACGTCATGTAAGTAATATTTCAGTAGTACAACTGCAGACTTATGATAGAACTCTAACGCTGTGGGATTTGATGGCTACCAGCTCAGCTCCTGAGCACAGACTTCACCTCAAAGCTGGATTCCCATCATCATCATGATAGTCGTCATCATGAAACGCGTCCACGGCTCATTGTGGCTGTCATCGTTGTTGGTGGGTTTTGTTTTTTTGCTTTTGTCCTTCCTACAGAGTGTTTAATAATGCACCAGTTGCTCAGACTTCTTGTTTAATATTCTGTTTTAAGTACAGCGTTACTGGAGCGTTCCGTGTAATGTCTGGCACTTTGGTTTTCCCCGAGCAGCTGCTTTCGGACCGTGGTGTCCATGAAAGCCCTGAGGCACTCATCGAATTGGAAAATCTGGGCAGATTTCTGAGAAATCTGACACTTTTGCAGCTGAGGGCAGTAACGAGAGTGATGCACATCAAGCTAATTCTCCAAATTAACGTTTCTATCTTGTCTGTTGATTTCCAAGTAATCATGGTGGCTTCCATAAATTGCTTGTTCCTTTTGAGTGGAAATCGATGGATAGGTTGTGAATAGCTGGAGACCGTTTGCAAAGTGACTTGGTGTTTGACGTGTGACTCAGTGACCAAACTGTCTTTCGGCAACTTTTTGAGTGACTGAGATGCCGCTGAGGTCAGTCGCCAAAGAAAGAATCTACACATTTATGGTGGGGGAGGATTCTGGGAAAGGCCATCATGAGTTATCGCAGTAATGTCCAAGATGGTGGCTGGACAGGCTCCTCCCATCCAGGGGCAGTTCTTGGAATTTTTGAAGTAGGGGGCATAATTGATACCGAGGGGCCAACCTTATCAATAGCCAAAAATACGTTTTGAATCAGTGAGTGACAGAGATGGGGGCCCTTTGGGGGCCTATCAGCTTCCATCTGTGGCCCCTCCTTGTCTAGACACTCCCTCTTCTGTTTGGAGCGTCACATCCCCCAGGAGGCTGTAATCCCGTTGGGCGTGATGAGAGCCCTGCATCAGGACAGCGCTGTGGATACACAGCAGTGCTGGAGTGACCTCAGGTGTCGGGCCGGCCGTTTCCGTGCACCGGGTCTGCAGCTCTTAATCCATCCCAGGCTGTGACTCAGCGGAGGGATGCCGCCTGCCTGGGATGTAAAGCTGATTTTTAGAGCCTGACCCATAAAAGCGTCAGCCTCAGGTATTGGCTAGAAAAAAGAAAAACATGAGTGAGGTTAGTTGTCTTTCCAGAGGGTGTCTAATCTTGCCGTTAGAAGTTTATCACTTTCTTACAGGCTTTATGTTTGTGGGTGGGCAACCAGTTGTCTAGTCATGGTACAATTAGCTTCAGTTAATTAAATTTTTTAAAAGTCATATAGACATAGAAATCTCCCCAGCTGGATTATGGGGTCAGGTTGATGGTTGGGTTGGTGCATCTTAACCCCCGGCCCCTTAAATGCGCTGACTGTGTCGTCTGATCATTTCTTCAGGCTCACCTGGTGGCCGCCTTCGAGAAGAGCCTGGCGAACATGACGTGCCGCCTGCAGAGCCTGACCATGACGGCTGAGCAGAAGGTGGGGGGCATCCCGTCGCCTGCCCTCACACCTGACAGCTTTTCACAAATGAGGTTAAGTGCCATGCTCAGGGTCATGACCCCAAAGCTCGGCCTGAGTCTTGAACCAACACACTTCTGACTCACGTCCTTCTCAGCTGATTCCCAAGGGATCTTGAACCAGCAAGCTTCTGACTCACATTTTCCCAGCTCATCCCAATTTGAGCTACAGCTAAATTCCCATTTCTAACGTAACTATGTTTATGATTCATCTTCAGAGACAATCTGATGGTACAAACTCAATTAGATGTCACCCTTAGCGTACAACTTGCAGATTCACAAATCGTGACGTGAAAGTAGAGAAACCATGGCAACAGCAAAGTTTACCAAACCCAGTATCATGCAAAGCCTTTGTTATCTTTTCCACCCAGCTGACTTGATCTGTTTCCGAGGTATAACTTCTTAAATCCTTTAATTGTTTACCTTATTCCAGCCTGTAGGCTCAGGCAGCGTTCTGATGTTATGCTCCAGCCTGAACCTCAGGACCAGCACTAATACGCTAAAGAATGCATAGTGGTGATTTAATTAAATACGGGCAGAAAAGCGGGCAGCCCAGGCTACTCCGGTGACACGCTGCAGGTCTTTGCCACACAGCCGATTACATCTGGAGACCTCAAACAAGACAACCCTGGGCACAGAAACGCGGGTCGTCCAGGGAGGGTGCNNNGCTTAAGCTGCACCTGAGACAGTGTGCGATTTGCTCACCTGCTTCCGCTGGGGCCACCACGACCGTTTAATCCCAATTAAATTGAATGACTGGGATCTGTGAGGGTGGTCTTTGTTGAGTAAGTGGAGGAGCCAGACAGGCATCTGATTAAAAGGGAAAAACAGAGCGATTCTGCGAGCTGCCATCTGCATGGCGGTTAGAGTGTAGCGTAAGTGGGGGGGCATAAGCAGGATGGCGCATAAGTAAGGATTAATGCATTACAAGCCGTGTGTTAAACATTGTTAAACGCATTGCAGTGGAGGTGAGAGATGGCCCGACGTGCATGATGTGCATTTTGCTTAGTTTCCATTTATTTAAAATTCTGTCTGGGATTTTAAGCAACATTTGTTAGTTTTACAGATTATAATCATGCATTGATTTACTACCCAGCATGCACTATGTCTTCGGTTATAGAAACTGATCAACACCCTTCTGACCAATCAGGTTCGAGAATTCAGCAGTATGTAGTATAAGGAGCATTAAATGTCAGTGGTGCTCAAAGCTGACCTCAGACTTCTGTGAGTGGGGTGTGGGGGAGGGGCATAGCTGAGAGCCGTGATGAAAACTGGATTAGGTCAGTCATGCACATCGATTAGCTTTTCTTTGGGACTTCAATGAGTTCAAACAATATATCAAGATGACTATGACCAATTGCAGTGAAAACTTTAAAGAGAGATGTTCATCATTGAACCTCCCACGTGCAGATGCCTTGTGCAGCCTGTTGGGGGCGTCAGTGTGCTGACCGCCTGCATACATATGTCCCCAGGAGTCAGAGCTGGCTGAGCTGAGGGAGACCATCGAGGCGCTGAAGGCCCAGAACACGGACGCGCAGACCGCCATCCAAGTGGCCCTCAATGGCCCAGACCACGCCCACAAAGGTAGGCTCCTCCCAGTCCAGAGGCACTGCTCGGCATTGTGGGAAAAGGTTGCCCACCTATGCCCATGCTTCGACAGGACAACCCATAACCCACAACTGAGCTTAAGCAGAAGTTTAAGTTCTAATGGAGCTATTTACACCCTCCCTACCACCCCCCCCCCTCCCCAGACCTGCGTATCCGCCGGCAACACTCCTCTGACAGCATGTCCAGTATCAACAGCGGTGCCAGCCACTCCAGCGTGGGCAGTGCCGCCGACGTGGATGCCAAGAAGAAGAAGAAGAAGAACTGGGTGAGTGGGGAGAGGGGGGGACTAAAAGCCTGGGCAAAGGGTGATATTGAAGGTCTGGCGGTGGCCACCTCATGTGGGCGCGAAGTGGCCCCATTGGCCAGCCCAACCCTCGGCACCCCGGCATGAGAAGTCTCACAGCTCCCAGGAAGACCTGCGCTTCCACCTTCCAGAGTACTGATGTGACAATTCGATCATTTTTGATCCACTCTATGGTACAAACGAAGGGAATCGCGTCGTACTTCAGAGGCGTCCTTTGTTATCGTTAGGCCCAAATGTCGCTGCCTTCCCTAATCCCAATCCACTCCCCTTTGCATGGACAGTGAGAACCAGCCAGTCAAAAGGAGTCGCTGTTGCGTTAGGTTCCTTAAAAGTAGAATGACCAGGATTTGTGCCAAGAAAGTTGTCTAATACTAGGTGCTGCATGAATTGCATTTAAGCCAAGGCAACTTTATTTACACAACACATTTCCTACAGAGGGTAAATTCAGAGCATTCGTCTAAATCCACTCACAGAACAGAGGGGTATGGCCTTGTATGTTTACAATGCAGATCATGGGCATTGTAATGATGCAAGGAACTGAGCCATAAGATCTGGCTCCCTTTAAAGAGCAACGTTTACCATGACCCCCCCCATCAAACATTACCAGCAAAAGTCACACATACCCATAGTCACAGCTTTACTTCAGTCACCAAACCTCACTTTGAGTCACGTTTTTTTCTTATTCACAGAATGATACTGCAGTAATGACGTAAATGACTGGGGCAAGTCGGGGGGGGGGGTGTGGGGGGCTCTTTCCGGCACATGGGCTGATTGTAATGAGATAAATCCAGCATGCAAAAAAAACAACCCATTTGCAAACATGTAATGAGTTGCATTACCCAGAATCCTTTGCACTGCTGGTGAGCGAGCTTGGAACAGATGGTTGTGTACAAGGTAACTTTCATCGCTGTCCACTGTACACATGTGAGTTGCGCTGCTTAGATTAGGGTTTGCATTAGGGGGAAGCAAACATCCTACATGGCTACACAGACGGTGAAACGTCATCTTCCTCAGTACCTTTGCAAGAACAGTGCAAGAATGGTCCTCACTGCACCTATGCCATCGAGCCATTAAGTGCAAAAGCCAATTAAAAATATCTGATTGATGCATGAGTGTCTGTGAGGAAGCAAAAATTGCATTCAGCATCATGAGACTGAATCAGCACTCGTCATGGAGTCTGTATAAAGAATAAGAGCAGAGGCATTTACCTTTGAACTTAAAGTTCTACCTGCTTTCAGGGATGAATCCGTACTTCATCCAAATGGGCAGGCAGCTTTAGTCAGAAGTGAGATTATGGGGGTTGGATATCCAAACTTTGCAAGACTACATCCTCTGCATAGTTTTCTTCCCCTGAAATGATGCTTTATTTGACATTTTACAAGTATGTGTACAGGTACACTGGAATGCTTCTCTTTAGATATCCCATCATGCTCTATTTTTAAAGATACACACACGCATATAGTAGTGAGAGTGAACCTTAGGGAACATAGGGTCAGGTGTCCATTCAGTGTTTTGCAGGTGGATAAGGGCCTTATTCAAACCAGCGACCTTCCAATTACAGGCACAGATACCACACAGAACTGAACGTGTACCTCAAAAATGCCCCCCACCCCGCTGTCCTGTGGCAGTGCCAGAGAGCCATGCCACACACAGTGCCCCTGGGAGTTGGCTCTGCCCACTAACCTGCATGGCACCTTCTGTCGCTCTAGCTCCGCAGCTCCTTCAAACAGGCCTTTGGTGGCAAGAAGAAGTCGGCCAAACCGCCATCGTCGCACTCGGACATCGAGGAGCAGACGGACTCCTCGCAGCCTTCATCGCCTAAGCTGCAGCACGCTGCCAGGCAGGGCAGCACGTCCAACCTGAGAGCCTCGCCCTCCAGCTCAGAGTGAGTCCGTCCACACACAGCAGACACAGCACACACATGCACATGCATTCACACGCACGCAGACACACACACACACATGCACACACACGCATGCAGACATGCACACACGCACATGCACACACTCGCACATGCACACACATACTTGCAGACAAGTACACATGCACACCCACGTATGCAGACACACACACGCACGCAGACACACACACACACATGCACACACACGCACATGCACACACTCGCACATGCACACACACGCACGCAGATACACACACATGCACACACATACTTGCAGACAAGAACAAACGCGCACACATGTATGCAGACACGCACACACGCAGACACGCACACACACGCAGGCATGGACACACACAAACATGCACACACATGCATGCAGACACACACACACATTCACACACACATTCAGACAAGCACACAAGCAGACACACACGTACGCAGACTCACACATGCATGCACGCATGCAGACATGCACGCACATGCACATGCATGCAGACACGCACCCACACACGCACACACACACACACACATGCAGATACGCACACACATGCAGATTCACAGGCACGCAGACATGCACACACATGCACATGCACGCACGCATACACACACGCATACACACACACACGCGCGCACACACACACACAGGGATACACACACACACGACCAGCATTCCAGCGCCATCCCAAACCTCACACAGCCCAGCTCTTTTCCTCTCCTTCATTCCTTCTCAGCCTAACTCCCTCTTTTTTTCGCTCACTCACTCTCTCCTTCACTTCTCTGTCTGTCTGTAGCAAGTGTTTTTGCGATAGCAAGTCTTCTCCCATTTGGATGCCAAAGAGGAGGCAAAATGGTCATGTGATCTACAAGCACAGATCTCGGTAACACGCTGCATGGGCCATGAGTGCGGGGTGTCTCTCTCGCCTGCCTGCCTCCTAACACCGTGCGTGTGGCCACATGCCCCTGCCCACATCCTCACCTTAATACCTGAACATGGTACTGAAGCTGAAAAGGCAGGGGTGACCAGACCCTCCTTGTGCAGCGACAGAACCTGTTGCCAGCTGGGTCTCCATTCTTGCTGGGCACCCCCAACTCTTGTTAGCCACTTAGCAAATCACCCCCCCCCCCCCCACTTATTAAAGTCATTTTTAACATTGGAGAATGCCTCACATGTCCATCAGCAACGGTCTAGCCTGTCCCCCAACCTCTATCCAAGGGCTATGGTGGCTATTTACTGCGGATGGAAACACTAACATTTGTTTTAATTTAGCAGACACTTTTATCCAAAGCATGGTTTTCAGGAAGTAGGGTCACATAATTCCTGGAGCGATGGGGATTTAAGAGGCCCCGTTGTGACATTATTCTGCTGACCCAGGGATTTGGACGCATGACCCATCAATGACAGGCACAGTCCCCTAACTCACTGAGCCACTCACCGCCTGGGTTTGAGATTAGCAACCAGATGCTGCTGTGCACTGTGGACCGCCTGCCACTGATTGGAGACGACAGACCATGTGACCTGCCTGTGTCCTGCTTGCCTTTGCTTAACCTCCAGTCAGTCACGAGCTGTAGATGCATAGTGTACAATCTACTGACATGGCGATCGGGTCAGTCTCACCCCACCCTGCTTTGTGGTTTCCGTTTGCCCATGACGCCCTCTGCTGGTCGCGTGAAAACACACGTGTCCCTCCCTTCAGACTGTGCGAGTGCACAGAGGCGGAGGCCGAGATCATCCTGCAGCTGAAGAACGAGCTGCGGGAGAAGGAGCTAAAACTGACCGACATCCGGCTGGAGGCCCTGAGCTCCGCCCACCACCTGGACCAGATCCGTGAGGCCATGAACCGCATGCAGGTGGGTGGGGGCAGCCAGGATGGCAAGGACGCACTTTCAACTCATCTGTATAACACTCACAATTTCTATATCAGTGTGGCACTATAAAAAACTTAAGAAAAAGCCAGAGCACTTCGATATCGAATTGTGGGGACACTAGCAAAAAGGCATTCATTAATGCATTTACTGTAGCAACTGGTTAAGAACATCCAACTTGCGGACAATTCATAAAGCCTGTTATATTAAAAAGTAAATACAGTCATTCATAATAACAAATGCATGAACAATTTTGTGATGCTCATGAAAACATTGTGCAGTTTCAGCGGTTCTCCAGGTACAGTACAGTATCAAATGTTGTTACTTTAATTACTGTATAATTATTATATATTCTATTATTATTTTTCTGACTTGCCTACAGATTTGACTTAGACAGGCTTAGGGAACAGATCTCGTTCATAACCTAGGGACTGCCTGTATTTGGAATACAAAACAATTGCCTCTACCCTATCTTTTCCCCACCATTCTGCGTAACTTTCAAGTTAGTTCTGGTGCTTGTAGTCAACCATTAAAGTCCATAAGCCCAATCTAGTAGTTCTTGGTCAAACGAAAATCAGCTACCCCAGAGTAGGAACTAAAAAAATAAGTTCAGGGAGTACCTCCCAGGAACTTCAGTCAGGCAGAGTTCCATCGGTAAAAATGTGAAAGAAGTTCCTTGTTCCTAAAAAAAGTTTCTTTTGTGTGAAAGGCCTTTGTCCAATCTCCCTGTGGCCTGGGATGTTATGTTAGCTGGAGGAGATGTCTGAATCAGGGTGGGGGGGGGGGGCAGTCAGTGTCATAGTAGGTTAATGTTAAGTTGAAATTCCATGTCTGACTGTATGGAAGGAATAGCACACCATTGACCTATGTGAC
>JABFEA020000001.1:12803714-12819488 GCA_019775915.2 Cyphomyrus plagiostoma | reverse complement strand
CACAAACACATGGACCTAAGGCAGGGGACACCCTGGACGGGACGCCGGTCTATCGCAGGGAACACACCCACAAACACTTGGACACAAGCCAGGGGACGCCCTGGACGGGATGCCGGTCTATCGCAGGGAACACACCCACAAACACATGGACACAAGCCAGGGGATGCCCTGGACGGGATGCCGGTCTATCGCAGGTAACACACCCACAAACACAATGACACAGCTCATGTAATTTAAAGATGTACAAATTCATCCATCTCCTTGGACTGCAGGAGGAAACCACCATCTAACATTCAAATTTAAAAATGTGGGGACAGTCATCAAGATGTGCTCTGACTCTGGGAAATAGCACATTGGCGCTGCAAAAACAGCATGTCATTCTTAGAAAATTCCCTATCTGTCCATAGTAACAAAGAAAAAAAAGTCAATCATTGCGTAAACACACAAAATGCGTAAACAGTTCAAAAACAGTGGGAATGGGACTCCCACTGTCTACCCCACCCAGTAAACCTTGGGGGGTTGAGTTAAATTCAACTTGGGGGGTTCAATTAAACTACTTGAAAGCTTTAATTACTTGACCAGATGGCTAAACAGCACTACTGTCAATTCATCATACCTGGCTGTTACACTTAGCCTCTCAGCTTAGTTTTAGTAGCTGTTTAATTTTAATTCAGTTTCATTTTTCACCAATTAAAATTTTTATTCAGTTTCAAATTTGTTTTAACTATTTCTTAAGTCAAAGTCAAAAAGTCAAAATTAACTAAAGTTAATAGGCTCTCAGTGTGAACATCACCCGTAGTAATGGCAATACAATAGACAGGAGAACAGAATAAAGAACATGATGTCTAAAAATAGTGCAACAATTAGTCTTCTGTTCATATCTTGACAAATACATTCTTCAAATATAGGGGTGAATGTCCAGTGATTGTCTGTACAGACCTGCAGGTTCCTGTGGGGTGATGTGCGTCTGGGACAGACACTGTTTAAACATTAATACTTTAGCGGCATGGAGTGTGTCGATGTCACTACTTTAAAATTCATTGCAGGCATAGGTTCCCTAATGGGTTTTTTAAACAGCTGAAACAGGAAAGCTGACAAGTGAATGCATAAAAGAAACATGGTATTTCTGTTCTGGGGATGTTGGAAAAGTGCCCAGTGGTGTGTAAGCGGGCTTCGTGATGGACGGCCCAGTTCTGCATCGTCCCCTGAATGCTATTAAGGGCAGCTGGGGAGCTGGTGTGGATCTGGGCCAGGTCACACATACGCCTCTGCACTTAGGAGCCTCTCAGCAGCACAATAACCTCCGCCCCTTTGCGGTGCACTCCATCCCTCAGCTAACAGACGTAAGTCTGAAGCCCAGGAAAATCCACGCATGGCGTGGTGATGGTTGTGTTTTTGGGGGACGAGAAGATGGTGGTGGTGGCAGAGTGAGCGAACAGAGGTGGGATGCTTTTAACGGGCTCTCATGGATACATTAGCAGGATAATAAAGGGTGTATCACAGGGCAGCCATCCCATCTGCGAGATGAAAGGCCCGCAAATCCATTCCCTGCCCGCATGTAAGAGCCCATTCCAAGTCTCCAGTCAGGCTTAATGCTGGGCTCCGCCCCTCTCATTTGCATATCAATGCTTTGATCAGAAGCCACTTTATTAAAGGGAGATCCTGTCTGCCCCTCCCACCTTGCCACATCCGGGACGCGTAGGTGTTTTATCAGAGAATGGCTCCATCTGCTCCCTGGTTGAAGCTGAACAGCCATTTCCATACTTGCGGTTCAGTATGGCTGTACTTTGGCAAGGCACGTCATTATAGTAATCCCACCACGATAAGGATAACTGTAATAATGGCCTGGTTCTTCTGCCGTAGTTTTGATTCTGTGGCTGGTGGCTTCCTTGGGATTAAAAGAGCACTGGTCCTATCTCATTAACAATGAACATCAGCTCAGGTACAGTGCTGCTTCATGTACAACCCGCACCCTCAAAATTAGAGTCATGCATTATTCCTGCTGCTGAAACATAGACAAACCTGAATCGGTGATGGATAAGCAGATAACACAGGCCATTTTACACCTGGAGCGCGCCTGACTGACTGCAGGCCATCTATTTTAGCTCCATCATCTGGGGGAACGTTTTCATCAGATGTGTACCTGAAATATACAGAAACCTCTGGACAAGTGTATCCAAATAGAATGCTCTAGAGGAAAAAAAAGATGGAAAAAAAAGTTTTTGCTGCATCTTTTCTGATCAGGAAATCAAATAGCTCCTGGTATCTTAGCATTTTTCTAATGCTATAAGAAAAACGTGAGGTCAGCATGACAATTCTTGCATTACCTGTTCCTGCTGAGAGTGCATAAATGTATCCATTTATGAAGGACTGTCTCTGTGACCAGTGACACTTGTATTGTCTTACTGTTCCTTCTCTGTGGTCAAATACCAATACCCAGAAGCATATTTCCTGTCTGTAACATTTATTATCGAATAATTTAATAATGATTATCAATTCTTCGGTTGTGGACAAAATTTCTTCAACCTGCCCCCCATTACACACGACCCCTCCCTCCTGGAGCAGGGCCCGTGAGTCCAGAGTGTCGACCTTGTGTCTGTACTCGTCACCTCGACATGCTGCTCTGAGATCCTGGGATCCCGCCACTGTGCTGGGGTGCATTCCCTGATTCCCTCAAGGTGCACTACTTCCCTCCCATAGTCCACAAGGATGATTTCAGGTGATCCCATGACTCTGAATAACTTTTGCTGTGCACCTACTGGTGAATGTGTGTCTGTCCTGCTATTGACTGGTTTGTCCTCCAGAATATCCACATTCTTATGGGCCCTGACCAGGTTCATGTTTGTTTATTTAGCCACCACTCTTATCCAAAGTGACATGCAATTGAGAAAGTAGGGCCAGCCAGTCCCTAGAGCAATTGGGGTTAAGGGCCTTGCTGAAGGACACAGTGGTGAAATTACTTTGTCAGGCACAAGATGTTAACCAGCGACCTTCCAATCACGGGCACTGAGTCTCACACTAGGCAATCTGTACTGCACCTGAGAACACTTGACCCCAAAGCCGAGTTTATGTGACTAGCGCGATCGCTCCGTACCAGAGGTGGGCTGCAGCATGGTTCAATTGCACAGTACAGTAGTCTGATCACTAATCATGCCCAAGCTTGGAACACAGGCATGATGTCAAAGATGCGATTGGCACATGTGCACTACACATGAACTGGACCCAGGAGGAACAGATCGAGTAGGCTGTGCAGATCAGGTTACAATAATAAGGTACAAATAACGTTAAGTGCAAGTACACCCTTAAACTACAGAGCCACCCCAAAACAGATGAGATAAAGTGACTCATGAATTGATTTGCTATAGTGGTTGGGCCAATGTGTTAGAACAACTCTTCAACACCATAAGGTGTCTGAAGCTGATAAAATTATTATTATTATTATGAAAAGTTTTAATAATATTCATTCAGATATGAATTGGATACTACTTTACACCCAAGCAGCAGAGACTACAAGACAGCCAGACGAAATGCAAAGAAGGCTGACTAACATGGGTTTTGGGGTTGCACAGATCTCTCATCTGCAATCCCACATGGAAATGCTGAGACACAATGTCCAACGTCTCGCTCCAACTGAGTAAGGAGGAAGCTGGGTGTAATAGTGGATTAGCACTAATTTCAGAACTCCAATGCCATGTCAGAAGTTATAGAGCCATTAAGCACAATCAAGGTCCTTTAGGTATTATTGTTTTGGGACCCAATATCACATTGTCTGAAAAGGTCTTAGTGCCATCGGTATCAGTTCAGACTCCTCATAAACGTGTGTGTTGACTGTGGCAGTAAAGGAATTGTGAGAAATGCATGGTGTTACTGCAGAGCACAGGGGTGGGTGACGTTAGGTGTTCAGTTCTCCCATTTTAGAGCTAGCCTTTAGCTGAAGGAAGGTGCAGAGAAATCAGGAGAAAGCCCTGAGGTATGCTAGTGAAGGTCTGGGTCCTAGCTCACCTAAACCCCAGGAGGTTTTATTCCCACAATGCTTTTGTGCTGTACAAACAGAAACACTCACACTATGCTGCCCTATGTGTGTATGTTTACGTAGAGTGATGAGTATCTCATTTACTCTGGGTTTTTTTTCCCCCCCTCACTGGATGGAGAACCTGCTTCCCATTCCCTGGAAACCTGGCAACGGGGGCACACCCTTTCGAGGAGTATTATAATTATGTGACAATGGTGATAAATATCTCCAGCTGACTGGCTCAAACATTGCAATCAGTGGGACCCTCCCACTCCATTCATGTGCATCATGTGAGATACACGGGTAATGGAATCCCGGAAGGGGCATGTTGTGTCGCATGGGGGCTGCCACTGTCTCCCAGTCTCCGCTGGGCTCCGCTCAATCAACGAGCTCAAAAGCCTTCTTTTACCAGCCTTTACAAGAGGTGATAAAAGGCAGAATTCTAGCATGTTGGTTGTGATCCATCTGCTCATGGAAATCAGCTGCATATTTGTTTCGGATGTTTTTGGTTAACAGAGGTGCAGGCTAACAACATCACGCACGATAGCGACCCCCACCCCACCCATTCCTGCCCAGCAAAATATTGTTTCATTTAAAAACGACTATATTGTTCATCATTATGGCTTTAAAAGGCCTTCAGGTTTATGTTATTTTTCGTAAAGGGCAGAAGTTTTATTCTTGTTTTTTGCGAGTCGACGGCTGGGTCAGGGGCTGTAGAGGGGAGATAGATAAGACTCTTGTCAGATGACAGAAGGACAAGAGGTCAGGGGGGCCACCTGTTCACCTGAGCAAACCCCCAGCGGAGGGCGACAGGTCACCTGGGGAAATGTGACCAGAACTGGTGATGGTAAAACCAGCACTCCTCCTGGTGTCCCCATCCCCAAAGATATACTCCACCAAGGCCGCTGATAGAATTCCACCACAATGTAATGAGATCCTGATGGGATGTGAAAGATCGCAGCCCCCCCAGATGATTTAGCACCCAGCTGACTGAATTGGGGAGGGGGGGATCACACTGGTCAGACTGGCAATATGGAAATGCCCCCTTTATTGAAATGCTTTGGTTAGAAGTGAGAAAACAGTTTGGTCATGGTGTCCTGACCCCCCCCCCCCCCAACACACCCCCCACACTGCACTACTAGATCTGCCTTCCCATCTCTGCCATCCTTGATAAATAAATGGGTTATTACCGGCTAATTTTACAACAGCCACTTATTGATCTGCATGAGCTGGCACGACTTAATTGAAACAAGACAGGGACATTTTGTGCTCCGAAGTCTCTCACTGGAACTCGTTTCAGGGGAAAACCTGCAGTGTGCATTGCTGTGTGTACGTTTGTTCCTGAATATAACACTCACACGCCAAAATAGGTGTAACTGACAGGATTGGGTATAGGGGGATAAGCTGAAATGAATGGTAATAAATTCCTCCCTCTTCCAAGCTTCCATATTCTAATTTAGTTAGAATTACAGCCCTTCGTAAACAGCAGCATTAATCAATGCACGTTTTATTCCTGTCATATCCAGCAGCACGGTACAAAACGGTCGCTTACGGTGCTGTGACTCTGTATTCGCAGCTCAGGTGTGTCTGTTGATAAATCATTTGTTTGTTTGCTACATGTGTAGACAACCTGATCCCTAGCCCGCCATAGAGAAATGACTAACACATGAAGCAGTGTGCATGTGACGGCCTGCATGGCAATGCAAATTAAATTAAGCCTTTTCAAAGGGGGAAAAAAAGAAAAAGAAACTTTTATTCTCAAGCTGGTTTCTATGAGATAAAAAAATAATATATTTAATGCCCTGAGACCTTGGTTGCAGCTCACTTTCTAAACTCTCTGGGTGTGAAATTAATGAATCCTGCAAAAGAAAGCAGAGGTAAATTGCAAGAACAAGTTACACCATTGAATTTGAACATCACGGAGTATCAGCTGCCAACAGACGTAACCTAATTTTTTAAACAAGAAAGTCCAGGTTTCTTCTTCATCCCCGGTGGCTGAGACAAGACCTACTGTACCAAAAAAGAAAGTCGTTTCCTCAAAATTTTGGACACATGGCGCGTACAACTTTAAAAAAAGTATTATGGAAATTCATTTATCCTTAACATATGGCACGAAAGAGTCATACATGCAAGGCAGCTTTTATTTAAGGATATGGATTTGCAACCTGAAGTACTTAAGATAGATTACCGGTACTCCAGTAAAATACCCCAAAATACACAGCTGTAAAAATGTATGAGAGGACGGTCACCTGCATGTGAAAACCACTGTATTCAACACTGACTGAACAAGAGGTCGCAACATAAGGTTACACCCACTTGTCTGCTGTTGGAAAACTCATTTGCCAAGTACCCTGCCTCTTGCAAGTGGACGGCTGTGTCAGCACTAGAGTTAGTCACAGTAGTTAACTGCATACGTGCACTAATCACTTGATCAGATTATGCAAATATAGTCACCGAGATAAATAATGCTGTCCCGATGGGTTCTGCGATACTTGTGTGATTAGTGTTATAGATGTAACTCTAAGTAAAGCCATTCACTATTAATCTATTTTAAAGTGAGATTAATTTTAATGTTCATATAAGGTCTTCTGTATAAGGGGTAAATGGTTATTAAGGTAATTATCCATCCATTTTCTATACCGCTGATGCAGTACAGGGTTGTGCAGTGTGTAATTGTATAAACCCACAAATATAATGATGCGTGAACAGCAGTAAAAACATATTATCTAATTAGCTGCTTCGTTGTTTTTTATATTGCGCACGTACCTCTTGTACCACAAATTTTGCATATCACAAAAATTGAGGGAAACCAAATCAAAGATGATTAAGAACAAGCAAATAATGAAAGAAAAACCACAAAGCCATGGAATGTTACTCTCTGTGTGACTTTGGGATCACCTGTCTATGAAGGAAATGCAATTATTGTGAATAAAATACGCCTTTGAAAGATGGCAACCGGCTAAGTGCGGTAAAAGTCTTTCGCGAATGTTTTTCACCTCAAAGTCTCCACTGCTGAAATCAAACAGCGGGGGATTTAATAGGCAAGGCAAACGAATAAGGCACTAATGGCTGTCAATAATAAACGGACACTGCAAATGGCAAGCGGATTCGTCGCGATAGAAATCAATGTAGCCGTCTTTATGTACAATGTGACACAGTCTGCTGCATGCTTCCCCACGGCTGCACGGGAGGGTGACATGTGTCTCCCTTGCCCACACGCGTGCGCGCACACACACACACACACACACACACACACACACAAATGTAGGGAACCTCTTCACTTTATGGGATCAATCCAGATGTTTGCCTCCCTCCTTAAAGGCGCATGTTCTGCTTAATGTGACTTGGCAGGGCGGATTTTTCCACGGGGTGGGGTGGGGGGTTTCTACATGATCTGTGCTAGCAATGATGGCGGAAATGAGGCTTCAAAACGCATTGTGCATTCATGACCTGTCAGATACCAGCTGGTTTTCCTAATTTCCCATTGATTGCTGTGTTTTCTGTTAACCTTACAGGTATTGACAGCATAAAGCAATACCATCAGCGTCAAGTTTCAAAGCATCATGGGTAAGGCATCCTGCAGCAGTAACCTTGGACGGTGCCCTCACCCACTGCCAAGCTCATACATATTCATACATAGGGTGTGGCATGGTGACCTCACATATCTGAGGTTGTAGGGTCGAATCCCACCTCTGCTCTTTGTGTCAAGTTCATATGTTCTCCCAGTGTTATGTGAGCTCCTCCAGGTACTCAGATTTAATTCCACAGCCCAAAAAACAAACATGCAGGCATGCTAATTGGTGCTCAAAGTGTATGTGTGCATTTTAAAATGTCCCCTGTAACAGAGACTGACATCTCTCCATGACTGTAATTAAGAGACTGACACCCTCTCCAGCATACACAGTTAGAAGACAAAGCACTGCTTCTGAACTGTATGCTTCACTTGTGGTCTCTATATTGACAAAGTCCTGTGATTCACCTACTGAAGTAACATTACATGGGTTATATCTTGTTGGATATCTTTTTCCTTTTTCCTCCTGTTGTTTTTCTCAATTTGCTCTCTCACAAAAAGAAGTAGCATTGTGACATTTTATTGACAAGACTGTCAACCAAAGAATACTGTTGATTTATTGCAGTGAAAAGGTTCCTATAGTCCAATCAAAATATCTTTTTGCGACAACCTGTGTTCTCTGATGCTCTACATGGTGACCTGTTTACCTCTTGCCTTGAGGGACATCTGTGGTTCTGTGTGTTTCAGTTCTAAACTCACCAAAGCAAATTCCCTGTATTTACCAAGCACTTGGGGAAACAAAAGTTAATTTTAATTCTTGTTTGCAGTGCAGTAACTAACAGCAAACAGTTCCTTTCTCAAAGCTATTCATCACAGTTCAATGAGATAGTGCCTTCGCTTTGATTATAAATGTCTGAGGTCAACCCCTTTTTGGGCATTCTGGATCATTTAGGCGAATGGTTAATTAACATCCACATCCTTCACAAGCCAAATTAAACTGAACTGGGGGCCTCATTGGCATCCTGGCAGCAGTTGATAAGAAAATCATTTACTCTGGTTCAAGTAATACACTTTATCACACAAAACCATGGATTCCCACATTACTGTTTTGTTAAATTAGAACACTTGGGGAAAGCTGAATCTAGCGCAGCCTGGAATATCCCAAAACTTGGCCAAAGAGCATGTGGGTATCTAATGTTAACAAGAAAGCATTATGCTTTGATCTTGAGGGCATATTCTGTGTAATTTCAGAATATTCTCTCCAGTCTGTGAGATGGTATTTGATTTGGCTGACGCCACTTACAGCATGGGCAAGAGGGGTGATTTTGGTACGTAGAGATCAGCAGCAGGTGGCCTGACAATTAAAGGCCCAGGCTCACGATCAAAAGGGCAGGTTTGACTCCCACAAGATGCCCTGCTGTTCTTCCTGGTGACAGAGATAATCAACATGACTTGCTTTCAAGAAGCATTCATCAGCCATGCCAATTCTGAATAAACATGTCTCTTTTACCAATGAAAGGCTTCTTCTCAATGCAAAACTCAAATCAAAGGGCCAGAATGGAACATTTTGATCCAACAGGTTTTACTGTCGTTCGCCATTGTCTGTGGTCCATTGAGTGTGGCGGCTCTGCGTGTACAAGTGCCGGTCGACCTTGTTCGCAACAGCAATTTAAATTATTAAAAATTAAAATTATATGGGTGCCCCTTTTGTATTCGCAGTGTGCACAATGTGTTTTCTTTCAGAAATGCATAATGAAGTACATTAAGGTGTCGATTAGAAATCCCTTTGAGGTCCATCATTAGAAAATTATCATTAGAATGGTCAAGGAAAATCTCACACTGCCACTCAATGGGTGTTACAGTAATTGCTCCTGTATCCCCTCACCTTCTACACTTCAGGGGCAAATCAGGTGTGACTAACACCGTTAGGGCTGAATTGTCAGTGTTTTGAAGCTGAAAAGCACCTGGTTTTAAAAAGAAACATCTGCGTGTTAAAGCCTGGCTTTGTGTTTCCAACATCTGATATTAGATTCTTCACTTGACAATAAAAAGGTCAAGATGAAGCCAATCGCAATTTGAGACCTTTGCTCCATGAGGCTGAGAAAGGGCACCTCATAGGAATTGGGGCTTCATAGAAAAGATGTGGGTGCTGCCCTTGAACAAAGTACGATGCACAATGTCAAAATGATACTTTCTCTATTGATACCCAAGCACTGAACAGCTGCTGTTCCCATGGTAACGCAGCCCAGGTAAGTTTAGATAGGTAGAAAACTGGGAAACTGAATGTCGTATCCAGGAACATGTTATATTTGCTAGGCAATTATAATAAAAATAAAAATCTATCCTTATCCTCATAAAGACACTTCCTTTCACAGATTCTACTCTTAACCAGTCCTGCATCCTTGGATATTATACTTAATCCATTATGGCATATAAGTATCTTGTATTATTCAACAAAATCAGACAGCTTGCATGAGTAAAACGTACACACTCAAAGTGCAAGTGTCGTAACGTGGAAGATTAAAATTCTCCACAGCTTTGCTTTCCTTGCTATTCCTGCCTCACTCACACATAAACAACTCACACTAATGACACGAGCATTGGATCTGAGCACTGCAGGAGGAATCGCTCCAGACCAATCAGGATGTGGCAGGTCATCGGGTGCATGTGACTGCCCTGCAGCATCCATTCACGTAGTGACCTAAATCATCCACATGGGTGACTCCGGGAACTTGGCTCGACCCCGGCCTGGATGGCATCCCGGTCCACTGGTAACCTGGGGCTGTCCCAGCGCTGCTGCATCTCCAGGAAGCAACACGGAGGGCCTGCCTCAACAGAGAGCCGAAAGTGGCATTTTAGAGCTGAAGCAAAAGGGCAGTTATGTAAAGGAAATGACACACAGTAAGGGACTGTGACCTGGATTGTTAGATTAAGGGTGGTGTACACACTGTTATACACAGCGTCTGTGTGCTGCTCCTTTACTCCACCTTTATGGAAACCCCACACTACTTTGTTATTTGACTTGCTTGACAATTGTTCTGTTTTACATTGACTGCAGTGAATAACTGCTTGTGCAAGTGTATCTGTCCCTGGAACAGACTCCAGGCCACTCTGTAACACTGACCTGTATAGGTAAGTGCAAAGGCATGAGCCTTTGTGGGTTAGGGCTCAAAATATAATGTAATCAGAAGGTTGCCTGTTCAAATTCTTTGGCGGGCAGAATGATGCCACTGTTGTGCCCTTGAACAAGGCCCTTAGCCGCCATTTCTCCAGGGATGGCAGCTGCCCCTGCTCTCTCCTCCTCAATCTGGTTGAAATGATGAATGGATGGACAATAGATAGTAAAGTTGGAATGACCCGCACCTGTCTGCTTGTGCTTGATGCTTGTACACAGCTTTATAGCTTTTCCCCCTTTAGGCAGCTGAAGAGAATCAAGCATAGCACCTCGAAAAATGGTCTAAGGGTGATGATACACAGGGCAACTATTTGAGCAATGTTGCCGGGTAATCCTGCTGACCAATGTTGCCCAGGCACTTCCCCATTGACATTGGGAAAAAAAATTCTATTTGAAGAACTTTGATTGGCAGTGGGGAAATGTCTCTCATCATCCGGATCGAGATGAGTCACACTTTGTCTCACCTGGTTAGGAACTGGATGACAACATTGTTCAAAAAATTGCCCTGTGTATCATCACCTTAATACCAGTTATCCCTAGTTGGGCAGTGGGGCTGAACAATATAAAAGCAGCTTTTTGAAACCGATGGATAGACTTCAAACCAAGGAAACAAGGCAGCAGTGAGCTTATGGGACTCCATTTACTCTTAACCCAGACCATTGGCAAAGAGTTGATGGACAGGTAATGTATACCTCTAAAGACAGAGCAGCTGCATGGGTCCTGGCAAATAGGATGAAAGACAAAAGCTGACCAAGTGAGGATTTAAGAACTGCAACATTACCCTGATATAAAAGAGGAACAAAATCAAAGATCATTCCAGAAAATTCAAGGCATGTCTTTATTCCTTTGTCTAAAACATGTATATTTTCCTACACCTGTCTAGGCATGTGTTTGTTGTCCAGAAGTTAGAATCCCTGCCAGTAATCAAACCAGGAGAGTTTTTTTTTTTTTTTTACATTTGACGACCAGTTAGCAAGGAAACTGTATCCTCACAGGGGTGCCGTGACACACAGCTGTAGCTTTGGCTGGACGTTGACCAGGCAGTATTGTAAAGAACGTTTCCGTCATTTGAGGCGCACCTAATTACCGCCATGTGGAGCTGCACACATTGGCCATCAGACTGTTTACATGGCTCTGGAGAGGTTGCAGAGGCACTTAAGCCCTAGCTAATCTAATTTATAGAATGTAATACACACTGCTGCACCGCTCTCTGCCAAAAGCCCCTCATTAAAGTTGTATGAGTGGCAGAAATGAAAGGAACGAGTGTGTTTTGCAACTGAGAAATCAAATGGCTTCTTCATTATTACAAGCTCTCTGAAAGTCCTTCAGAATCACGCCAGCATTATGATCGCATCACTTATGCTATTTGCTTTTTAATAAAGAGAAGGGGCACATCAAATGGGATGCACGGGGTGATAGTGGCTTCCCGGACTGATGCTCTCCAAGGTCTGGGGTCATCACCTAAGCGAGCAAACTACATGTCCTGTATAGGTGACCATAGGGTACTAGGGTGAACTAATTTATGAAGCTCTGTTTCAAATTGTCTTCTCCATTAGATGTATCTGTGTTGACTTTTGATTGAAGTGGGAGGGTCACTAGAGATTTATGAAAACGGAGGTAAGCCTTTACTTAAACTGGATTTTAAATGAAAATGAGTGAGAACATGCTTTTTAAACTAATTAGTGTACATTTATTTTTTGGGCGGGGGCTTAAAAAATTGTAGGAGGGGTTAAAGCCTCCCTAAAAGTGCCCTAACAATGCTTCTGGTTCAAAGCACTGACTGCACATTAAATTAACATATATATTAATTTGAAGAAATGAATCTGCTACATTAAAAGTGGATACTGAGCTCAAATAATACAAGAAAGTCTTACATGTAGATCAGGATGAGATCATTCATCATATCGTAATGTGAACATTGACAGTACTTTTTTAACCATTATTGATTGACCACAGTTATAATCTACACTAACCAGGAGAGTACAAAAAGGGTGAAAGTATTGCAGCATACATGTATGGTCATAGTATCCACAATGCAGAGACATCAGTTGTTGATGTATTTGGATGATAATCTCTTTTGAGATTTACAAATCTTTCATCAGATGAATGATCAACTACCATTGTTATTTATCTGGATAAAATCAGAAGAGTAATGAACAGAAGAAATGAAAAGGTATGGCCGTGCTAAGACAACTGACTGCGAGTTGATCACATGACCTGTTGTCAGCAGTAGTGCCTTCATAGATTGGATAAACTATTGAAAATGAAAGTGTCAATTCTATAGCTTGCAAAGGCCAGGAGTTGTGCTGTGTTTCAGTGGGATTAATCTGGGTGAGATGCGGGTTTGTGGTTTGTCTGACGTGCAAGGTTAGGGCTGAGGCGCCTGAGGAACTCACACTGTCAAGTTTCATCCCACGCTTGCCATTTATATTGTGTTCCACGTCAAACAAGTTCCTGCAAGCTTGTTTCATTCGAATAAACCTGTCAAGTTCCTTCCTAATGAGTCAATTATATAGAAAAGCAAAACACGTTATTTATTCTGCTGCTGGAAACACTCTGTTATTGGCTGTTTTTAAGCGTACTATTGCTTTCATCTTCCTAAGTATATGAAAACACATGTATTTATCTAATAACATGACATATACACAACTGGCTGCCCTCTCTAGGGTATCTGGATAAGCAATTGGGTAGACAGACACAACAAGGCTCCACCTCCAGGGTTTCCCCTGCTTTGGCACACACACACACACACACACACACACACACACACACACACACACAGGTTTTAAAAAAATGGAGTTATTGATTTGATCAAGGTGTAGTAACATATTGTAGCACCCAGATCTAAAGGTGCTGTATGACCTACTTTTATTGTAAATAGCTTCTTCTTGATGTAAATTGTTCTTGTTGCTGTGTTTGGGGGTCTCCTTAGGGAGCAGAATGATGGATGGAATGATTGATGATTGGGGAAATGTATGATCTGTCACTACAGGATCTGAGTCAATGAAGGATCTGAGTTGGGCATGCGCTGCCAATCTGACTAAACTGTATAAAACTATTAAACTATGGGACTTTAGACCATCAGCAAAACTTAATTTTCTATAATGGATAAGAATGCAAGGCCCATCTCATGTATTTGAATGAATTTTCATAAAATGGCTGATTACCTTTAATTGTCTGTATTGGCACTGGCAAAGTCCCTCATAGGAACTGGACACATACTTTTGTTTTGTATTTGGCTTGCTTTTAGTTTTTGCTATTTTTAGTTATTTTTAATTGCTTTTGCTCTTGGCTTATAATACTGGCGCATGCGCGACACACATCCACGGTTGACTGACCCTGAACAGGAAGGCTGGCGCGAGAAGGTTATTAAGGCGGCAGTTTGGCGGGCTTTTGCTGTTCCGCGGTGGTCTGTTCAGTTTGAGTTAGGGCTTTGTGTTCGGTTTTTTAAGGTGTGGCTATGGCCAACACGCGCCATTATTAAGTGTTTGAAGAAAACGCTATAACATGAACAATTTAATTTTCAGGCGTGTGTGGATAGTGCAGTTATTTTTACCACAAAGCACATCCTTCCTAAATGACATAGGGAAAGGACTATCATCTAGACGACTTAGTAAACCCCAGTATGTCCGTATTTTAACACCGAACACACAGGAGGATAGCGTGAATCTCTCTTTAGGACGGATGAAGCTGGTTATTTAGGAGCTAATTACGTTAAATTTTAGTGCCGCCATGTTAACTGGTGGTTGTTATAAAAAACCGACGGCTTAAGTCATCGCTCCTTCCAGGCGTCCAGCGTCTTAAACAGCTGCATGGGTACCCTGCGCAAAACGTACCATTTAATTATAGTACGTTATCTGCCTTGAGTTATCAGGCAATTAAGATCTTCTTCAGTTAAACATCTTGAATAATTTTGTTTAGCAAATAGCTGAAAAAAAATCCCGAAAACGAAAGTTACTTATTTAATGGAAAGGCTACCTGCCTGGGGATCGGCTAGATTTATTTCAGGGAACTGGCAACGGAGCCGCCTACCCCGACGATGGCAGGATGCCCGCAAGGGGCGACAGCAACAGCACAGGCAAGGTGGGAAAGTCTAAGTCTTTTTTTTTATCATGTTAGCTGTGTCTTTTTACTAATTAAAGACACGAAAAATCGTTCTTTGCTTGTCATAAACACCTAGCTATTAGTAAACGGAGACTGGAGGTAGGCAGATCAAGCAGCACGGAATCGGATAATCACTGACAGCAATTAAGACCTCATTTCTGACCAAAGGCAAGGGTAGTTATGTGACAACGTAAATCACAATAGATATTTAAATTGAGTTAACTTATTACTGAAATCATTCCATATGTACTTTCCTGATGAACTCGTCTAGAGCCAGATGATTTTCTTATATTAATGAGACTTACAATAGTAAAGACAGTGGGATTGTGTTGGATTAATACGTGTTCTGAGGTTTTAAATTACTTTTAGAATGATGGATGAAGGAAGGGGAATCAATTAAGGAGCCCATTTGTAGTCCGTGGTTATCTTTGCCTCAGCTGGAAGTCCGTGCGGGATGCACAGTGAAAACACGGAGTGAGTCATACTAATGTGGGTTTGCAGGAGAGAGAAAGAGGGAGGGAAACTCCAAGGGGGGAAAACATCAAATTAGTTACATTTGACATTTAACCAGGAAAAATGTGATTGGTGATCCTGACAACAAGCTGCGTCTGTCCCCCTTGATGTACCATGCTTTTTCCCAGCGTGTCAGGCTCCCCCTTTTTATGCCACACCCTACCAAGTTAGTCTGGACCTCCTCTGGCTGCCGACCTCTGGGCTGTTCTATTTCCCGAGTTTGGGGGGCTGTTCGCCTTGAAGAGCGTGCCAGTTCGTTTCGGCCATCAGCGGAGGTGTCATGTGGGTGCTGTTGGTTACTCGATGGAAGTTCGGCACATTTGTCTACAGCACCTTGGCTGCTATTCCCTGACATCTGGGGGTATTCCATGAAAGTACCTAAAGCAGGGGTGGCCAACCTTATCCGCAAAGAGCCGCAGTGTATGCGGGTTTTCGCTGCAACTCCCTAATTAGATTACT
>JABFEA020000001.1:12783833-12795463 GCA_019775915.2 Cyphomyrus plagiostoma | reverse complement strand
TCGCTATAGTTCCTAAAATACCTGTCGCTTTGAGTTTAAGTAGGAGCCTCTTGTGGGGGACAACATCAAAAGCCTTTAGGAAATCTAAGTAAATGATATCATAGGCCTTCTTATCATCAACTTCCTGAGTAGCTTCCTCAAAAACCTCCAACAGATTTGTTAAACAGGATCTACCTCTAAGTCCATGCTGGCTATCCCTCAATTGTTTGAGAACATGAATAAAAGAATGAAGTCAAGATTGGTAACCGTCCTAGGACCTTTGATGCTAATACAGCATCAGAAAAATCTTGCCCTAAATGTTATATTGCAACAATGAAAGGAAGAAGAGGAAGCTGGGAAGCTTCTTTTTATTGAGCCAACATGGCTGAACTTGCACTGCCACGGTGGCCTGGACCGGTGATTTGAGTGTTTCATGAGTGGCCAGTGTCTGAATGTTAGTTATTAAGTTAGTAAGCCCAGTCTAAATCTGAGCAAATTTATTTCAAATGTAATTTTATTTTCTAGCAAAACTGTCACAGGGTCTGTCTGTAGAATCTGAGCTTTTTACAGTGTGAGCTGTAATTAAATTCTATTTTGATTTGTGTAAACATGGCCAAGATAAACACAGTGCTTAAATATAACTTAAATGTTTCATAACTTTTTGTAAACCTTGAAATGTCACTTCAGATTAGAGCTGTTTGGTTTAGCATGTATCATCATAAAAGCAGAAAAGTGTCTTTAACTGTATAGTTTGATTTGAACTCAGGCATACCGGCGGTAATGTGTTATTGACAAGGTGTCCAGAACTGACCCTTGGGTGCTTACTTCTGCATTTGATACTGACGAGTACCCTTTGTTAAGATTCAATAGTTTTGTTACAGCAAGGGCCTGACTGAAGGACAATTTATAAGCAGAAAGTGAACTGGATGAAGAGTCAGAGAAGGTGCAGGGCACAATCCATGAGAATAGTCAGATATCAGGCAGCTGTATAGACCAGATGTGCACTACCACAGGGATAAACAGAATTTAACACTGGAGCACTGACTGGACTGGCATACAACTTTTGGGAAAAGCAGAGACCTTAAAAATGGGAAAATGGATTTGAGATTAAGGTCCCCTACCAAAATTGGGACGTGGGTACAGTGGAAGGTATGACCTCTGAGAAGTGAGAAGTGCTGACCTCTAGTGGACAGGTGGACTCTTCACTCCTGCCCCTGCTGTTCTGTGTAGATTGTGATACAGAAAATGAACATTACTGTGTGCTACACTCGGTACGCCATTGAACTTCATACTTCTGTCCATATTGCCATAGTATAACCAAATGAAAAGGAATAATTGTTTATGACAACATCAAATGTTATAAACATATATTTATTTTTGGCATATTGGACAATATTTTATTGGTGGTTAAATGATGAGGTTCGACAAATTGACAGTGAACAGCAGAAAGGATATATTTAAATCTAAACTAAACTATAGGATAATGCTGCCATTAAAACGGCAGGCTGTTTGAAACTAACATATTATTTTTATTATTTCCTAACGGCTTGATTATTCACTTGGATTTGTGTGACTGTGTGTGTATGTGTGTGTATGTGCCTGTGTGCACCCCTGTGCTGCTGGCACCTTCTCGGGGGAAATCACGTCTGTTCCGTGACACGCTCTGGTGCTCTCTGGCAAGACCTCCATTTCTGCTTGTGTGTGTGTGTGTGTGTGTGTGTGTGTGCGCGCGTGCATGCACATGCTCATTTCTCTTGCACACACATGCGCACACACACACACTTAGTCCTGTTCCTCACCCCTGCTCGCCCACATCCCATAGGGGACATTGGCTTTTTGATGTCCTTGATTGTCATTTGTGCCCTCAGGAACAGGGAAGTGGGGGTGGGGAGATGCTAATGTGAGATGAAAGGGTCATCCTGGTTTACTGCCGCCGGATTACATATTCCGGGCATGTCTCCTGCTCAGAGCCAATCAGAGGCAAGGTCTCCATCACGCAGGCCCCTGTTCACTGGAGGGATTCCGAAGAAACTACCGTGTGACAGCGCTCTGTTAAACAGTCGCAGAGTCTCTCCCGCTGCTTGCTCTCACCACATCCCTCACTTTCTTGCTGTCACACACACGCGCACACCACACGCAGGCACGCACGCACACGCAGCAGGGCGGAGGCGTCTACTCATCTGCTGTGTGCGCGTGTCTTTGTTTTTTTTTCTGCACAGGGGATAATTTGTTACCATGTGCGTGTCTCTCCTGACGCTGGGCAAAGAATAAGAAGCAGCGTCGCTCATCTCACTCTCATAACTGGAGGCCACGCCTCTCCTTCCAGCTTGCCTCTGGAGTCCGCGTGGGTCTTCCGATCGGCAGACCAGCTTGCCTCTGGAGTCCGGAAAGCACGCCATCAGGTCCCAGGTAAGCATCTGCTGTCCCTCCCTAGGGGAGAAGGGTGGGGGGATGCCTGACCGTGGGTGAAGCCTTCGGCACATGCCCACGCTGCCGCCCTTGCCTGCCTCCCAGGTGCATCCTATCCCACCCAGGTACTTGCTTCCTGAGGTGTGTGCCCGATGGACTGGAGATGACAGTTAGGTGAGATGTGCATGATGAAAGATGGAGAATTCCACACAGTTTACTGAAGAGCCAGACACGTGGCCAATGTGCTGCTCCATACAGCTGCCGACTTCCACAGAGATCTATGCGATTAATCCGGGCTCCCTGTGCTTTCCTTACCTGTCCATTTTCCACTTTGTAAATATTTGAGTGGTGGATCAAGTTGTCTAAATGGTGGGGGGATGCTATGTGGATTATTTGTTTGTACCTGGAGAAGAACTCTTTACCTCTGCATGCTGGTGAGCTCCACAGCATGCCATGCTAACATGCTGGGACTCACAGAATTCCGGGGGATCCGGGAAACAGGACGGAGGCATCAGAGGGAAGCAGCGGGAAGCCTGCCCGTGAGGTGCACGTTAACCAAGGTGACGGGCGTCTTGTCCTTGCTTGGCTCGCCAGGGGAAACCGGGAAACGAGATCTGGTACTGTTGTTTAACCTCGAGTCGCATCAGGCATCATTCATCATTAGCCGTGCGGGGCAGCAGTGTCGAGAATTCAGCAGAAGGGGGAGGGGAGGCGATTGTTTTCCCAAAACTCAGATCGCTTTATCCTTCTGGAAGCTTGCTCTCCAGGCTGCGGCAATTCTGTTCTTCGGCTCTGCTCTTACATAATGAGTAAGGCAGTGATTGCATAACCCCTTTGTGGAGGAGCGGACGGAGCACCCAGGAATAGGGGGGTGCCCTGAGGCACCTGGCAGAAGCACCTTCTGGGTGTCTTCATGTTTGCAGATACTACTTCCTGTAATCTTAGAGTGATTCTAATAACATTGTCGTTATGTTGTATAGGTACGGAGACATATAGCATCCCTCCAATCTGGCTCCTTTCTGTTCCCTCTGTGGAGTAAAGGCAACAATGGTAACAAGGCAACAAAGAACCAGATGTCTAAAGAAAAATTAATTTATTAATTATATTAAATCCCCCCCCCCCCCCCAAGTCTCATGGAGGTGTTTTGCATTACCTCCCGTTTTCAATATTCATTAATGGTTAGAAGGACAGTCAGGCAGATGCAAGGCTGCTTTTGAGTGTCCGGTAGATCCTTGGATGTGCTGCTGATGGGGGAAGGAAAAAGTGTGTTTCAGCTACCATGGTGTTTGTTTTTACCTCTGTAGTTGATGTAAAAATAAATAAGCATCCTCTTTGTGATTTCATCCAAGAGTGTCTTGTGTTTACCGTTATCGTTTCTTATATCAATACAACACAGCGATTTGTATTATGGACATGTGAAACCTTGTAATGATGACCTGCATGACCTTTTTATTCCTTTCTGCAGAACATTTCATATAGCTGTATATACACTTCCTGAATTTCAAAGATCGATTTTTTTTCCACCCCTATTGAGGGTTTAATATCACATATCCAGATAGAAAATTCATTGCATCCATTGTGTGAAATGAAGTATATGAAGAAATTTGAAACAGCCCATATTTTATTGGTCTTTACAGTAATTTGTGTATAACAAAACACTTCATACATTATATATGAGTGATCATAGTTGTATTCATTTATTTATTAGACACTGGCACTGCAGTTTGGTCTGTTTCCGATGTGTCATGCTGAGTTGACGTTTCCTTTGACATGCCCAACACAAAAGCTGATGATGCAGGAGGGTCAGATGTGCCTGGGCACCACGGCTGGAGCAACTGCCTTGTGGCATTTGCGGTGTGGCTGATGGCAAAGCCGACATCTTTGGTGGCTTTGTGACCATGTTTAAGAGTGGGTTTGGGACATCCCTGGTGATGGCTTGGAATTGGGGGGTAGGGAGCAGCAGACACAATGCAACTGCCACTCCAAGGTCAACTTCAGAAGAGGAGAGAAGATGGGGGGAGGGGACGGTAAGGGAGAGGAGGGATGGGACTCACACTCCACACACCACCCCACCCTACTAGCTCACTGTTTCAGCCCTCGTCCTACAGAATCCTTTTGGTTCCATACTCCCATCCTAACCTGCAGATGTTTAATGGATATCTCCACCATCACTTGGTTTAAAAATGCATGTTTCCTTATCTGGGAATTCAAGATTGTGGGCTTCTGTGAAGTGTCCTTGTGTGGCACACGATGCTTCTTTTGGTCTTGTCTTTTCCGTGTGAGTGAGTCTTTTGTCGTGTTGTTTGTGTTCTGCTCCACGGTTGTGACTGGGTGTCATCCTGTTCTTTATCACCATGCTGCTCAGGGTCATGCCGCCTGGCTTTGTAGCTTCACCCTACTCTTGAATGTTGCTGGTTCTTGCATGCTTTCCAGTGCTTAAATGTTCACATTGAACAATAATGGTCACAATAATTATTAGAAATGCCTTTGGTATAGAGGAATGACCCAGATGAGTTGTGATTCCTGGCAGCTGGAATTCTGCTCGAAATCTTACATCCCCCACTGCTACTTCCCAGAAGATTCAATTCTACTTGCATTCCATTATATATTATTGTCTTACGGATGGCCAAAATTTAATTTATTTACACTTTATATACCTGAATTTTTACAACTTTGGTGGTGTTAGCATATGATGTGGACGCTCTCCTGGAGGGGGGTGCCAGGTATGTCAGCTCTGAAATAGCCCATGAATTGAAAGGGTTATTCAGACCTGGGGGGGAGCAAGAGTGAGGAGAGCCCTCCGTGCTGGCACTGCCCATATCTGGAGCCTGCTAGATTTCACTTTAATGGAGCCCGGAAACACTGTAATGCACAGTGTAAGATCAGATTATCTAAACGGAGGTGGGCGGGCATGCATGCCTTCGGCTAATGGGTTCGGTTTATCTCTTGCTGGGGGAACTCTGTTTCAGGTTCCGCAAGACCTGGGAGGAATGACTGAGGAAGGCCAGGTTATTAAACTGCTCTCTGTGTTGCCTAATGCTCATCAGGACACCGTCTTGCAAGAGGAGGAGTCTGCAAAGATAGAAGTTATTTCACATGTCAGCCCCTCAGATTAATGTCCAGGCTGATATTGCTACCTGTGGCTATTCTGGCTCTGGCTTTGTGCACAAAACAGACACACAGCTAATTTGAATTCTCCCAGTACTGCTTCTTCATCTTCTTCTTATTATTAAGTAAAATAAACTTTGTTTCTAAGCTATTAGGATTGGGGTAGACCAACTGTATCAGTGTAATTTTTGGCCCTTTAGCATTTCTCTCTGGTTACAGTTAAACGTTCTCCCTGTCCAAAAAGCTTTGTAGCTGGATTGTATGGCTGTCGCTGTGGCAGGTTGCCCACCCCATCCCATATGCGTGGGCAGGCTGCTTCTAGAGCTAAGAGGACCCCGCTTACTTGCCATCAAACCACTCTGGACCAGTGGCATCCTGCTTTGGTGGTCTTAAGTTTTTTGGTCACTACTTCTCAAGGACTGATTGAGCCTTTAGCTAATTTTCCAACCCATTCATTGTCCCTCTAAAATGAGCGTGTAACCATTTCAACATAAAGCATTATGGATATAATTCATTCATTAGCTAACACTTTTATCTAGAGTATCTTGACTGCATGTTTATTACTGGAGCACCTCTTGTTATTTGGTCAATGGAGGGACTCTCGTCTTCAAATATGGTATGCTAATTGGTGCTCTCGTAGATTATGGCTTCTCTTTGCGATTTCAAAGGTGTTTATATTCCTAATGGTAACAGGATCATTTAGCCAATAGTACAGGCATGCTCCAGAAATGACACTAGCAGCCATGACCGTAATGGAATGGGAAATGCTGAGGCTTGGAATCTCGAGCCATCCGGAAATGAATGCTCTCCCACTAAGCTAAGGGAGCCAGATAATAAGAGCGCCATAGAGTGGCGGCCCTTCAAAGAGCTGTAATGAGGTCAGGATTAAACAAGCCTTCCATTTTATTTTGAACGTGGTGAAACAGAATGCTAGGTCAAATAATGGCAGTACCCCCTGACATGATAAACATCATTAAGAAGTGCACACATGCCCATCAGTACAAATGGCTAGTGTCGGTAGCTAAATGTGAGAGTACTGTTGAGCTGGTATGAGAGTGAATGGTCTTAAACCTGCTTGTTTATGTGTAATTATATGTTTTGCACTATGCTTGGGGGGCATCTCCAGCACAGATCTCACTTCCATCATATTGCTGTGGCTGTGACACTGTCTGAGCTATGAACGTTCATGAAAACTGCATGTGCTAAATCTCCTGGGGACAAACACTTGGCTCCCACCTCACACCTTGTCCCTGTTTAACAGGGAAGGGGGCAATGGACAGGTGGGATTAATTATTACTAAAGGGCAAAAGGGGCCACCGAGGCAGACCGGAGCATGTTGTGAATATTTCATGGGAGCGCAGTAGGCATCTGATCGGCATGCCAGGGGACATTAATTCACTCATCCTGTAAAACGGTCACGTGAAGCTTGCCTCTGCCAAAATCGGGGGGAAATATTGCACAGTCCAATTCACCTGCGGACCTTAAGCAATGGAGCATCTGTATTAACTGAACACACCCCTAAGGTCCACGTTGTTGCAATGTCACCCCAGGTAGCTGATGGTCAAATCTCATTTTCTTGTTTTTGTGTCGAGAGTCCCTAAAGCACCTGACTGAATTGGCACCATGCAGATTATTAGCTCGCAGAGATTATCGTTGCGCCCCAGCCTTGAGAGAATGGGAGAAAAAAAAGATTCATTAAACTAGTGGTGCTTACGGGGGAATCTATTGTTTGTCACAACAGGCTTGATCGCTTTTGCCAGGGAAGGATAATTTTTTAATGGAACAAGAGTGAGGCAAGAAACTGAGATGCACTCTGCTTGATAAATTGTTTTTGCTCATTGTGCTTTTCTGCACCTATTATTTTAGTAACTGTTATCTCATTTTTAAGAGGAATGGTTACACACAATCAAGCTCAAAAATTATGGGGACATCATGTCAATACTGAGATCCGTCTTCCTTTTTATGTGAAGATCTCCTTAAAGTGCTGCATGACTAGCAAAATAGTAATTTCCAATCCATTCACTGTCCAGAGCTACTGAAAAAATGTTCATATCTCTGTCATCTTGTTTGGAAGCATTCCTTCAGGGGATTCAGTAATGTAGTATCCAACCTGGTGCCTTCTCAGAACCAAAAAGCTGTAATAGAATCATTTAATTGCAGCTGCACGACCCAGAAAAATGCCACCCTTGCATGGGTAGCAGACCAGCTGGCCAGTTTTTCAATACGTGGTACATGGTAGTGGGCTGCTTATGTTGAGATGGAGCGTGATCTTCTACACACTTAATTATCATTCAGAAGGCTGTATCTGTTACAGCAGGTAGCGCCTTGTGACTGCAGGTAACGATAACCCTACAAATAGTATTCACAATGGAATCAAACAAGAATGAAGTGAAATGGAATCTGACAGGATATTATATGAATTGATTGTACAATGTGGGGCCAGATGTATGTTTCTCATTTGGGTTTTTCTTGACATCAAAACCCCCCCCCCCCCAGGATAGGCCAGATAGTGTAGGTTTTAGCAGGAGTGGTGCTCCTGTCTGAATGTCACTCGGAAACATCCCTTATATCAGTCCCTGCTGCATCATCCCAGACTGGGGCTACTTGATAGAGTCTGAGGCAGGTAGAGGAGAAGATTGCAATGGTATGGTGAAATCACCTGGTGTTCTGGTGCTGGAGCACCAACATTCACACTTAAGCCATAATCCAACCAACACCCCACCCCACCCCCAACCACCACTCCCATATGTTCGCCACTGCCAGCTCAAATTTCCAATTGTCGTGGGATGCCCCTGCCAGGCACACTGCTCCTGCTGGGAAACACCAGGTGATAAAAAGGAGCATCTTTTATTTCTTAAAATATAGCTAATTGGTTGTCTCTTGTAGCGCTGCTGGTGGACAACGCACATGTGCATTCTGAGATCTGCTTGGATGCAAACATCCGCATTGGTCACCATGGAAACCAAGTCCTTCATCGTTTGAATGCTGTCATTGTGAAGTCGACCCCCCCCGCCCCACACACACTCTGGGGGAGGGGGGGGGGGGGACTAAAAACCTTGGTGTGGAAGCTGTTACATTACATGTTGGCTAATAACTGCTGTATATGGAATGCTGTTTTCATAGTTCTGTTTTCATTTTTTTGTCCCATTTTGTACTTTTCTATCCATTTAGTTGATTGCTTTTCATTCGTAATTTTGAGGACCAGCCATCTGTTATTAACATCATATATAAATGTGTCCTCAGGAAATCTTTCCTACCTCCAAAAATAGATATCTCATCTCTCTCTCTCACTCACACACACACGCATGCGCACACACACGTATGTATATATATATACACACACACACACACACACACACACACACACACACACACACACACATATATATATATATATATATAATATAGCAGCTGCTACGATTTAAACATACCTGCTTGAAACCATAATTATATATGCTTTATACTGTACACATGTTTAACAGGAGTGTCTTATGGACTGATGAGTCAAAATCTGAATTATTTGGGTCAAACTGCTTATGATCTGGAGTTCTTTTGCTGGTGACTGATGATCATTGCCAAATCTTTGGCAATCTTGACCAGTATAGCTATCATGGCATACCTCAAAGGCATTGTTTCATCAGAATAACAGCTGATTGGGCAGTCCTCCAATCTACAGCAAGATTACAGCCCAAAACTCTGCAAGAAATATCTGGTGAAGAAGGAAAGTGAAGGGAGATCCAGATTAATGACCCGGCCTGCCCAGTCTAAAGACCTTGTATGATTGACGCAGGTGAGAAGTCAAAGCAGAACGACCCACAAGCACACTGCATTTCTGGGAATTAAAGCGCAGGAACCACACCAGGTGATTTTCTGCTGAAGCTTATCAACCAAATGCTTCACGTTTGTGAAGTTGCCTTGAAGGCAAACTGGCTTTTTTGTGAAATCAAAGATTTAGAAATAACCTTCAATTTTATTTAACATGGCAGGGTACTATACATCTTGCTTCCATAAGCAAGTGTACTCAAGCTTTCAACCGGTTATGTGTATATAATTTGTTTACCTGTGCATTCACTTGATTTAACTGGAGTAGTTTTAAGTATCTTGGGATTCCCTGAAGTGCCTATGCAGTTTGGTTCAGTTCTCCCCACTAGCTAGGGAAAAGGGGTATATTTTTTAGGACCTGTCCAGGGCACTTATTCAAGGACCATGCATTAGGCCCTTATGGTCCCCTGGAAACATGCTCATTATGCCTGAGCATAAAGTAAAATCTCACCAGCACCCCCTGCTCCTGCCACATTTAGATTATGGATTATCAAACAAGTTTGGTGTGTGTGCAGAAGTGTGACGTTTTGGACTGGACAGTCAAAAGATTCTACTTTGTTACCCATTACTGCACTGATTGATTATTTTGTATTTTTTCCGGTGTCTGGTGTAAATTCTCCTTTGGGTGATGTATTACTGGAAATCCTTTTACTTGGTATATGTGACTTGAACCCAACATTGAAGCATTCTTTTTTTAAATTGTGATTTTCCTGCCTTTCATATATACATTAGTACTTCCCTAAATCCCACAACTGTATAATGGGTAAATGGTTGGTGGATGGATTAATGGAATCCCTAAATAGTGATTCATTTAGTCATTTTGACTAAATACGGTACCCTATGTAGCTTATTTTGCATATTCTATAATAATGTTTCTACAACCTGGGAGAGACAGAGATCCAGTTGACAGTCTTCATCGAGCTTTACAAATAGCCACTGATCACATTTTGCTGAGAAGACATATCTTGTAGGTTTCTATAATTAAATGCCAATATGATATATCCTTGGTGAGTGCTTTGCCATCAGGATTAACTTTCAGGAAGCAGCAGATAAAGGAAGGAAGATGAGCGTTTGGGATGTCAAATTGTGCTTCGCTAGAGGGATGTTTTCAAGATTATATTTCATTTTTTTCAGTTGGCTAAATGAATGTCTTCACTTCCTGTCTTCTCTGAATGAGCTAAGAGTTGAGTATGGAATAAGGAAGGGTCTGGTTTCTCTTGCAATAATGGTCATGTGCTTCAGTAGATCAGAAAAATTCTGGTTTACTTAAGATCAGGCAGTGAGAGTGACTTTGACGTGATCTTGGAAAAGGAGTTCAAACAAAAATACATAGGGATAGTTTCCCCTACCATAGAATTTACTAGAGTTTAAGTGTATAATATTAAATATGTCAGGTCTAGTGTCTCAAATGGGCGATTTTAATGATTCTGAAAACAACCTGGATGGTGAGTGAGTTCAGGAGGTGGGTGACAGAGCCGATACCCCCACCTATCATGTGCTCGCAAGCCTTATTTCTACTCTCAGCAACCTGAGGTGATGCAAGGTATCCTTAGAAACAGGGTAGTGAGGGTGGTCTGTGGAAAGGGATCCCCGATCAGCCCTTAGCACAGCGCAGCATGGCACCCTGGGCTTGAATTGGCCTGTTTGTTTATTCTGTTGGCTGAAAGAGCAGCAGTTGAAGTCAAGCAGTTTCAGCGGTAATAGCGGGCCCCTTCACCTCTCCTGTCTTTCACTGGCTTGGGGCGGGGTCAGGGTGAAACAGCTGTGAGTGGAGGATGGGCATTTTGATAAGACATCTGTATGCTCTGCTGTAAGTCTCCCCACCTCTCCTCTACCTGAATCCCACCATGCCTCTGGAGCCAACGCTGGCCTTTCTTGACAACACTGACAGAGTGACATCCTTGTGGGGGTGCTGCTTGGTCCCTCACATGGTGAATTCTGACAGGAGAGTTCTTATTCTGAGCGAGGAAGCGAACATCTAGAATCAGTGCTTTTCATGTCTTGCATTATTGTTGTACAAACCCTGCAAGTTAATGCAGGAGACTGCTTCCTCTAACACAAAAATAGTGCAGCTTGTTTTTCCACAACCATTACATTAACGATATCCTCATATCTGTTGATACCTCCCTCTTCAGAACTGTGGTTCTTTGGGATAAATGATAATCTGTCATCATGTCCAACTCCTGTGTCGTCGTGGGGGGGGGCCCCCCCCCCCCCCCCCCCCCCCAGAGAACAGAAAAAGGGGTAGTGTGTGATGTTTGTTGTTTTTTTTTTTTTATTTTATTAAAAAAAAAAAAAATAAATATTTTTAA
>JABFEA020000001.1:12757539-12768233 GCA_019775915.2 Cyphomyrus plagiostoma | reverse complement strand
ACCACACCCATGTAAAGCGCCCTGGGACAACTCTGTTGTGAAGGGCGCTATATAAAAATAAATTGAATTGAATTGAAATGTCCCATATTTCATGACAGATCAAATTCAGTCTAGCCACTCTCTGCAGGCATGGAGTTTAAAAAGGACAAAAGGAGCAGTGCTGAAGTTTCCAGGCAGCCTGGTTAAGTAGTGTGAATGGCCATTACTAGTGCTCTACCAGGGTGATGTGATCCATGGCTTGTTTGGTCACAAAGGGAATATCAACTTTCTGCTTAAGATCATTATTATTTTGAATAAGTGTGCTGGGACCTGTCATTGTGGAGCAGAGGTGGTGGGGGGAGGCAGTGGTAAGGCCTCTGGACACACACATTGTTGTCTGAAAATGCTGACAGAAAAGGGTTCATCATACGCTGCCACCAGTGTCATACCTTCAGAGTTGTTCATATGCATAGCAAAACTCATCTGGAACTTGTGAATCAACTGTATGTGGCCATGTGGTGTCACCCTTCTCAGGTCATCAACCCCAATGCACCAGTGTCCCTCAGAACTTCAATGGCCTACCCTACAATTCATATGTGCTACAAGGAGCCTTACTTTCAAGGAAGCACACTGACAGCTCAGCACTGGGGGATCCCACACTGAGCATCTAGGAGACCTCCAGGAAACATGAACATACTACAGCAATACTTGTCTCTCTTTCTGAGTCAGTGCTCCATTTACAAATTTAGAAGCTCTGGAGGAACGCCAGCAGTCACCTAGGACAGTTAGATGGATACTGAGGGGTGAGCAAGGTTGGCCAAGAATAGCCATCTTCAGATATATTGGGAAACAGGTGTTCAAAAAAGCCATCTCATAGGAACTGAAAATCAGTTTAATTAGCCAGAACAATCTGTTTTTATACCATGTTTTTGTGTAATGGGAGTCCCTTCAGCTAAAACCTGAAAAAACAGGTTGATTATTGCACCTGTAAAAAAGGATTTAGGCAGTTAACTCATGAATACATAAACAGTGAGCAATAAAAGCTTCCATAGGAAAACTACAAAGAGTCAATCAATCAGGGGTCTTTAGAACAAGTATTTATTTTAAGGGCTTTATGCGTCCCATGGCTAATTAGATAATGGAAACCTGACTCTCACGGCTGCTAATGAGAACCAAAACAGATTTCTACAATGGTTCAGGGGTCTTCTCGGACACTTTATGATCACAGGCCCTGTATAACCAGATATGCCTGCTAATTTGGCCAGACTTCCAGCTATGCATCATGGAGACTCCACTACTTAAGCAAATTGTCAGGCCTCATATGAGTAAATCGCTCAGTGGGTAGTACCCCTGCTTTGATCCTCAAATCAGCATTGGTGTGTGAGGAGTAGGGATGGGAACTGATAAGAAATTATTGACTTCTTATCAATCAGATTGTTTATCAATTCCAGATCAGAGTAAAATAACTAATTATTTAATAATAAATATTAAAGTATCACTGATTATAATTTTGTTGAAAAGTAATTAGACCTTGCTGTTGCCTCACATCTCTGGGACCTGTGTTTGAGTCTCTACCTGGGTTACATGTGTGTGGAGTTTGCATGTTCTTCCCATGTCATAGTGGGGTTTCCTCTGGGTACTCTGGTTTCCCCCCACAGTTCAAAAACATGCTGATGCTGATTGGAGTTACATAATTGCCTGTAGGATAAGCGGTTTGGAAAATCAATGGATAATTAGGCCGGGTTGGCTGCTTATTTATAAAATAAAAACAGTAGGTCCTACACAGTTTTCAGCACATTGCAAGTTAAAATGGCTTTGCACTGGTTACAAGGAAAGAGGAAAAAATAATACCAGAAGTGCACAATTCTGATACATCGCAACAATTAAAATTGGTTCTGAATTGGAACCCAGTTTCAATTCTCACCCCTAGTGAGGAGTTTGCATGTTCTCCCCTTGATTGAACTCTGTTTTCTGACACAGTACAAAAACACATAGTTGGATGAATCAATGACTTTAATTTGTCATTGTGAGTGTTCATGTGTCCTGTGATAGACTGGTATCCCATCCAGTGTACTCCCCTGCTCTGTTTCCATGCTGCTTAGGATAGCTGCTGTATGGAAAGCAGCATGAAAAATCATTTGAAGGATGGATATATTAGTGTGCAAACTGCAAGACTGTCTCAATGCTGATTGAATGTTCTGCCGATGTTCTCAAGCTACTATAGGTTAAAAAACAGTGCTGTCCTGCAAACTCCGTTCAGTCTAGAAAAATGAACAGGAGCTATGAAAGAAAGAACAAGGCGGTGTATATTGTCACACTATCATCAGACTGAAAGGGAGTCCACGTGATAGGTACCAATATCAGATATAAGTTCTGTCATGTCCCGCTCCGAACGATCCTCGTGTGTGCCACGCCCACCTCGTTACCCCGTGTTTCTACCCGATTGTTCTCACCTGTTCCTCGTTAGTGCCTGCTAGTCCTGTGCATTTAGTCCTTGTCAGTCAGTCTTCCCCAGATCCTGCATTGATGTAGCGTGATGTTCGTTGATGTCTACCCTGTCTCGCTCCAAATAAACCCCGTTTGTCTTCAGTAACGGCTCTGCTTGCCTGCTTCCCGGCTCGCCTCCTGACTGTGCGCCGCTGATCGTGACAAGTATAAGAAACTGAAATAAAATTATAAAAGGGAGACTCTGCGCTCAGCAGAGTATACACCATGATATATACATGAGAAACAGAAATACAATATATATAAATAGAATAAATACTGTTTAGTGTAGTAATACAGGTAAATTACTAGATGAATATTGCACATCTGAATAGTAGCAGGTTTATTGCACAGGCTAAAGTATGGGTGTGTGGTGGGATGGAGTTTATTTTTAGCGTCTAAGGCTGGGTGTGAGATCAGTGTGAGGAGTTATAGAGTCTGATAGCTGTAGGTAGGAAAGATCTTCTGTGGCGTTCAGTGGAGCACTTAATGCTAGTCAGCCTGTAACTAAAAGTGCTTCTCTGAACAGCCACCACACTGTGGAGCAGGTGATCAGTATTGTCCATGGTGGACTGAAGTCTGAACAATATTCTCCATTCAGCCACCATTTCCAAGCTGTCAAGTTCCTCACCCACTACAGAAACCGCTTTCCTAATAAGTTTGTTGAGCCTCTTGGCCTCTGCCAGTTTCATGCTGCCACCCCAGCTTGCTACAGAGAAGAAAATGGCGCTGGCCACCACAGACTCATAAAACATCCGCAGCATAGTGTTGCAGACTCTAAAAGACCTGAGTTTCTGTAGGAGGTATATCGTACTTTGACCCTTCTTGTAGGTGGCCAGAGAATGCTTTGAGCAGTCCATCTTATTGTCCAGGTGGACGCTGAGGTACTTTTAGTCCTGAACGATCTCCACACCCACTCGCTAAATGGACAGGGGAGTAGCAGGAGACCGTAGTCTTTTTAAGTCAACCACCGGTTCCTTGGTCTTGTTGATGTTGAGTTGCAGTTGGTTCAGCTCACACCATTCAACAAAACTGTCCACAGCCTTCCTGTATACTGAGTCATCTCCATTTCTGATGCATCCAATTATAGCTGGGTCATCTGAGAATTTCTGGAGATGGCAGCCCTCCGTGTCTACTGTGACTACTCATTGTGAGAAAGGAGAAACACATTAACTGTCATTGGCTTAGAGAATCACACTAAGTCTTCAGCAGCAACTGTGACGTTTAGACTGAGGCGAGGATGTTATTATAATAGGCAAAAATTTGTAATATTCAATGAATGTCTTTTTATTATTATGTTTTTTTTTGCAGGGTCAATATAACTGACCGCTAGCTGAAACCAAAGGCTGACTTAAGTGAAGAGGTGAGTTTTAAAATGTTTGTATTTTTCTTAAGAAAACTGTACATTCTGTAAAATACGCTTATACCACATGCATCATGTGACCAGAAATTTGCCAGCTCTATTAGTATGTAATATTGTCGTATCCTGGGTGCCTGGCAGCTCAATTTTGTGTTTTATGGCAATATAATGAACTTACAATAAAAGACATCAGTGTTATTTTTGGGGGTCCAGAGCATCGCAGCCCAGCCAATACCCAGTCTCTTTGAGTCAGTCCCCTCTGGGAGCTGCCCCGCCCTCCTTTAACCTTGAGAAGTATTTGAAAAGCAGTGGTGCCAGAATGTATTGGCTGAGCAGTGGTGCCATCAATCTGTTTCAGCTGTCCCGCCCCAACAATGCTGAGACGTCAGATACAAAATCTCTGCCCTGCACTCCATTATCCTTCACGGCTAATGTTCACAGGCTTGTCCTCCAGCAGAAGTTTGTGTATTAAACATATTGATTATTTATTTTAATCTGTCTGGGAAAACTTGGAAGCAGGCTCTTGTCGGTTATGGTAAATGCAATGGCGAAGGATTTTCCTGGTTCTTCATCGAGAGAGTTTGCTTCGCTTCTTCCCAGTCACCCTCCTCTGGAACACTGATACCCCGGGGGAGAAGATAAATGAAGCACAAAGCATGGCCTGTCATGTTCTGTATTCAGTCCCCCATTTTTCTTTATCCCTGGCTGAGGTGAATCCACAGACCTCTTCAGATGAAGGGGAGGAGGCCTTGAGCAGTTCTCTTTAATTTGTTCCTGCATTTAGGTCTCACTGAAAGGAAATGTGAGTTATCCCATGCCTTTAGCAATATGGGGAAAGAGTCTGCTATGGAGGCAATGAGCCTTGCCTTCCCACATCCTGTGAAGACCGACCTGATAAAGGCTATGGAATTTCAATGCAACTTCTGTCTGTTAGGATATGACAGCCTGCTTCCCTGGAGCAATTACCTTATCTTTATTGTCTTTGCACTCTGTCTACTCCTCGATATATTTAGGATCTTGTTCATTGGAATATTAGTTATTAAGGAAAGGTTGTTGGGATCTTGGTATATGGAACCTGAACTGATAGCACGCATTAAGGAAGGATGATGCCAGTCGAATGTATGCCCTCACAGGAAGAACAAACCAGAAACCCAATATCACCCTACCAAACTGTCAAAATACAAACACTGAATACAAAATTTTGCATCTAAACTATGAATTGGTATTGTGTCCAGTGTATAGCCCCAGCCTTGTTCCCTGTTCCCTGCTGCGACCCTGACCAAAATAAGCGATAAGATGGATATCTACAATATACGTACAAGTCAAAGTCTTAACTTTTTGTGTCAACTCCAAGAACAGCATTACAGGGAGATATGTTTTTGGATTAGAAACTTGTGTACACATGTGAAGGGCTGATGAACAAGAAACAGGCAGACCGATGTATATTAGGGGTGGCCTGCTCTGTTTGAGCATGACCCAGTGCTCCAATACAACTAACCCAGATTATGGGCAGGCGGGCCCCTTACCGGCAGATCATGAGACACACTTCACATCAACAACACCTCATTCTTCCTCTCTGGGGGTGTGTGGGGGGCATATGGGGAATTTGAACCCTCCAAAACACCCCATGCTTTTGGTGGGAGGGCGGTGCATTCCCAACATTGTTAAAAACTAGATTGAACCAGTTGGGGTCTCAAACTGTCATGTGCTGGTGACATCCCCGTCAATGCTAACACTCAGTGACACATAATTTGTTTCGGGATTCTCGTGGCCGACGGGAAAATTCCGCCACTTAATTCATCATTTGCTGAAGTCAATTTTCTTAATACGAGCGGCTCGTGTTATTAATACTGCCTCTTGAGGGATTCTCTCTGTGTGGGAAAAACAAGGCAGGAGAACAGCAGCTGCAACAAATCAGCCTGACGCTGCCGATTTATTTATTTAATTGAAGTGCCATTTAGAAGGAGACCTTGTTTATCACACACTGAAGGGACTTTCAGCTGCTAGATAGCAGAACTGTTTGGTTAGCGCCTGCATATGTCCCTTCACAGGCCTGCAGGGCAGCCAACCAAAGCGGCAGCTTTAGCTAGAGTAGACCAGTCACCATGACGCATCTGACAGATTACATGATAAACGTCCCTGTTTGTTCTGGATCACATGACCTTTTCTGGCGTACATACGGTGCTCATTAAGACCTGTTTCGACTTCCAGTTGCACTGTCCCTATGCCCCTGAAAGACTCCTCCTTTTGATCTGGGTAGAAACCGGCGGCCATGAATCAGTTGCGATGAAAATATCCAGTGACATTGTGAATAATTATGTGTTCATTAGGCGCTTAATGAGCAATCATCGTGTGATCTTTTTTCAGGTGGTGGTGACGACACTGGAGATTAAATTTCTGGACTAGGGAAATGGTAATGAGCCCCTATCAGTGAAGGCCTTGGCGACCGTGGCACAGGCATGATGCAGGTGCAAGGGCTTTGTTTACCAACCATTGATAATAAGTGTAACATGGCATCAGCAAATTATACTTTTCATTTCAGGAATTTAGTCCTGCCATTATGTTACAATTAAAGAAGGAAATTATCCAATGAAAAGGTTCCTCTAACATTGATTATGCAGGGGAATGAATCATACTGGAGAAAAGCAGCACCCAAGAGTAGGAAAGATGTGAACCCTCTTGCCCAAGGCAGATAGCTGTCAGTGGAAATGCAAAAGATTTTAACATGATTGCATGTTTGTTGCCCATGCATTTCTGGTGCCTGCAGGTTTGCACATATTCATAGAAGGCTGTGATATTATGTGGAATATGGTCACTTGTAAGGTTATTTCGTTGACCGAATGTTTAGTATAATCTTGTTCCATGGGATTAGAGTCATTTGATTGGTTGACTTTCTTGTTCATATTACAGGAGTATTGAACACTTGTAGCATGACACTGATTTAATTCAGATCCCAGGCTGGGCAGGGAGCCATTCCACACCAACAGAATGGCTTGTATCTCAGTGGAAGAACATCACATTTTTTTAATTAGTGCTTCAACAGCAGTTACTCCAGGTGTCTGAGTTTGATGGATCTCAGAGTTACAGGATACCCATAAAACTTTTATATGTACAGTCTCACATATCCCATGAACAGTAATAAATCCATGAGGGACTTTGAGGCCCCCTCATAACAGCAATGTTCGATGCGGATAATATCCATCATTAAGTCTACAACTAGGCCATGTTTACATAACCTACAATTAACAAATGCCAACACTCTACTGCTGAGTCACAGTATACAGAGCTCAATAGATATCTTTCACCCATACCTATTGCACCCACGGTTGTAATTAACAGTGTTTGGGGGTATGCTTGTGTCCCTTTTGTGCTGGTTGAGCGCTCTTTTTATGGGGTAGGTGAACTATTTAATGTTTTTAAAACGTCCCACCAGTTGCCTTAAGGGCTGAAGGAAGCTCTAACCTCTAAAGGTAATTAGAATTTGTCAGTGCTTGGTGGTGTTCTGTACCCTTTACCTCAGCGTACTAGCTGCTCAGTGCATCAATAGTAGCATAGTGCTCATTTATCGAGAGCTGGTGGCAAGGTGTGAACACCATGATTTCTCATCAGGTAGCGTAATTCTCCCTAACCTCATTAAAGAATCATTTGAAGTCCTCCTCAACAATGCCAAACTCGATTTTGCTTTTGAAAAGCCCATTGATTAAAATGTCAAAAATAATAAGTTCAAGATAAGACTCATCGGCTCCCAGATCAGATGCTCATTTCATCACCTTAACAGGTCTGATTGGCTTTCGTGTGCCGATGTAATGAAGTGGCAAGCGGCTGATTAATATCAGGGGTCTGTTGGAGTGTACCAGTGAGATGATAATACGCATAAGTTCTGCATCTGCGCCTGTTTGGGTGTCACGGGCCTGTGTTTCCATCGCTGTGGAAATCACAGCAGAAACATGTGACAGAAAGAACTGGGGCATTGGGTCATGGCAGGAAAACAACAGTGGGCTGGCTATGGGTCAAGTCTGGGTATGGGTACAGTTGGGGGCAAGGGTGTTGGATGCGTATGGAAGTGCAGGGGCAGAATCTACGGAGAGGGTCCAGGATTTCTAGCTTTCATCTGGGCTGTTGGATATAAAGGATCAGGAAAGGCAAGAAATCATACCCTTCTGAACCCATATGGCCACGTGATTCACCCTCTTGAGACAAACAGATAATTCCCCTGCCTTCCTCACACAGGCCTATATTATAACATCATATTGAGCTGTGTGTAAATGCATTTGCTGACTACTTAACCTGCTTACGCATCTGTAACTAAGGCTAGACTGTGTATTTGGAAAATGAGGTTTAGTTTTGCCATCTGTATATTTGGTCGCTGTTGGGGGCATTTGCCTGATGGGTAAAATGCTCAAAGCTTCCTGAAGAATGAACTGTATCTAAGTAGTGTGAAAGGGCAACATCAAATTTAGCACATGATGTGTTAATTGTGATCATATTCATTAACCATTATTAATGGTTTTAGGGGTTGGAACCAAAGAACGTGGTGATCAAAAACATTTTCAGTACACTTTGATACTCAATATATCCATGAATTGTTCTACGAGAGGGTATCAAGGCATCTCAGAAGAAGCACTTCAGTCTTACATGACCAGGGTTGTGGATTCAGATCCCTCTGCTGTTTCTGTTTTCATGCTCTCCCTATATGTGTAGCTCCTCCTGCAGTTTGGTGCCACTGTAGTGTGTGAATGTATCTTGTTGTGAACATATCTTGCTGTTTCCGGACCCATCTTTCCATTTGCCACATTAATAACTTCTAGATCATCTGTGGGGGCCTTATCTATTTCCTAGTCCTGGACTCACCAGATGGCCCAAAGACTGCTTGTGTCTATGTGGGTGGCAGCAGCTAATTCCCACTAAAATCCAGATGAACACTGCAAAGCATGTGGATAAGTACATTTGGAGATTAAATAATACCCTGGATAACCACCCCTTTGTTGTCTGCACTGAATGAAATACACAGACAAATCTCCATGGATAATAATGAAAAGGGCACGTACTACTAGCAGAAAGGTGAGGAATAGTCTTGATTGTTTTTCCAAGGATAAACGTCTCAGTTGGCTTTCTAGGATTTTTGGTTAGTCTGAAAAGCAAATAGGTTATATATTCAATTTAGTCAATCAATTTATTTTTATGTTACTCATTCCACCCTGTTCACCCTAAAACTGAGTTAAACTTGGTCCACTCTGCAAGTTTAAGAAAACCCCACCTATTTTGGCTCACTTTTTTCACTAAATTTGACTTTATCACCCATCTCTTGGTTGACATGTATGCTAGTTACAAGTACTAGTTACAAGTAGTTTATAGGTACTGTCATTAGGCTTATCATTCAAAATTAGTCCTATCAAAAGTCACCGAAACCCTGCAGAAACCCTTCAATAATTTCCCAATGGGATCAATAAAGTTAATCTAATCTAAGAACTGAAGAGGAGCAGAATATCCATGAATGTCTGTCTCATCATTGTATGTATCAAAGACTTCATATCTAGATCTTGGTGTACGTGCATGTAACTGTGCACAATTTATGTATGATCATAATGATTTACTTGGCTGGGAAATTTGTCACAACTGTTCTTGTCTCCAGACACTAAGGCACCTTGACTATCAAACAGTGAGGTCAGCAACTGGTAGCGCTGGATGAATCATCAGCGTTGGCTGTGCAGCCCACGACCCGCTGGTACCTACAGGGTTTTATTTATAGATTTGCTGCTCTGCATCTTCCCCATTGTTCTTCATAATTAGCCGTCCCATGGGATCATTCCTGCACATTTTCCTCCCGACCCCCTTGGAGACTGAGGTGAGGGTTCATTATTATCTTTTCCTCATTATTCTGTTGCTCTGACTTGCCCCATCAACACTGCTCTGGCTTGAGCTGGACTGGGCTGCATTTCCAGTGTTGACAGGATGTTTTAGATCTGTGTATATGGGGGAAAACACCCAAATTGGTTAACTGTGCAATACTGTCTGAACTATTACTGTGGAATTCTGTGCAAAACTGTCTCTGACATTCTTGTTGTCTGTTATTTATTGTAACTCTCTATTGATGTCTGACTTTTTGTTGTCTTAATGTGTGTATGATGCTACTGTAAACCTGCAATCAATCTAACATTAGAACTGGCACAGCATGTTGTCACACTTGAAGTATTTTCTAAAAATGACAACAAGACAGTAGGGTGGGGGTTTCAGATGTCACCAGGGACAGACACAAAACTGATCTTGCGCAAAGAGAAGGTTTACCTTACCATCGTTCATCTTGGCAAAAACCAGATGCTTACTGCTCCGGGAACAGTATGCTTCAGAGTCACCAAAAATAGCCCTCAAAATGTCAGCCCCCCCCCCCCACCTCATGCAGCCTGGTGTCATGGCTCGATCACTTAAATTCAGCATGACACCCACCCACCGTGGGATAACGTTCGCTCCACGCTAGCTTTCCAGACAGGAATCGGCTCGATAGAGACAGGATTGATACCGTGGTGTCGGCTAGAACGAATGACGGGAATCGCTACTGTGAAATGTCGCAGTGAGGAGGTGTGGGGGTGGCCTGGGCCTTGTCACCTCCTGGGGTTCACCTGCTGGGGAAATGATGCAATTTGTAGGAGTCTAATATGCAATAAATGATTCCTGTTACTGGGGTCTGAACATGACAAGAACAGCGAGCACTTGCATTAGTATCAGGTAGACTTATATATACACTCACCTAAAGGATTATTAGGAACACCTGTTCAATTTCACATTAATGCAATTATCTAATCAACCAATCACATGGCAGTTGCTTCAATGCATTTAGAGGTGTGGTCCTGGTCAAGACAATCTCCTGAACTCC
>JABFEA020000001.1:12735831-12757439 GCA_019775915.2 Cyphomyrus plagiostoma | reverse complement strand
ATCTCAACCCAATAGAGCATCTTTGGGATGTGGTGGAACGGGAGCTTCGTGCCCTGAATGTGCATCCCACAAATCTCTATCAACTGCAAAATGCTATCCTAACAATATGGGGCAACATTTCTAAAGAATGCTTTCAGCACCTTGTTGAATAAATGCCACGTAGAATTAAGGCAATTCTGAAGGCGAAAGGGGGTCAAACACCGTATTAGTATATATATATATATATCACCTTTATGTCTTATGAGGTACATTGTATAGTCTCACTTAAATGTACAGTTCAGTTATAGGTATTTGCAAGTAGTTTATCAGAATCAGTTGGAGAGGCTTATTGTCTGCAAGTTCTTGTGAAACAAAAAAGAAAGTGGAGGTATTTTTTGCAAAGTGCATTAAATTAATTTGCCTTGTTTGCAGTGTAGATGGTAATTAAAAGCTCACATACTGTACTAACATGCATGCATTTGACATACATTTAAGAGCAACACAATTGAGCGTATGTATAGTTGCATCCAGACTCAACAGTTTTACTTATGACAATGCAAGATTATAAAGCCAATGTGAAGTCTATGTAAGGCTCACTTAATTAAAAAAACAATGTGTTATCTACAGCTGGGACAATTCTATTAATTCCATTTCATTTTGCTGTCACCAGACTGTTTAATGTTTCCTGCTTAGTTACTTTTTCAGAATCCACTGGGTTAACCCAAGCAATAACCCACCCACACTGGGATTTAAATCCTCATTTCTCTCATTACTAATTTGCAAGAGTGAAAATCAGGTTCTTTGTTAATAAATGCAAGCAGTGAGTCATTCTATCCCTGCCTAAAATGTTTTTTGTGTTTTCAAATGCAGAAAGAAAAGATTATCAACATTAATGACTGACGAAATGGATGAAAAAAGACCTTGATATCCCAAAGGAGAGTGGCAACTCAAATGCTTTTTCATTGCTGACACCATATTTTATGGGAAACTTCATCCAGATTCATTTTCATAGTCAGCCTACCCACCATATCAGAGATGGCCTACTTAAATCTCTTCTAGGGTAAGATCAGTCACATTACAGATGGGTAATTCATAGTGCTGCTTGGTATCGGTCGTAAGGAGCTAAAAAAAATTAAAAAACAAGTGAACAGTATATAAGAGCTACTTTAGATAATGAAGACACAAAATATCTAATAGATAAATTTGCATAGCATTCTGGGAATTCATTTCCCACTATCTGTGATGAGCCGGCAGTACAGAGTGTGCAAATACACTTCTGGAGATGCTCCTCTCATCTCTAGCCATTGGGCTAATTTAATCCCAGGTCCTCTGGTGCCGGTCTGTGGTCTGATTCCAGCTGTAATTGCGTCAAATAAGCCAAATTGAGGACTCTAATTTAATATGCTTTGGTGTGATGCTGGTTTATGTATTCCAACATTGAGAGGAACTGTTTACCTCCCTTAATCCTATCCCGCCCCCAAAAAACAATTTAATATATATAACAATCACATAATAGTACAGGCACAATGTTTCCATGCCTGATTGCATTCAGGCATTGAATTAATAGTGACAGTGGAAAAATATGGTTTCATATCCCTGCTGAAAAAAAATACCATACAGCATTATGACTTCAATACTGGTTCATGCTGGTTACTGCTGGGTTGGTGCAGGTGTGGCTGGTGAACCAGCAGTGCTGTATTGGTCTACATGAAGGTGGTCCACCAGCAATACTCTGTTAACCATGATGGTCCACCAGCACCAAAACACAACGTACTTAGAATGCCTGCTTCCTGGCGTTAGGATCAAAGTCTTGTTTTGTCCACGCTTTCCTGAGGCACCAAGGTGAGGGAGAGAGTGAGAGAGGGAGAGCCGGAGAAGGGAAGCGAGCAGGCCGTCGTGCATATTTGCATAGAGCGTGAAAATCAAATTCCAGGGGAGCTCATTAAAACACCGTTTGACTGATCCAATATAAGACACCCTTGAGTGTATTCGTCGTAACAGAGCCTCTTGTGCTGTTTTGTTATTGCGGACGCAGAAAATCTCCCAAAATATTTGTCAGTCAGCATTTATGTTAAAATGCCCTGTAAACGGAATCTCATTGTTTCGCTTTTAATTTGTAATTTAAAAGATGCTGTAATGGCGAGTGTAAGTTCAAGCAAAGCCGCTTTCCGTTATAGGAAAACTCGTACATAGTTTACATATTTGTCTTTATGTTGAAGTCAAACTAAAGGCTTCGCATGAGTGGAAGCGGACGGTGGGTGGCAATGTTCAGCTTACTACAGGAGATCCTGTCTCTCCGACCGTCTGTGCAGTGGTCGCAGCTTTCAGTCAGTAATATATCAATTTTTCTCACATCGCTCATTCTCATAGTTCCTTGTCAGATCGAAGGGGATTGTTTATAAAAAGTAGTTTCCTGCATGGCAACTTGCTTAGCCATTAACTTCACTGTTTACTATTTTAGTTCTCTGTTTACCGGTTTGCTTTTCTTTTAGCTACTTACTTATTTTTACCACATCTTAGCTCTCTGCTTCAGAGTTTAATTACTCTTTAGCTAATTATTTTTCTACAGTATTTATCCGTTTAAATACTTTAAATTTAATTGAAATAATGAATATTAGCTACAATCTCTGAACATGAAATGTCAGTGCCGCCTCCGTATAAATACGTTTCCCTTTGTAATAACTAGAAGTAGCTTTCCAAAGTTACAAAATAGAGAAAATCTATCAATCTAGTTCTTTTTTTTCGTGTTTTGCCTAGCTGAATGTATTTTTTATATTTTCGATTTTAAGCGTTTTAAGCAATGTTACTTAGTGAATAGAGTGAGTGTAAGAGTTGTTCAGAAAGACTTACTTTGTTTTTCTGACTATTTTGTTGATGCTTTTCTTCAGAGCGACTTCAAAGCATAAAGAAATATAAAATGTTTTCTTTGCCATAACTTAACAGTGGAGCAAAAATAGCTTTGTGACTATTTGTACTGTCTGCAACGTGCTTTGAAATCCTCTCATCCAGCAGAGATGCGCCGTCTTAACTCAAAACCATTTAAATGTCATTATTTTTTTCTGCTACAAGCTGAGCATCACCATCATAAATAGCATGTCCTTTATATTGTGCGGATTTTGCGGTAAATGTGTTATCATTCAACTAATACACAGTGCGACTTTAATCTTAAAGGTGCTTATGGCTGTTTTTCCTGTGCAATTCATTTTCACAAGTCTTTTGTAGAATTTATCGAATGAACTAACGGATGTTGCTAAGTAACGGCCAAAACATCCATTTCACATTAAATCGACCTTTTCAAGCACTGAAAAGTGCACCATTTTTGTTTTATTTATTTATTTATTTGTTTGTTTGTTTTTGGAGGGGGGGGCTTTTACCTTTTGCTTTTCATGTGTCATCTTTCATTATCCTACAAAACAAGCACAGTGCCATAATTACACACAACCACAAACACACATATATAAAGTACTACCTATACTACTTTATACCATTCTCGTGGGATTTCTATGGTAATACGATAGTACAGGCCTAGTTGTAGCAGACATCCCGCCTTAGACATATTGGACTGCAAAGTGCTGGTGGTACAATTTGCCAGTCGCGTTGGGAGAGGTCGCACAGGTAAACCTTATTGCCCGGAAGAGTTGGAATGTCCGGTTGTAGTGACAGTGCAATACAAGTAACATACTATTTACCTGGCTACACTGCTATGCTAATTTTGCAGTATGGCTAGAGTAACAGTGCTATACTAATGCTGTTCGATGTTTGTGGTAACCGTGCTACACTAATGCTGTATTATGTATGCTGTGGTAATGGTACTATACTGAGAGCATGGGTTAAATATAAATGGGTACATGTTGTAAAAGTGCTTGAAATATGATTGGAATACCAGTTAAGATGTCAGTACAGTCAATAATAAGGTGGAAAAGCTTTCCCCAGTCCAGCAGCAGTAGACAGTACAGATCATATTTAAGGCTCAAGTGGGACAGACAGGATAGTTGTTAGGCAAATTGATTTCAAATTTAAATCTCTGGCATCTGTCAGTACACACCTGCTGGCCACTGATACCGAGTGCCCTCATTAAGTTTTAGTGCATTCTTTGGACGATCCTGTGGAGATTAAGCCCATCGAGTGGATTTCATTTAGTGAGTCTGCAAGTGAAAATATTCAGTTCTAATGCCTCCCACGGCCCCGGTTTATTGGTTCTACCGTGTCCTTCTGCTTCTGCTACCTTTTAACTATCCTAAGAGCCACTTCAGGCTTTTGGTGTTTATTTTAATGGTTTTTAAAACTTTTTGTCCTTCTCCTGCGGTTGGCGAGGCCTTCAAGCCCAAACGGCATACTGTCCAGCACTCTGTCAGCTCCGCTCTTGGGAGTAGGCTAAAGGATGCTGTGCCATGTTGCTAACGGTGCCCCGAGAACTGCAGGCCTTTGTAAATGTGTCTTCCTGGCCTCAAAGCACACTGTGGTGTGGGTAGGCAAGAAAGAAGGTTTACTTTTTTGTTTAATTGTTAACTTCCACATTTTGTCATCTTGCTTCTTTGTTTGAGTTTGAGTCCCAGTTTAACATCTGCTGTTTTACCAGCTTTCCTATTCTACCATCTATTCTCTTTGCCATCTTATTTTAGCTGTTTACTTCCCAGTTTATCATTTCACTTCCAGATCACAATTTCACTTCTGTATACTGTTTTATGTGTCCGTTTTACCAGTTAGCTCTTCAGTTCACCACCTTACATTTCTGTTTGCCATCTTTGCTTTACCAAATAACTTCCCAGTTCACCACCCTGCTTTTTTGTTTTACCAGTTCTCTCTTCACCTCTGTCATATATTTGGACCTGTTACACCAGAACACCAGAATACTCCCTCATGGTGAATCCAGATGAGCTGCTGGGTGAGGGGCCTTCCAGGACAGGGCATGATGGGAGGGCAGTCACCTGAATGATAATTACCCTGCTTGATCCGTCATCAAGATCACTACTCAGATAAGGGGTCACTCCCACTCCCCCTTCCTGGGCAGTGCTGATGTGTACACAGTGGTGTTTGGTCACACACATTGTTTACTTTCCAGTGAATTTTACTCCTTCAGAGTATTTAAAACGACAGACATACAGGACGGCAGTGACGTCCATCCAGTTCATCAGGGAAAGGGAGAAACCATCTTCCTCAAAGAAGAAGGTCAAAGACCTCCTGCTGGAGGAGCAATCATGGGACGTGACGGTGGACCAAGGGTGGAAACTTGTGTTCCCCCAGGTCGTTCAGACATCCCTGAGGCCTGACATTTTCCTATGGTCGGAAGAAGTGAAGAAGATAATCCTGATTGACCTGACGGTCCCGTGGGAAGAGGGATGCGAAGGGGCCTCATTGAGGAAATCTGTAAAATACCAGGATCTGGTCCATCAATTCAGGGATAAAGGGTGTAAGGCCTGGTTGTTCCCTGTGGAGGTGGGCTGCAGGGGCTTGCCTGTGCAGTCATTATGGAAGATGCTCACAGCCCTGGGCAGGATGGGGGAGGCAGCTGATATGTGATTGAAGGTGAAGCATTATGGGATGTATTTAGAGTATTGTTTTGTCTATAACGCAAAGCAGCACCAATATTATCACTGAGTACTTATGTCCTTATGTTGGCAACCTTTTGACTCGTTACTGTGTGCATGCACTAACCTGTACATCATTTTGATCAAAGCATTTGTCAGAATAAGTAAACTTCAGCATCAAACATCACTGGTAGTGTGGCTTGTCTCTGGCTCATCTCAGTGTGGTGTCTTTTGGTTTGGGCTCTTTGTTGCTGGTAGCAGGAGCTGTACAGGTATACCTCAGTGTAACTGTTCAGCACAGTATTGCACCTTCCCAACAGCTGTTCAACTTCTTGTCCAGCCACCATGTCCAATTAGACTGTGACAGTCATATGCTCCTCCCAATATGATGTGCCCTTGGAGCTTTGGTGCTATCCTCGCCGAATGGCCTGCAGATCTGGGTTTGCTGTATCGGAAAGACTGCTTCCGTCTGCTTCTCCCTGAGTGATACCTGCCGGCTCTTCCGTAGCAGACAGCTGCGAGTGCCGCTATCCATCGTCAGCCGGGATTCACTTACATTGAGTCCCTTGTGTGTTCACTTTATCGCACAAGCAACTTTCCAAAGCGTCACTCACCATTTACTGCAAGCTTTTTTAAAGATCCAGTATTTTAGCTTGTTTATCACTAGATGTTAAGCATTTTTTTTGTAACGTCTAAAGGGTTTGGCTCTCCTTGTAAATCATTTGTATGACCATATTAAGCAATTACTCTGTGTTATCTATAACTAAATACACATGGATAAAGTATTTACTTAACCAAGGGGGCGTAGTGACTTGCTGGCCAGCACTGTGCATTTGATTCCTATCGCCATCTGTGTGTTCATTTGAACACACACTAATATTCAGGTTTCCTCCTGCAGTCTAAAGACATGCTGGCGAGAGTTACTAATTTCTTTTGCTAGTAGAGTGTGAGTGTGTGTCCTGTGATGAACTGTCATCTTGTCCAGGGTGTCTTCTGCCTTGTATCCAGTCCTTCCTTGGATGGACTTCAAGCTCCGGTGTGGCCAGATAAGCAGTCATGGAAAATGCATGCGTGCTCATAAGCTAATGAGCTCAACAAATCAGGGAATGCATTCACATGGTGGCACAGAGAACTCTCTTCATTTTGTGTGTGGTGTTTGTGTATTCTGATGTAGGGGGGTATGCAGAACCACAGAGCTACATCCCCTTATGTGTCAAGAGCAGGCATCCCTCCTCCTTGGATGCCAAACCTTCTTCAGCTAACCTCTCTATCATTACATGTTGCGTTCTGCTATCTTTACCCAGCTCACCATACAAACAAAAGGAGACTTAATGGAGAAAAAGTAATTAGACTCGCTGTCTGCTCTGCATGGCAGAACAAAGCAGAGAGTGGTGGCAACAAGCCGCAACGCCGAACACTCTCTTTGCAAAGTAAGCAGCTTCGAGGCCAGGTGCCATTGGCTGTGTGCTTGCCAGCTCTCTGGCCATTCTATTGGCTATTTGAGTCTCCACGGAGAGTAAACTTTCAGCCAGGAATAGTGATATGAAGGATATATTCTTTCTGCCACATGGCCCATTTTCATCCACTAGGAAAGGCAGATTGATAAATCACAAAACGCACCTGATTATGAACCAAATCACTTTCAACTACCAGCCATTGAAATATTATGGGACTCCACAGGGGCAATATCAATCTATTATCCCCTCATCAGAATGCAAGTTATTCTTTAAAAGCCCTGGCAGACTAGTAGGAGATCATAATTGCCTTATTCATAAGGGCTGAGCATCGAATTTACTCTGCCAGCCTCAATGCTGTGGACTGAGTCTCCAATCAGTGCATTGTGCGGATGTAACACTGCTTTGAACGGGCCGTGTTCTCCAATGTGTCTTTAAAGATAAGGGCAGAAATTGAGGGGCTGATGAAGAAGGCAATTCCTAAGCCTTGGGCAATATCCGGGTGCCGGATATTGTATTTCAGCTTGTGGCACCAGGGCGGAGGAAGTGTCGCCGTGGCAGCACATGTCCTTCCTGCCCTCCTTATTAAATGGAAATGAAAGCATGTACCACTTGCTGAATTAAACCAAGATGGCTCCCCGCTACCCGCTAATCCCCTCGTTAGATCCTGATCTAGAAGGCGCCTCTTTTGTGCATGTTACGGGATCATTTGGACGAGAGGTGCGAGGCAAATTCATATTGCCACCCGAGAGCTAATTTCCTGTTAAGTACAGAGCTGCTGTTTGCATTCGTGGCACTGGGGGGCCTCTTTTACAATATTTTGGCTCTGTAATGTCGCGGCAATGGCTGTATTTCTTGGCCACATCTGTTCCTGCTTTGTGGGTATTTTACTGTAGATTGTGGGCATAGGTCATGGTTCCTTCTCTGTATATTTCAGGTAGATGTTTTCTTCTCCCAATGGTCCAAGAAGAGTCCCTGTTGGGGTTAGATAATCCTGTTCACCTTACCCACTATGTCCTCTTCTGATCTGTTAGGGCTATTACTGTAGCCACATAATAAAAGTGTGTATCCTACAAAGAAGAGCAATGCCTACAGTTGCATTAGGTGTGGGAAGCCATGTTGGTGAAAACTTGATGCTGTGGTTCAGTCTGCTAGTGCTGTTGAGCTTTTGGTCTTATAAGCAGTTGAGTTGTTTTATTTTTTGCTTATTTTCATTAATGTGGGATGTAAAAGAGGTGAGAGATCTAAAACTGTGAGACCAAGCATAAGAAGTAATTACTCCAACACTGTGAATGTATGTGCACATTCACCTACACACCACTCTGACCGTCTCTGTGCTGCCTACCTGTAACACTTCCATATCGCAGAATCACTTTTTGGGTATTAAGCTGTCATTTTTTTTTCTGGTAATTCTCATCTTTGAGAACGACATGCAAGCTAAGGAGTGCTCTACTCAGTTTTTCCATGATAAGAGTTCAATGATAGTGATCCTCCATATTAGATATCAGATTCAGTACAGGGTATTGTAACATGGTGTATTTCCAAAATAGACAGTCAAAACAGGTAATACATTCCATAGTTAGCATGCATTTTAGGAATAGCTTTCTGTGAGGAAAATATTAAGTATGTAAATTTGCAAACTCCCTCTATATGAGAATTACAATATACATTGTAGTGTAAAAGTTCACATTAGCATTTTGAGTAATTAAATAAGCTAATAATAATAAGCAAATGTTTTGGATGAGTGCTTATGAAAAATGCATCAAAATTGTAAAACAAACCCATTTATGGTGCTAAATACTTCTACAAAGCTAACTCTGGCTAACCGTCCTGGTCAAAGGGGAAAAAGCACAGACCCTTCTGGGAATTGGGAATACAGGATGGACTCCCTAACCACTATACTACTTAGCTACATTAACTGGGCAAGCCTCAGTACTTAGCAAACACCAGGGTTAATTCCTTTAGCAAACACCGGGGTCCTCGCTGTGCTGCTATAGCAGCAGTAGGTCCCACGCCCTGCAGAGCGTCTTCTTACGTTCACCAGCGAGAATAATGGCCTTAATGCAGCCACTAGGCTGCTGCTGCGTCTCCATGACTCCCTTGTCCTTTCCCTGTCCTGACTGCACTCCTCTCTCCTTCCAGCTGAATGCTACATTAATGCCGAGCTCCACATTCCCACCCTTCGCATCTGCATCGACTCGCTTTTCTGCATCGTGGTTTAGCACCTCTGATCCCTTGGATTTCCAATAGGGAGACTACTGTCTTTGTGGAAGTGCTAATCTTTTCACTCAGTACAATGGGCATCCTAGTGTGAGAGGCTCTGAATTTTAGAATAAAGACAAAACATGGCCTATTATGCATGTATAAGCCTTGATACATAGTTCCAGTAGGGTAATTTGGGTCAAGGATTTTAATGGCACAGGAATGAAATGCTAGTAACATGACAGGCAGGAACAACCAGGTAAAAGCTTACAATTTTGGACTGCTAGTTGGAGAACTTGACATATTCTGAACAGATAAGCAGGCTGAACACGTCTCTTGTGATATAAGGACGATTGAAGTGGGTTACTTTACATAAACTCATTCCACAGATGAGAGCATCTGTCCATCTGCCTAATTGATCTTTCTGTAGTTGTTGGCTTGTTCTGCCATAATTGTTATATTATGCAAAGCATGTCACATGAAAGATGTCTTTGTTGGACTGCTGGAAGACTTTCATAGACAGGAAAGCCCTAATTAAAATGTTTAATATCTGTGTGCTGCCATTGTGGCCTTGAGGAGTGTGGGACAGTTCTCAGTCCAAGGGGTCACAGGGACAATGTCTGGAGGCAGGGGACTGAGTGTTAATGAACCAAGGCTCCTGGGTTTGGAGGTTGCGACCCTATAAGTGGCCTCACAAAGTCGGCTAATTGATCCAGTCACGCCACATCGCTGCCGGATGGGGGGACGGGGGGGTGGTGGGGGTCAATGGGGGAAAGGTCCCCTCAAAGTCACTTACTACATTCACCACCCTCTGTACCACTGACATTTAATTAGGCACATGAAAGGTGCTGTAATATTTTTCAGGAGAGCCACAAAGGTTACACATTATCGTCTTCAAAACTGCGATGAAAGAAAAAGGCATGTAATGAGGCAAGCTGAATAAGAATTCTGTTTTGATAGTGAAAAATTTCAACTCAGTGGCTGTTGACATTTGAGAATTGACTACAACATTGTCATAGTAACACATTAAAAGTATTTATGTTCAAATGAGCTGGATGTCAACGGCTCTATGCCTTTACTGTTAATATTTATTTCCTCAGCAGATTGGCTTACTCAGAGTAATTGAGACAGCCTGGAGTTTAACACATAGGCATTTATTTCTGATAGAGTCAGAATCATGTGGCCTGGGGAAAGGGATAAACGGACCTGCATTTCTTTTATGAGCTTCCATTTTTAGGGCTAAAGGAGGTTGAAATAATTAAATGGGGGGAGCTGGCATTTTAGTATATCGGTTATGTCCTGATGATCCTGTAGTCTCCCACCCTCAGTCTGCTTTTCAAATCACACACTGGTAGGAGGCTTTATCAGAAACTAAAATATTTTTTTGGGGGTTAAGTAGACCTCATTTGAAAAGAACATAGTAACAATGCTGGAATCCATTAGGCTGAGACATAGCGTTTGCTGCCCATTTAATGAGCTCCTCAACGACCATCTCAGACACCATTACAGTACCAATTACAGTCCTTTACCTGAAACTTCAGAAATACTCATTGTGATGAATTTGTTATGGCATGGTCTCCGTATCTATCATATTCAGGTTTGTTTATGTGCAAAGGGGTGTCCAGCCTGATGATTGGTTCATCATATGCAGTCACTCTTTTGATTGGTCTCTTTGGCGCATCTCATCAGCCAAATCCTCGACATGTGGGATACCTGGCCCCCTCCCCGAATTTTAATAAGGCCCTCACCAATACGGATCAGATTTGTGTGCCTTTTGTTCTTTAATAAGCAACCGACTGAATCACGATTTTGCTGAGGGGGGTGGGGTTGCAGGGGATGGGGGGGATCACATCTTTCATTAAGGGCTGGCTAAGGCCCTGCAGTATTCAGATATTCTCTGAGCTTCGTTTATTCTGGAATATCACTATTTTTTTATAGGTGACCTTAATGTCCCATATCTTACGGCCTCCAACACTGCCCTTGTTTTTTTATTTCATTTGGAATAAATTAGAAAACACTTGTCATTTAGGAATTGAAGTCAGAATATAGTGCTTTTAATTGAACTGAGTCAATGTACAGAAGAATCCATTAGATAACCAAGCGGCAGCCGTTCACTTATAAAAATCAATGCAGCTAATTATTGTGGTAATTAGAGAGCTTTTCTGCTTGGGAGACGCTGGAGGAGCAACACAGGAGATGCATAGCTTCTGCCATTGCCATGCTCTTCCCCTGCTCGTCATTCGCTTCTATTTTCTCTGGCCGGTTTTCCCGACGTCGCCAAAGCCAAAGCCTTAGATCATCACCGATAGCAGCAGAAATGTAAGACGCGTGTGGAGAATCTCATCCTGTTTAAGAAAGAGTCCCCCCACCCCCAGCCTGGTGTGTGTTGAGTCCTACTGGCTTTGTGTTGGGTGAGTGACCTGGATCATGTGTCTGAGCTCCATCACTCAAACTGGTATGCATCTACAAGAACTGAAACATGAGTATTTTAATATATCTGGGTTCAGAATACTGCATGTCTATCATGCTTATAAATCTTAATATGTAACACCTGACTGAGCTGCTAAGCAGTTTAAATTGCGACAGATTTTTCCATCCATCTATCTTCCAACCACTATAAGCTTGCAGCCGAGGGGGGGTGGAGCCTAGTCCTGGTAAAATATGGCACAGTGTTACAATAGAAAGTTTTTTTTTCTTTGTGTGTGTGTGTGTAATGTAAACTAATTCAGAACCAGTGACATATTTAAGTTTAATGTAGCTTTTCTGCTCGCCCCTTAGGCTGACAACAACATTGCTGCATCTTCCATTAGTTCCAGAGCCAGCAAGTCAGCTGATCATTCAACCTGCAATGAAAACATAGACAATGAAGCTGGAAGCTGGCACTTTGCTCTTTGGCAGGGAGGCTCTGCAGAAGTTACTGGTATCTGGTCCTTAGTTTGCAATCTGTTGTTTTGTTAATATACGAGTGAGCCCCTTTTGCTACCATACCTTTTTACATCAGAAGTTATCCTTATTGTTTAAATAATTTATACAATTAATCTTTTTTATTATAGGTTATTATTCTGTTATTTTTCAGTATATTCCTATGTTGAACGGGCTTTTTTCATACACATACACATATTTCCAGGGTGTCTGTCACATGTTGTTTTTGCATTTCTTCAGCTCATTCATTACTAGGGATGTCTCAGTCCACTCTTTTGCTACCCCAATCAGATCCAATCCATGCAATATTTATATCTGCTGATTTAAAGACCCAATCTCATCTTTTAATAAACATTTAAATATGCATTACATAAAGCAGGTGTTGCTGCATTCTTTGTCCCAGTAAGCCTCACCCTATTCTTCCTTATGACGTTTCTGCAAGGGCGTAACTAGATTTGTGGCATTTGACGACGCTCTGTTGCTACTTCATCTCGAATGAATGGCGTTGCAAACATTGCAGGTAGCTGCTGGACTACTTTTATTAGCAATTTTAAGAGTTTCCACATGGCTGACATCTTGATAGTTTGTATTGTTGGGCATGGGAAAGTAAATAGATCAGGCTTTTGACTGGGCTGTTGTAGCCAATACTGATTAATTAAATAATGCTATGATCTACTTTGATTGCAATCTTTGATATCGTGTCGGAACATCGCTGTTTATTACAATAATTCTTTGGTAGTTTTCCTTGCTTGTTCTAAAGAAATGTCCACCCAGTGAAAAGAAGCTATAGGGAAGCCTTTGTGGTGGTGCATGGGCATCCGTGATGGAACCGAGACCTTGAAACAACAGACAACGTTTAAAGTGGGAACCTTTTGACAGTTAGTTAAATACTAATAACCTCATATCCTTTCACACCAAGACTACAGTCTCTCACTGGGGCCTTAATGCAGACCGGCACTCTAAGGTGTCACTGTGATACATGTAGCTCTTTCTTATTCCCACCAAGAGCCGGTTATGAAGGTCATTATATACAGTAAGGACCCCAACAAAGGACAGTTACAAGGTGTAATTTGGCATCTGCCCTTCTTGATGCTGACACTCCTAGCCATCTGGACTCCACATTTCAGCCATGAATCCGCAGGACGGTGCAAGACAACAATGCTTAATTGTTGTATCTATGGGAATTGGTGGGAACACTTTTTAATAGCTTGTTTGGGGCTGTTAGAGGTGTCTTATACACCTTGGCTGCTTTTGTCTTGTTATCCCCCTATAAATCTCTCACTCTTAACAGTCATCTTTATCCAGCGAGCCGCCGGATTAGAGCTTGGTTATCATGTCAGCACCGCTGCAGAGGTGAAGTTATGGCTTGCAGCAGGAGTCTGGCCAGTTGGCTGAGAGAAACCCAGGAAGTGGAGGTGGACCTGAGAAGCGTCTCGCCAGAAGGCCTGGCTCGGTTTGACAGTGGGTGTCTTCCCCACCCCTCTTCCGCCAAATGAACCCATAGCACTAATTGTGTCCCCCCACTATTAATTTTCCAGCTTGCGATTAAAATCTGTTGTTTATCATTATGGGATGGCACACAGCGCAAATTTTCCTCACACAAGTTGCCTGTCTATTTCTATTTCCAGTTTGTAACTTTTTATTTTGGTCGAGGACCCTGTGGCACACCGTATCCAGAAATGTTCCTGCTTACGCCATCTGATCTTCGGCAGCAGGAGTTAATAGCATGTCTGGGCGTGTGAAAATCTCCGGGAAAATATGTATTTGAACATTTCATTGACATTGGTACAGTAAAGAAGACTTTTTGCAGGGGGTGTTGCTAGGGTCTTCTAAAATTAGAAGCTTCACTCAGAGACCTAATCTGTCTGATGGTCCACCACACTCCACCCTGAACTCCAGAAGGTCACAGTACTACGGATTTTGGAGATGCTGCCTTGGACTAGGACTGTTGTGATGTATGGATTTCCGAAACTGAGACTCTGGTTGTTAAAACATTTGAGTCAAGCATTATTGGGGCTCAATTGGATCCATTTAGGGCTTCTGCCCCCCCCCCAGTGCCCCACGTTTGTGACGTGCCTATGCGCTACCCCGTCTGAACGATGCACTGCTGTTTGGCTGCTGTTCTGCTGCTGGCACTCGAGAGATTCATTTCTCGAGATCCTTAATAAACCCCCGATATAGCGAAGGCAGGGGTGGTAATGATACAAGCGAGGAGCATCCCTCTGCAATCGTGACATTGCACGGATGACGACCGGCACTGAAGTGGGCCCAAATGGGTCTCACTCAGCAGAGGAAATTGGGGCTGACAGGGAGATGGGATGGTGCAGGGTGAGCGATGTACCCTTCAAGGGGCCCATAAGCAGGAAACATCCCTTTGGCCCACTCCACTGGCCACTCACACTCCGGTGGCAGCTTCCCAAATGGCCACTGCTGATGAACTGCAAATTGAGGAGGACAAAAACAGAAAGGCATTGGACGGGGGGAGGTGGGCTGCCTCGCAGAGGTGAGAATATCTGTGCCACTGCAAGTAAGCCTGTTTTAGCTGACTTTTCACGTTTTATCCGTAATTAGTGACTATACAAAAACAGCCAGGAAGTGTAACATTGTTGCGATTGCGGGAGCGTGCTGGGCGGACAGAGGGAAGTCCAGGCAGGTAAACGGGAAAACGGGGTTTAATGGGGCACAACACTCCGACATTGACAACGTTTATGTCGCGTCTGCCGGAAAGGACGCAGACGCAGACCTAAATACATGAGACGAATCACAAGACTGGCGTGCGGCGGCGCCACACAGGTGGAAACACTAGGCAATCACAGGAGGTAACGAGGTGGGCGTGGCACACGAGAGGGGCGGACGTCGCAGGACGTAACAAACATGACATACGAAAATGTGGAATGTTGTGTTACATCTTGTTTTTGATGTTGCTCCATTGTAATTTCCTTGTTTTGACAACGTCTCTGTCACAGTAGAACAGCCTGCTAACCTCAGTACTGGGCGATGTTAAGCCAGTGTCTACAAATGAAAGCATAGCTATACTGAGAAAACTGACCATCATTTAATATTGGGTGGATGTATAGATATTTTAAAGGGCCTAATCAACAGAGTAACTTATCTAAAGGCTTCTCTTCGGTAACACACCATTACTGTATTCCATCCATCCATCCATCCACCCATCCAACTCTCTGTCTTCCAAACACTCATTCAGTACAGGTCCACAAGGGAGCCTTTAGCCCATCCTAGTCAGCTGACTGTATTAGATACTTGTATAATACTAGGATGTATTATGCAAATATCACTTCAACTTCCAACCACTTAATCTGTCTATATGCATATATTTTCTTGTTTATGTTATATACAACGTAACATGACTATCCATACATGCATCTCCAAACCTCTTAACCTGGTCAGGGTCATGGAGGTCCTGACGTCTATCCCAAGCAGCACTGGGCACAAAGCTTTATTACATATCTATTATATAAACATATATTAATTTCATATATAAGGTCATATTACTAACCATTAACAAACACATCTGTTATATAATCAAATGTTAATGTCATATATAAAGTAACATTACTAAGCATTAACAAACAAGTTATTGCATTTGGTAGTACTTTACAGTACTATGTACTGTAGTATGACCGATGGGAGCTGCGTCTCACTCTGAATTGCACCTTTTTATGGGCAGCTGGATGTGTAATCTTTAATGCCCTTTATTACTTGTCCTTGTCCCTCCCAGTGCACTCCTATGCAGTGATCTTATCTAAAAATACATGGCATCAGGTCTCACGATATCCCCCAGAACCCGCCGGTGCCATTAGACAGGGCCACAGAACGGGTGGCAAAGCTGCGTCTTAAAGAGCCAGTACTCCCGTCTGTACTGTCTTTAGCCCGAGTTCAGTTTAGCCTGCTGACGGAATCACTAACATTTCAAAAGCGTTCGACACTTAGTCATAGTTTCACTCATTTGTGTCCCGACGAAGTGTTTCTGCGCCACAGAAGGCTGCGAGTTGAGAATGGCAGGGCTCAGCAGGGCAGCCAAGGCCGTGTTGCACTTGGTCGTTGTGTAATGGCAACATTATGCGATTTTCTGATCTATAATGCAGCCCAACAGAACTCAACTGGAATGACAAATAATGGTACAGATGTGAATTGTGCAGTGTGATGCAGTCCATCCATCCATCCATCTTTGAACCTCTTATCCAGCACCAAGTCCCAGTGAGCTTGGAGTCTGCCCCAGGAAGTACAGGGCACAAGGCGGGAGACAGAATGCCAGTCCATGGTGGGGCACACACTCTCACATACCATGGGCATGACACAGAGGCATGATGCAGAAAATATCAGTATAAAACAAAGGCATTGTGTTCTGCAGGAAACCAAAGCACGTTGCTGCAGGAAACTATAAAAAGCTTTGGAACGGTGATTTTTCAGCTCAGGTAACACAATTTAAAACCAGAGAATAACACTCAGAAATAAATATGACACTTTTGTTGGTAGCTAGAGCTAGACAACTTTCAGAAGCTTTAGTTAAAGATAAACATCTTTTAGCAATGACTGTGTGATGGTAATAATACAGAAAATATGATTTTAAAATGTATTTATGAGTGGACGAAAAGCTGGTGTTATTACTATCATAGGCATGAAGGAAGTATATCATGCACTTAAGCCACCTTTTTCACAACTCAAAGGACTGAATGTAAGAAAAAGTAACACTATAGCTGTTGTACGGAGATTATATATCCATCTAACAAATGCTTATCCGGAAGCGGTCGTGATAAACCTGGACCATATCCCAGGCAGCACTGCAGAGCACACGGCAGCAGGCCACATATACAGTTATTGTCAGTATTTGGACAATAGAAACGATGAGTAAGATGAATAAGCAGAACAGAAAAGGCGAGAATGACTAATTTGCACCAGTGCATAATTCGCTATGAAAAGCCGGAGAGAAACAGAGGCTGCAGCATCAGATTGACAGGTTTCGGCGCCGTTTGAACTTCGCCTTTGCTTGTTGGTTGCATTTTAAACCCTTCCGCCTGACAGTTTGACACAGGGGAGAAACAAAGAGACCCTATGAAAGACATTAAATATTTATGACTCGATGCAGGACAGCAATAATCACATGCGTAACAAATACTGCGATGCAACAGATCCGCCAATAACATGTTCGGGAAATTCGTTCTTTCAAAAATAATAAAAAATATAGGCATATATATTTCGCTAACTACATAATATATGCAGCCAAAATAATGCTGATTGTCCCACATGTAACTACTTTGTTATTGCATATACTGCAGATTTGGGAACGATCATTGTACGTTAACCTATATTTATTTATTTCTTTGACCATTTGATATGCTGGTTGTTTTATCCTTCAAACGTATATAGCCATTGCTACATGCAGGTAACACAGATGCTCCTATTAAGCAAGTCGATGAAAATCATAAAGCGGCTACACAAGCCGCAAAACCGGAGCCGCTTCTGAGCACAAAAGACGCGCAGGATTTAGCGGCTGAACCGTATAAGCAGAGCTTATTTTATTTTCGGTAAGTTAATTAAACATTTATTCTTCCCTAAAAGCAAATTAATCTTTAAAATGTGGGAGAGACTGAATACGTTTCACGTCCATTTTTATGAACTATAATTTTTACTTTCATCGTATTGCTGGCAGCAGCTTTCCAATGCTCTACGTAGTTTTCTAGTTTGATGCGTGGTAAGAGCACATCAAGGCGCACTTACTACATCTTCAATATCGCACGGTGATTCTCTTCTTGCGGTATGACTAAATTCGCGTAAACAGATTTCCCGCGGGCTGAATTGAATCACGCATTTGTTTTGAAATTGAGAAGTAACTTATGCATTGAAATTACAAAGTTGTCTCATTTGGTAAAGAAATACAAATAACAACAAATGAACTAGCTATTAATATTGTAGTTCTACATGTCGGATGACTAATGAAGAATCTCCTTTTTTAATAATCGTGTTAATTAAAGAAAATCGTAGTGGTGCTCTTTTAAACCATGCCTGTGGGCCATGTTGTAGCTGTAATTCCAAACATCGTTAATTGAATGTTAAGATTAAACTAAGTTTCTTACCGCACTGGGGAGCCTTTGGCTTTAACACTACGCGATATGTAGGAAAACTTTTGGTGTTTCTTTCCTTTGACATAGACGTAGGACCATTTGATTTATTTGCCACGTTTTGTGGTTCATCAGGCCAAATTCACAACAAAACAAAGGGGTTTTGTGGTGTGTGTGTGTGTGTGTGTGTGTGTGTGTGGTAGATTATATTTACGTCATGTTGATATTACAATTTTCCCCATTGAAATGGAAGGAGAGTCCCCACAAAGATATAACTAAAAGCCTGTGTGTGTATGGGTGTTTTGGATCTATTTACATTCATCTGTTCAAACATTCATCTTCCTTTCCATGCATTTCCTCAGCCATCCACTTTCTGTGTTTCTCACTTAATGGATGGTCTCTAGAGATATTCCTAGTTGGGGAAAAGGGGATGCCTTTTAAAGACTTTGACCAGGCTGCTCTAATGAATTCCAGTTGAATTAACCACACAGACTTGATCTATCCATGCTGCTTCAGTGTACACCCTGTCTATGATGATGCAAACACTGGTCTGTTTTTGTTTCCAGTGATTGGGCTCTCGAGGGGGACGGGAAGGAGAAAGTGAGCCATTAGGAAACTCTGTAAGTATTTCTTTGGCAAAATAACTTTCTTATATTTTTGAAATTGCTTCACCAGCAGGTAGTGGTGTCCTCTTATATTCATAGATAGGCTGCAAATGTGTGATGCATTTAAATGGCTGATATTTACATGTGCGGCTGGGGGATTCTGGATTTCAATGACTGTGGAGTAGTGGGGGGGTGGCGGGGGCAGGCTCTCGGGGGACGTCACATGGTATTCTTAGCCGTACAATTACAGCATCTCCAGATCCACCCATTCATCACACTGGAGCTCTTCAAATGGACTTCCAAAATTAGCCCGACACCTGCCAGCCCATGGCCAAAGAGCAACCCCCCCCCTTCCCCGTTAATGAGAACAGGAAGCTTAAAAGCAGCTCTGCTGGTGATGGCTGTCTGTTTTCTGTGCAAATACCATGGAATCCGCGGTAATCCCAAAAAGGTGGTGTCTGTTTGGAGAGTTTTGGAGATCTGGGAGTTGGTGTATATACACACATTTATAGTTGTATGCACACACGTGTATAGTCATAGCCGTATGTACACTAGAACAGAAGATGTGCGGTTCTCTTAAACCATCACCAGCAATTCTGAGATGGATGCACACTGTTTTCCAAGAACCATCATATGAGTGATTCAGGTGGAGAGTCTTTTCATATGTGCTTCCGTGATGGATCTTGAGATGAAAAATGAGAGAAATCAAGCCTTTTTAACTAGACTGCCTCCTTGCCCTCTGTGTTTCTGGAAACAAGACTTGTTTGTGTGTGTGTGTGTGTGTGTGTGTGCGCGCGCGCGTGTGTGTGCGTGCGTGCGTGTGTGTGTGCATGTGTGTGTGTGCGTGTGCCTGCTTGCGTGCACGTGTGTGTGCGTGTGTGTATGTGTGTGCGCGTGTATGTGCGTGCATGTGCGTATGTGTGTGTGGGTGCATGCGTGTATGTATGTGTGTGTGAGTTACGTAACCAGTGCCGACGCTGGCAGCGTGATGAAAGGTACCTGCCTGTGCCCAAGGTGCCATCCGTGATTAATGCCCTTTCACTTTTCCCTCCCCCGGTGGCTCAGGATCTTTCCTGATTCCTGCCCCGTGTCCCAGCCGGAGTGTCTAATCTTATCTTCAGCGTCTTGTACATTCTTTATAGCCTGCCCAGTTGATGCCGGTCGAACCCCTGCACTGAAAAATTAAGCCCCCCATTAATTTGATAGGTGTCATTTGTAAGTCACCCCCCAAATTGTACGTTCTTTTAATATATTTTTAAATTTACTTTAGTATTGTTCCTTTGGGAATACTACCACAACATTAGATTAATCTCTTTTAGGAAAAGATAGTTTCTGAATTGAATTCCAAGTCAATCCAGTTTAATTTAGGCCTTTTCTCAGTTCAACAGAACTAGCAGTCTCACCCATCTAGTTTTCTTGTGTAGATTATTTTGGTGGCTATTGTGATTATTGTGAATGTTACAGTACGCTACCAGCCTATTCTCAGTGTCCTTGACTGAAGCAGCCATTACTATGTTCTTGTCCTTTAGATTTTACAATTTTAGATTTTTCAATGAAAAACAAGGTAGTACTTCTTATTGTTGTTTCATTTACTCTTTGTTGTTTCATTTTTTGAGGGTATGTTTTTTAAAAAATATATTTTCAGAGGATGTTGCCTGATGATGGTGATGCTTTCTGAAAGTATTTTGATTGTGTCATGTGGGGTTTGATGTAGATCCATCTGACTCTTGTTTCCTGTGTTTGTAAGAAGCCTAAATGAAGGGGTATTGAGAATGTCTAAGGAACTCTTTGCTTTGGACTTCCTGGATGTTATCCTCCACATATGTGTGCTGTTCGTTTACACCGTCTATGTCAGCAGACCGTACGTGCTTTCTGTCCATCATTTAGCACGAATGTCATGCCATGTCGTGTTTCTTGTTTTCCCACCATGATTGTTTTATTCTGGCCTCTGATCTTTTTTTGATAGGACCAGAAAGAGATCTAACATCAGTTTGTATCTTGAACATGTCTTTGGTTTCTCTGGTACATTTTATCCTTCTTTTAACTTTATAAAGGCTCTGACTGTAATACTCTTACATTTAAACCAGCTTTGGACTTTTAGAAAACTTAGAAGGAAGCTGGAGGTAAAATCAGTGATTGGGTGCTAAACGTCAATGGCTTTTGTCAAGCCTGAATTGCTAATAGTATTCCTCACTTTCCAGTGCCCATACCCAGAGAGGCTTTCATGGCACAGCCTAGCAATCTGTGGTCTTTTTAAGTAGAACTACAGCTGATCCACCATAAGAAGGCTTGACCTTTCTAGTCTCTGATCACAATTCCTTAAAATAAGAAAAAAAACAGCCCCCAGCATAAGAACACAGATCAGTTGAGGCAAATGGAGATCTTTGTTTGATGGACCCTAACTCAAGCAGGCTGTCTAATGCTCTGCCTGACTGTTATACTTCCTCTGGGGCTGAGGCGCTTGCGTTCAGTTTACATCTGTCCCTATACCCCCCCCCCCTCCGCCCCCCCGATACTTGCCTAATCACACTGTCAAAATATGTACAGTAACGACATCTGGTACCAAATGTTAGTCTCCTGTCATGTGTGATAGCAGGAAATTTTGCACGGATTGTACTGGGTCGGGCATGGGCTAGTTGCATTGTGTTTCCAAGCATGGCATGTTGATTCACCTAAGAAGAGCTTCTTGTAGTGCTGTCCATGTGCAGGCAGATGCAGGAATTGGCAAATTGGCGCTGCAGCAACAGACTGTGCTTTTAGACCCGGGGTGGGGGGGGGGGGGGGGGGGGGGGGGGGGGGGGGGGGGGGGGGGGGGGGGGGGGGGGGGGGGGGGGGGGG
>JABFEA020000001.1:12699186-12717819 GCA_019775915.2 Cyphomyrus plagiostoma | reverse complement strand
TTTGTTTATTAAACGTTCTTGTGGTGTTTCAGGTTGCCTTGGTGTTTTTTGTACATCGCAACTCTAATTTTCTTGTTTTTATTGCCCCCCCCCCCCCCCCCACTCTGTATATGTGGTACTCCTTTTTCCTCTCATAGTCCAAAGACATCCGAATAGGTGATTTGATGGCTGTACATAGAACACGAAGTAGGTTTGCTCTGCAGTGAGCTGGCAGTATGACTTTGGGTGGGTGGCTCTGGTTCACTGTGACCTTGAATTACATACAGGCGGGGGTCTTTATGGGGGTGGGGCCACAGGAACACTGCCCTCCCCTGTCATGCCAGTTTAAAACAAATCATCGGCTAATGATCATGTTGGTCCCTCTGTATGAATTATGGTCTCCACTTTAAAAAATCCTAGAATCGCTCCTGCATACAGGAATGATGGACTGGGGAATGGATCTCGCAGTTCATTGTTTGTATTTTTTATACTTAAATATGGATTTGCTTTGGGAAACACTACCAATCCATCCACCCATCCATCTTCCCATGGCTTATCCAGGGTTGCAGGAGGGTCCTGGAGCCTCTTGGAGGGAGCATAGGGGACATCCTGAACAGCCTGCCAGTCCATTGCTGAGTGCGCATGCACTCACACAGCTTTAGGGGAACATCTGTCAGCAATTCAAGCTTTCCATATAAATCGGAGCATTGATTTTTGCCTCCAGGTGCTTTTGATGGCGCATGTGCTGTCAGCAGCGGCTTTCGCGGGGTCACAAGACTGTAGCCGGACTCCTACAGATGCTACTGCAGACGGCCCCCTCCCGTTCTATCCACCCGGCTGATGGGCAGCATCTGTGAATGGGGGGGATCCCCAGCTGCTGCTGGTGCTGCTTCGTTCTTCAGGCCCGGTGACCGGTTGGGACAGCACACTTCCTAATTTGGCCTCCAGCACAGCCGGGACGATGGATTCCTGGGTCCTTTTGCCACAGATTTACCATAAATTATCACCGACAGTTAATATTTGTTTATTACTGTTACTGTACGACATGTTCTGGGCAGGATGGCAGCATCACAAATGTTTACCATTACGCATTTGCGTGGGGCCCACTGTTGGCCATAAATAGTCACTTCCATAGGGGGGGCCCAGAAATGGCAAACACTGCATGGCAGATAGGATCACATGACACAGGGGATGGGAAGAATGGTGACTTCATTTGAGGAAGGGAGATACTTATTTGTAACAAAATTGAACATTGTGTAGGGCTACAGTTGGGTGGGGGTTCTCACATTCAGGATTGGGGTTGTGTTCTAGGGGCAGTGTGTGGCACAGCAGGTGGAAACACTATGCCTGTGATTGGAAGGTTGCGGGTTTGAAATCCCTGGGCTGGCAGAGGGACTGCTGGGTTTACTGTTGGGCTGTTGAGCAAGACTCTTAACCTGCAATTGCTCCAGAGACTGATTAACCAAGCTTTCCCCATAAAAAGTAAAGTTTTGACTAAATTAAATTGGACAAATTTTAAAAAGTATTCAGCTGGGGCTCCAAGAGCAAATCAAGAGAACAGTGTAACTGGTAAGGTGACTAAGGTGAAATGAACAAACTCCATCTTACCTCACCCTTTCCCAAGTCGGCCACACCCCCATGTCACATGACATTTAATGGACATTTTGACATGTTAAATTGAAAGCAATCACACAAGCTGTTAGACTGTCACAGTTCCATTACCAGGGTTTCAAGCTAGAGTAACAAATCACCTCTGAAAAAGGCATGATAAAAACAGGAGACTGGAGACGATGTTTGGGGATGAATGGAGGAGCTTAGGGCCAAGCTGAGGAGGACGGACGGAGGATTTGGGCAGGTTGATGAACGTGTTATTGCAGCTGACAGACCGCAGCTTAGTGAAACTGCTTAGCCGGTTGGATACTCATTTCAGATTTGCCAGTGTCAATGAGTTTGGGTCTTTTGGGTCTACTGTTGCTGATGTATATTATTATGTCTTATGTCATAGTGTAGCAATTTCATTGAAAGTGATGGTATTGCTCGGTGGCGAATCTACCCATCCACTAGAGGGCGTCAGTATTCTTCAGGGTAGGTATCTCCTGGTTTGGCAGGCTCTGCCTTGACTGCTCCTCAGTCTCACTTATTCAGCCTTTCCGTTATGACACCTAGCTATGCAGGCAGCAAGGTAACACAGTGGATGGCTCTGCTGGGTGTTTGAATTCCACCCTGGCCCCGTGTGTGGCATTTGCCTGTTCCTCCTGTGTCATGCAGGCTTGTGTATGTGTGCTTGTGTACCCTGTGATGGACTGGCATCTCATCCAGGATGTACCTACCTTGTGCCCTGTATGTGCTTCCAGGAATAGACTCCAGGCCCCCACACCGTTCTGGATGAGCAGTTTGAAGATGTTCAGATGGAATGATGGACTCCTAGCTGCCCCCTTAATCTGGCATCTATCTGCCGCTCTAGTTCCTCAGAACTCTGATTATTTATCCTGTTCCTGTTGTTGAGTCTGGTCTTTCACAACGTCAAGTAGTCATACATCTTTCATCTGTATTCTGGTCGTAAAAGAGTGCTCCATGCTCCAACAGAAGTGCAAGCATCGAGTTGCTACGGACTCTTCAAGCTCTGAGCCTTGGCAATGGAAATCCAAGATTGTGATGCTGCATTGGGGGTCAATGTGTGGCTCAGAAGGTTAGGTCACTCTGCCAGTGATTGGATGGTCACCGGGTCTAATCCTGTGGTTGATGGAGTGATGTCACTGTTGGGGCCCTGAGCAAGGCCCTTAACCCTCAGCTCCTCAGCTTTATCAAATGTGCACCACCTTGGATAAAAGCATCTGTTAAAAATGGGATAACGTGTGATGCTCTGGGATGCAGCCGCCAGGGAAGCATTCTGGGAAAGCTGCTTTCCTTTTCCTGCATCAGCCATCGGGCCACGGCCCTAAATCCCTCCCAACTCCTCTCCTACCTCAGGTACATCAACTGAGACGCCGCCTGGCCTGAGACGGGAACCCCCGGAGCTCCCGTGCCGGACGCCGCTGAATTTGAAGGTTAGTCCCTGTCCCCTTTCCTCAAAAGCCAGAGAGCTTAGCCTCCGTTGAAATGTCAGGGGTAGCGAGAGGTCTGGCGAGGTGTGCCACGCGGCCCCAGCCTTTCAGGCCGCTAAGCAGCCTTCTCCTCCGTAGTCTTTATGACTAAATGCCAGTCTTCAGGGTTCATCGTTTCGTAAGGTGCGGTCACAGCCAGCAGTGCTTCAAGACAACGTGCACAAAATCAAAAGTTTTAGACCGTTGTTCCTGAGAGAATGGGGTAAAAACCGAGGAGCCTCTTAGAGCCAAAGGAAAATGTAGCACAAAGCCATTTAGGTGGCGACACGGCAAAGGCCACATTTCTCTAGATCTCTGGGCGTAACTGCTTCCCGGTTAAAGACTTCTGCTAATGAAATATCGATTTTACTTTTCTGGAAGGGAAATGACTCAAAAATGCTGCTCGGGGGGACTGGAGGTGATCGACCAAAAAGAAAAACATACCGTCATACCGTGCTGGATAGGTTTGAGCTGAGGATGTCCTGTTGAGGATTTGGTTATCATGCTTTTCAAACGCATCTCTATTCCTGATGTGCGATTGGGGCTGCTTAGATTTTGGATGCTTAAAAGTCCACTCAACCTCTGGCCCGATTTCTTCCTACATACTGACTGTAGAAGTTTTATAATGCCAGTCCATAGCTTTAGTACTCTTTGTTTACATTTTAGTAAGTTTACCTATTTTACTACTTTAGCCTCACACAACAGCAGAACTGTGTTTAGTTGTAACCAGTTAAGCCAGAGTCTTACGCTGTGTATCTGCGGCAGCTTAAAAATACTCTAATAAAGAGAGCAGCAGCATCATCTTTGGTGTGGGTTTTAAAAAAGATCAAACGTCGAGGAGAGAAGCAGAGAATTTATTTTGTGCATTGGCGCACGTTAGGGGACCCCCCAGTGTGAGAGAGCGGAGATCTAAAGCCGCGCCATGGGTGGTTCCGCTGGACCGCACCCATGCAGTGGGGCGTGGGGGGGGGAAGGCAGTAGCCCCTGTATTTTCTTTCTGACTTATTATTTGTGACATATCCAAGGTGACAGAGTGCAGATTGCGGGACAGGGCACACACATTAAATAGATGAAGTATCCCTACTGGTTAGCCCCCCCCCCCTCTAAGACGCCACAATTTACCAGGATCTGCACGGCGCGGGCAGGGGAGTGCCTTTGCGCTTTTCTGGGAAACCGTGTCAGTTTGCTCCCTGCGTGTAGGAAAACACAGCAATTACATAAGCCAGCCCCCGAGCCCTACCCCCACCCCTCCAAACCCATCCTAAGGCAGCACACTCGTGATTTCTTTGTGCTGGCTCTGTCAGACGATAATGAAGTGAAGCTCTGTCCAGGCAGGGGGCCATAAACGTGGTAATTTGGCACATGTTCCCCCAACCGGTCCGTTGTATTATCACACCGACCCCCAGCTCAAAATAAATCATGGTGTGGGGGGGCTCTGTTAGTGTGTGAAGGAAGGAGGAAGGGGCCAGGCATTGCCAAGGACGTGCTGAAGGTGACGGGGTGGGGGCTGCTTCGTTTGTGGGCGGGGGGATGACATGGCAGGGGGTTCCTCTGCTGAGGCGTACTGGAGCTCCCCTGCCTCAGCCGAAATTAACAACTTGTATTTCTGTTATCACCCCGTCGCACACTCGCTAATTACGGAACCCCGTATTCTTAGGTGTGCTGCATCTCCTTGGCGTCCCTCAGAAACCCCTCCGCCACCCCCTGCCAGGCTGAAAGATACCATGGGCTCTTGGCGAGCAGGGAGACAGAGCGGCCGTGTTTATTGGCCGGCTCGCTTCTGGAGAGCCGCCAGCTGTGCATGTCTGTCTCTCGCCCGTTGGAGGGTGGCCCGTGGGACTGGTCAGCATCGCCAAGAGCCACACCCTGGTATTGTTAGTCATACAGAACCGCCTGCAGGACATATACTGTGCAAACTCAGTGACTCAAAATAGCCAGCACAGTGTAACTTATGCAGCTATGGTGGCATACAGGCAGCATCACATCATGTCACATTCGAACACCACTTTGAACAACCTACCTTTCATATGAAATCATTAGCATAATAGCAGCCACGTTTGCTTCCATAGTCCAATTCATTGGTGATTGGTGGAACCGATTGCAGTGCTGGTGTGGTTTGTTTTAGGTGTGTCATGTTACTGTCCATCCCAGCACTGGCAAGTCTGCTAGGATCACGCTAGAAATGTGCTTTGACCACGCTAGGATCATGATAGGATCATACTAGACGTGTGTTTACATCACACTAAGATCATGCTAGGATCAGGTTAGGCTTGTACTAGGATGTTGCTTGGTACAAACTATGATCATGTAATGTTCACATTACATTCATGCTAGAATCTTGCTAGGTGCACCTGGTATTTTCGGCCTCAATTTAACCAAGGCCTCCCACCTGCTCCAGTTCCCCTTCCATACCAACCCCCCCCCCCCCCCACCACCACCCCATGTGGCTGTTTCGCCTCGTTGAGCCAAAGAAGATTCCTGGGTTACTGCAGACAGCTCAGGATTTATCCTCCCCGCATCCTGAGAGACAATAGGCCTGGAAACACGCGTGACTTAATGCAATCAGTTCTGGTCCTTTCCCACCCAGGCACTGCTGGGCGATGCTATCAGATAATTAACTTACTGTACGCTTAGTGGGAGCCGCTCTGCTGTAAATAGAAGCAGGCCCCGGCTAAACGCTGCTGTTTGTCTCCCAAGCTGTCGGACTGTGTCGCTGCTTCCTGAATTGCTTTTTAGTTTAAAAAAGTAACTCATTATTATGCATGGTCTATGGCTTAAGTGGATTTCTATTAATTATGTTTAATTGTTGCTGAGTGACAGGTTATTAAGGATTTGATTAGCGTGACAGTGCTTCTGCTGTCCCCAGAAAGGCAGGAAATTCCTGGGCCGTCAGGACTGCGGCTTTTGAAGATGATGGTGTGAAAAAGGCTGTAATAGGCTCCCTCCTAAAGCTGCTTTATCTTAATGCTTTTAGGTTTTAAGGACAAGTGCATTGGAGCAGTAATTGCGCCTTTAACTTTTCAAGGGAAAGATGGGTCCAAGTTGGCAGTGGCATACAATGCTGATTCCCTGTTGATAGTTTTTGCTACACAGACTTCGGTGGGGTCACTGATGGTAGATAGGGGGCGGGGTCAGCATTGTGGGTTGTGGCCTTTCTCAAACCCGAGACCAGGACGGCTGATCGTAGGGGCCATTTTCTCTTGCTGTCACCATGTCTTGTCTTTGAGCTAGCTGGATATTTTGTGAGCAGAGGCAGACAGCATGTTCTTCAACAGGGCACTCGGTGGGCAGTTAAAACTGGAGTTTCCTTTTGTTGTATTTGTTGTTGTTGTTGCCATGTCGACATGAAGCTTCTCGTGCCCTGCTGGTTTAGGAGGATTGCATTCTGGGAGATTAGAGGATGTGTGAAGCATTCCACGTCAACCTCTCTCCATTTCTGTGTAGTGATACAGCTGAGTTTGTTCAGTTCAGGATTTGTGTTTTTGTCCTCCTCTATTTTCTTCCTGGGAAGAAGTGCCAGACTAGGGCGACTAGGGTGTTTTTGGACAGATGTGCTCGACGTTCCTAAGGGACGTTGTGAAGTGTCTGCATTGACAGTCATTTGAAAAGGATGGTGAACAGGGGCTGGAATGCTTGGTGGTGCAGGAATGCTTGGTGGTGCAGGAGGCTTAGTATGGTTTGTTTACTCACTATGGGAAGGTTTATATTGTGTGCGTGTGTGTGTGTGTGTGCGTGTGTGTGTGTGTGCGCATGTGTGTGTGTGTTCTGTGTGTGCGCACACATGTACGTGTCTGCCTGCATGTGAGTCTTCTGCATGCGAGTAATGTGAGGTTTTCATATTTCTGTCTCTGAAAGTGTGTGTGTGTACGTGTGTGTCAGGAGAATCTATTTCGGCATCCATCTGGAGCACAGTGAGTGTGTGTGACACTCTCTCTGTGATCCCCTCCTGCTTTTCTCCATTCCACCTTTCTCCAATCTCTCTCCTCCGCTTACTCCCCTTTAATATCCGTATAGATATTTAATAACCAAACCTTCTGATTCCCAGTCATATCAGTAGCATTTTTTCCTCCACTTGAGCCAGCTATTGAAATCCCAGGTATTGAAAAATGCAACAAAAGGATGCATTGAGCGGGCTCGAACAAGACCCCGGGCTGGAGCACGGCCTTCTGGGATTGAAATGTTATCAACATAACATTGTAAAGGTGTGTTTAGAGTGTCAGTGTCTGCAGGTTATCTTCTGATAGATGTTAATTATCTTGCCTGTATGATGGGACTCTTTCTGCTTTTTCCGTGAACACGGCGTGTGCGTGTCTTGTGTCTGACGCCTCCTCCTAGTCGCATTCAGGCCTCTGTTTGTGGGGGCGGCAGGTAATTGAATTACCAGGGCCTCCGAAAGTGCAGGTAATGATTACTTTCCAAATCCCACCACTAATCCTCACTGAAATCCACAGAATGGCAATGGCTACTGGGGGCCCGGGATGAGCACGGCTGACCGCCTCCATCGCCACCTCATCACTTTGGTCCCCACGTGAATGTCAAGCATCCCGGGTGACCTTCGTCCGCTGATTTCCTAATTATTGCATCAAAGAGTGGGTGGAGGTGGCACCCTCTGGATTGTCCTGTATGTGGCACTCTGGGGCTCTGAGACAGGGAGCCCTTTGATCCCTGCAGGGATCATTCTTCACGTATCCAGGCTCTGGGAAAGATGAGGTATCGGGGGGCAGCCACAAGCTGAGCCGAAGGGCAAGAGGGATTTATCTCCATTAAGAATTGGCTTAATATCGTAACTTTGTGCCAGTTGTTGTTCTTCAGCTTCATCCCTGCAGGTATCATTTCCAGTGGAGAAATTATGCAGGTTCTTTCAGGTAAAATCAACAACCTAAAGATTTGTGGGAAAGGCCTTCCTCTTGGAAAGGCATGCAACTAGAGGACAAAATCCATGTTGCAGCAGCAATGTGTGCACGCGTGGAGTGAAAGGGTCGGTGGAGAGTCCCGGCCCCGGCACACGGCCGTTTATTTTTAAACGTTTCGCTCGGCGCAGTGACACGCGGGTGCACTGCTGAGAGGCACACCTGGGTGGTGTGAAAGGAGCCAATCAGCTCCCGAGATGAGCCCCGCAGTGGGGCCAGGATAGAGCTGTTCAGCCAAGCACTGGCGGGTGGCTTCCTGCTGCTGGAGTGTGTGGGGGGGAGGGTAATTAAACCATCACTGGTAATTAAACCGAAAAGCTTTTTTTCTGGAATACAGTTACATTTTAATAAAGTTTAATATTGTAATGTCAACTCTGCTTTCAGTCAATAAATGTGGCTAAAACGCAGGGACAAGAACTTGCTAACTATTTCCTTATTTCTTGATTGTCCAGTTTTGGAAGAATTACTTCCTGTTGTGACATCATTTCCCGTGTGGTACCTTAGCATCTTTGCTATAGATGGATAAAAATGGCACCAACAGCAGATAGCTCTGAGTGGGGAAGGCAGGTTGAAAGATGAGACAGAAAGTGTGGAGAGCAAGAACTGCTTGATGTCTAAACGAGCCCTTGGCGTCCAAGAAATGTTCTTCAGAGGAACAATAAGTTCTTTCTAGTAATGCCAGTCTGTCAGTGAATCGGCACGGCGTAAACTGCTGTCAGCTGTTTGAAATGATTGCACACGCCCCTGTGGTGTCTGCCCTCCTCCCTCACGTCAAACAATCCCATCTGCTCCTCTGTGAGTCTGCTCTCCGCAGGGTACCGACCCGCGCTGCGAACTATTTTCGAAAGGCATGCCTTATCGGCCATGTGCGGTACATAGGAACCATGGAGCAGGCTGAAAAACGTGGCACTGGCTGCCATTTAAAGGGAATAAGCAGGCAGGGTGTTCAGAGGTGAAGACTCACAGCACCTCGCACAGCAAATTTACCACGGGGTGATCTTGCCGGTCCCGTAAAACGCTAGTGCTGCACTAACAGCTCTAAGTCGAGATGTGCCTGTGGATTTGCTGACGTGGAGCCACAGGCCTGGAAAAAATATTGTGCCTGGCTGAAGCTTGACCTTCAGTCCCACGTTAAAGCAAAACCGTCAGCTGCTGAACTTCCCAGGTTGTTCAGGTTGTGGCTCAGCTGTGTAGCTCCGCACCAGATATACGCCATTGGCGCTGAGGACCCTGGTGTTAATTCTTTTTTGCATTTTCCCCCTGCAGAGAACCGGCTAGCGTGACAGAAAGGCTGTTCTTGTTGGCGCTCTGACAGCTGTAGCCCGATGGTGCTGATGAGTGGCTGTTTGTGGAAGCCACCGGAAAGGCGCTTGGTGATTCCACTGGCCCACTTGCTGGGGCTTTTGGGATTAAGCGGGTTCTCTTTGAACTCAGCTGTTTCGTCCACCATGTCTGATGCCTCCTGCTTGGCTGCCACTTCTGTTGCCATGTTACTCACTGTTCTCTCTGTGGCTTGTAGAACTGCATCCAGTCAACTTCATTGGCTGTTGGTTATGGGGGCCGGGGCTGTTTGCGAAAGTGTAAAAAAGAATAAGACTGGTATCACATCCCGGGTGTCCCCCCCCCCCCCCTTTGTTTAAAGCTACGTGTGATTTTGGCTCATTTATATTAGTGTTTTACACAAGCTGTTTAAGACTGTGGTACAACAGCGGCATGTAGCCCCAGACACCAAGTTTATCATTTCTCTTCCTTGACTTGCAAACCCTCCATTGGTAATGGGAGGTTTTCCTCTTGTCTGGGTTCAGTACATCACTGTTTCCCAACCTGGTCCTCAGGGACCCCCAGATGGTCCATGTTTTTGCTCTATGGAGTTTGGATGGAGAAAAACGTAGACTGTCAGCGGGCCCCTGTGCACCAGATTGGGAAACACTACACTATGTAATAGTGACCAGGTTAACCTCTTAGGTTCAAAGATCAAGCTGTCTGCTAGATCATCTCGGTGCCCTGAGCTCGCCATACATCCATCAGCACCTGAATTACTGCACCTAACTGGCAGAGAGAGTTCATGCCTTCTCAGCCTAAATCCGCTTCGAAAATCAAGAGGTAAAGGGAAAATCGGAACGATGAGTCAGAATGGAAGGTTCTTAGAGTCAAATCGTTATTTAAAGGGTCACCAGTCTTTGGCATCCTTTTGTAGCTCCTGTAATCTATAAATACAAGGGACCGTGGCCTTTTCACTCTTGATGAAGCTGCATGCTTGGTGACATTCTCTTAACAAATCCTTATGTTATTTATAAAGCGTACCATTAGGGTAGTTTTTATTTTTATGCAGTTCTTAGTTTAAGGTTTCCAGAGCAGCTTGCCCTCTGTAATTTATGCGCTTCCATATCAAAACTTCACCGCCCAATGCTCTCTGCTGGCCCTGAAAGGCACCGATTTATTTAATGTTATATGCATATTAATTTTTCGTTACACTTTGAACACTTGAAATTGCTATGGTGGCTTAAAAGCTGCTCTCCTCCCCGCCACCGCAGGGAGCCGTGTCGGGGGATGTTTTATTTGTGACACTCTTTCCCCTTCTGTCTGACGACACCGCAGGGGCACAGTCTTCAGGACCCCCCCCACCCCCGCCAGCAGTCCCTGGTGCCTCCGTCCCATTAATGATTAACCCCGGCAGCCTGGCTGTCCTTTGTGTGCCATTTGAGAAAGAGCATGTCCAGGAGATGGGTCCTCTGTATGAAGAGGGTGGAGCCATGGCAGGCGGGGGTGGGAGGAGGTAACCGTGGCTACTGGTCCATTCGCAGAAATCACAGCGGGGGTGGGAGCAGCATGTCACGCATAACAGAGACCATTAGCAGTCAGAGGGGAGTTGGGATCGGGACACGTTTGCGTGCACCTGCACTGTGACCACCATCATCCCCGTGCGGGTGTGAGCTGTGTAATCGTGCAGTTTATGGCCCAGACCTTTGCAGAGAAAGCAAACAACCTCTCATGCTCCACACTGTACACGGACACAAGAATACCCCCCCACCCAATGCAGCTACTGAGGGAAGGCAGGCGGCTACTGTCTGCAATTAACTGTTTGCATAACAGCATTAATGGAGGCTGTTTTTGTGCTCAGAAAGAGATATAATTGCGTAAAAGGCTTGCAGATTTCTTCTTCATTTGGGAGGAAACTGCAACTTAAATAATTGCACTTGCAAATATGCGGATTCATAATCTGATCTGATTAATTATAAATTAAGTGTCCTGTTCCTGTTTATTGTAACTTTGAATAGTAGAATAGTATAGTAGCTATCCAGCGCCGGCTGGCGTGTAAACCATTCCCTGGGAAAGCGACAGTGACAGGCAATGGGAATGCCCTTGGAAGGAGTGGGGAGCCGAATGGGAGCGACATCAGAGAGAAGAAAATGAAAAGACAGCACGGATAAAGAGAGGAGGAAAGATGGTGGCGGGGGTGGGGGGGAGCATGGGAATCAAGGAAGTGTGAGGGAGGGCGTGCGAGAGAGAGGGAGCATGTGAAAGAGAAAGAGATAGAGGGTGTGAGTGAGAGAGAGGAAGGGAGGGAGGGAGGGAGAGAGAGCGAGAAAGAGGAGGAGAGAGCAGGAGCGGAGAGCAGAGCAGGCGTGTATCAGGCAGAGGGACTCAGTGTCGCCTGCCGGAGCGGAGCACGGTGCCGTTTGGATCCTGTGTGCACAGAGCTTTGGTAGGACTCCCCCAAACCCCCCCCAAGGCACCCCCAGGGAAGAGCCACCCAGCCGTCCCACTCAGCAAGGCCAGGTAAGAGCACCTCACCATCATGCCGCTGTCTCTGAGAGTGTGTGTGGCGTGGGCGAGGTGGGGGGGTGATCCCAGGCAGGCCAGCATGCGTGGGGGAGTGATCCCACACGGCCTGGCAGTCCCGGACCCACTTCAGACGCTGCCTCCGGCCGGGTTACTGGGACTGTACTGGCTGTCAGCGTGATCCCGTTACTTTGCGGGGCTCCCACTTTGTGTTATGTCACGCTGACTTTGTGTCCTGGGGACGGGGTCACTGCTCCCCTGAGCACCCCTACGGCACCATAAATCGCAAGGAGCTCCTTTTTACGCTCTCGGACCTGGGGGGTGCCTTTGTGTGACTGTGCGGCTGGGGGGAGTCCTAAGAGAGCAAAAGGGGCTTTCAGGGCCCCTCGGGGAAAGCAGAGCTGCTTATGGACACCAAATCCAATGTGGGGGGGGGGGGGGTGGCAGAGCTTTAGATGAACATGCCCCCCTTCCATTAACCTGATGAGAGTGCAGGGTGGGTGTGGCCGCTACTGATGGGGCACCATAGCCAGAGTGATTTAGTCGTGACTGGAGTAATCAGCAAGGGGTGTGTGATCCATGCCTCCTGGCCATTTCAGGTAGATGGCTGTGCCTCCCCACTCTGCACCTGACCCGTCACCTCCCTAGTCCTAACCGTCCCACTCCGATGCCGGCCATTAACACGAGGAGTCCGGCCAGATCAAGATCAAAGTCTCAGGGAAAGTGCTTGTTTTTAACGTGACTCTCACATAGAGGATGAGAGCATCGCTGTAAAAGCGTATCGATCTGTCTTTAGCGAGCGAGTGAGCGGGCGAATATACTGCCGCTCCCTCCTTCCCTCCTGCTCTCATGCCCAGCCCCTCCCACCCCCCTGGGGGCCCAGCGCTCAACTGTGGTTACTCTGAGCTCGCCTGTGTGTGTGTGTGTGTGTGTGTGTGTGTGTGTGTAAAAGTTGTGTTGGACAGCGATTTCTGTCCCGGGTTGCAATCACACTGTCTGTGACCTCCTCCACCTCCCCGTGAAATGGCCCCTGAGAAGGGTGACACCAGAAAGGCTGCTTCCCCAGTGGCACGAGGGCCACTCCCCTGTAATTCTGCTTCCTTATGGGGGTGTATCTCTATCTCCTGCTTTTTTCCCTCCGTTTCATTCTGTCCTTTACCCTTTTACCTCTGCCAGCCAAGCAGCCAATCAGCAACCTGTACATGTGGCCGCTGTCACCATCCCCTGCCATGCTCCCCCCCCACCCCCTGCAGCCGGACAGGGTGGGGCCAGCCCTCGCACATTTTGCCCGGAAACGAGCGCACAGCCCGCTAACAAGCGCCCTGTCATTCTGCCTCAGTGGAACTGGATGATGATTCACGATCACCGTGTCCGACTGGCTCCTCTTTTAACTCCTGAGGCTGAAATCTCATAGAGGGGAGCGGCTGGGGTCACATGACTGGGCTGTCTTTGTTCAGCTCCCGCTCTGAATATGGGCTAAAAATTAATAATTTAATCAGAATTTCGGTCATAATAAGATAACAGTGGATTTTTTTTTGTTTAAAAAGGATAAATAGTGTGTTTGTTCAGCTGTAGCTCAGCGTTCAGTCTTGGAGTCCGTGTATGAACATGGTGTTTCTGCAAAGAGCGTCAGATGTCCCCATATTGATCTGACCCTGCACTGGCTCAATGGCAGCCGTCTCACGCCCCACATGCTCAGGCAGGTTGCCCACCCGGTCCATAGGAGCCCGGTAGGTGGAGAGCTTGACAGGGGGGCAGGGGTCACTTTCAGCCCCCCTCATGGCTCCGGTCCGGCAGGCTGGCGTGAGGTGACTTTCAGCGTTGTCTCGGTCGGCTCGGTGCTCTGGCATCGCTGACCTCCGTCGCTCTAGGCAAGAGCTCCATGTTCCTCACGTCCTGCTGACTTTTGGCCCAAAGCTGGAACGTTGCCCCAAATGAGGTGAGGGATTGGGCACTGAGTGGCGGCCCTAATTACTCCAGCTCCTGTGGCCAACAACAAACAAACCCTGAGTGATCTCCCTAATCTGTTTATTTATACATCATCTTATATATCTGTGCATCGTTGTAGGACTTTTACAGACTCACACAGCTTACTGCTTTACCCTCGTATTTTACTTCCTTAAATGAAGTACCAGACTCGAAGGTATTTATCACTCACAGGACCTTGAACCTGTGAACATAACCCCATCCTGATCCCATGACACGTGACTGCCATTTATATCTACCTTTTTTCAACTGAGCTGGAAAACTTTCGCAATAGACAGGGCATTTGATTTATGGCTTTGTTTGATTATTTAGAGGTTCTCCAGCTAAGTGTCCTAGGAGGGTGTCTGAGTCCCACATCACCTGCTGGTTAGTGTTACGTAATGTTTACTCTTAGTTGTGTGATCTGTTCTGGGGCCGGGAGAGGAGGAGGAGGTAGGGGGTGCGCACACAGCAGGGTGTGTTCCTCCGCCAGTTGCCATGTTTGCTCGGGCGTTTCACTTCCTGCTTGATTAATAAGGATTGGTGAGAATCGGGGCTGACGAATGGAGCAGCCCTCATTTTGTCAGGGCTCCCTATCGATTGTGCGGCCCCTGAAACGAAGGGCTCACAGAGCGAGGGAGTGCAGCATGATGATGATGATTTATCACGCCCTCCCTGAGCGACGCGTGCAGATTCATCCCAGTGATGGCAGCCTAAGCACTGTCTGCGCCCTCACTCAGCCACGCTGTCCCCATTCTGCTCAGCTGCAGGCTGGATAGCGGGTGGACATGAGCGAGGCAGCATTTGCGGAACATGGGCCCTAACGGAGGAAAGGGGAGCTGTGTGGCTCCCCGGACCACCATAAACACACAGACAAACACACACAGACCCAGACAAACACGCACAGGCACATAGACACATATACACACAAAGACACAGTCACACGTACACACACACAGGCACACACATACACACACATAGCCAAAAATCTCCTGAGCAATGCTGTTTTAAGCAGATATGTGATCTGCTACTATTCTGGGCAATAAGCATAGAGCCTCAGCTTCACAGCCGAACCTTTTACAATGGCGTTGTTCAGTTAAGATGGGGGAATGGCCCGAAGAGTTCCTGGGTAGGATATGATACTCTCGCACCCCAGAGCACCCCTCCCGTCTCTGCTGGCTTCCTCCCAGTGCCGCCTCTTGGGTACGGCAGGGCTCTGATGCATTTGGTAAGCATGTCATCGATAAGCACCCCCTCTTTAAAAGGTCCTTGAAGAGGTAAATACTCCATAATGATCGATGTGCAGTAAAAAGCCCAACGCCTGGCCAAATAGTAACGATGACCTTACAGGATGAAATGTTCCTGAAATATACGCACTGCGCTCGCAGTACGCAGTGCCACTCTCGGCCAATAGGATTGCGTCTCCCAGAGGCCCCGGCGGCATCCCAACACCATGGAAACCGGGATGGGACAAAGGTCGCAGGAGCACAGCCCACTTGCGATGGATGGGAACAGTGAAGCGTGCGGCCCCTGTCCTGTGGGAGGCCGCTTACAGATTGTTACACAGCATAGAGACAGGTCTGGGTCGCCAAAGACGAGCCATATGCCCCTCCCACCTACCCCTTCTGGCCATGAAGCTGCTAGCTGGGCTGCTTTCCTACGTGATGCGGGCCACAGATCAACCCGGAGCTTTGGGCAAACAGGACCGTGATGTGGAGGCTGAGCAAATTACATAGGCTGTGCTATGTACCTGTACGTGTCTGTGTCTGTGTGTATCTGTCTTTCTGTGTGCGTATGTGTGGGTGTATGTCTGTGCACCTGTCTGTGTCTGTGTGTATCTGTCTCTCTGTGTGAGTATGTGTGAGTGTATGTCTGTGTCTGTGTAGAAACTGCTGTCCAGCCCTTTTTTTCATAACCCTGTAATTTTCTTTCTATTTACACCTTGACTGTTCTCCTCACTTAAACTTCCCATAAACCCTTCTTTTGTTTTACTGTGCATTGCCGTACAACGTGCCACTTTTGCAAACGGCTCTCTGCCACCCGAAATGGGCAGCCCGCTTCTTAGGAACGGCGGATTTGGGCCCGGAGTTGGAAGTGTGGTGCCAGTCTCCGTCTCTTCTGGACGCCTGGTGTTGCGGGTGTGGGTGGGTGAGGAGATGGATGGGAGCGGAGTGTCAATCTCCATCATTCACTCCCTGTCTGCCTCTCTCCCACCAAAAAGGGACTGACTCGTGTTTGAGTTCCTCCCAAAAACTTAAGTCAAATTATCCGCTTGACAGAGATGGGTTCTTGCAGGGTTCTGACCTGACTGTTTGGAAATGTTTTAGAATTCAGCGACTGGCCCGGACATTTTGAATGTAGGTGACAGCTGACAGAAAAGCATGTTCTCCGTGAATCCTGATAGGATATTTTCAAAACTACATCCTTCGGACAAAGCAGAGTGACCGCTGACCTCTTCCCAAGGGCAAGTGGCCATTTTCTCTCTCTGGTGGTATAAATAAACTTATAACACAATAATCTGCAGAAGGGTAAATTAATTACCTGGCATGTTTGGGATTGGGATGGATGTACAATAATAGATATTGGATTATGGCTCTCGTTGGTCGTGGCTCATTGAATCACGCATGCGCAACACATCTGAGACTCTGTCTCAATGACGTCACCCCCGGGGGGGCACATTACATCAGATGATGGGCGGGGCACCTGGCCCCTGATGGCGGCAGAGTCGTACTTCTCCTTTTAATGATAGCCTTTTCTCTGTTGTTCTCTGTCCTGATTTCACTCAGTTTTATTTCTGTGTCACTTGCGCATTTGTAAAAGATCAAACCATGCGAGGAAGACCTGTCTCTGCCTGTAATGTAATAATAGTCTGTGTTTTGTTTTTTTCTAATGTAGACTTATTTGGCCTTTGGTATGGTAATGTAATGGAAATTGCCTGGATATGGTTGTTTGAATAAACCTGTGTGCTTTCTTGCCTCTTAATGTGGTACAGAGCAAAATGAAGAGCTCTCAGAAATTTCGGTTGTCCTTTCTGCGTTCCTGCATCCTAATCCCAGTGTCCTACTCAATTGGTTATTCATTTTTGTACTGCAATGCACATTAATTTAATGACCTGATGAAGTCGCACAGATTTCAGTGCATTTTTTTTATCATGGAACACATGCATTGTGAGCCTCTCCCTTTCTTACAATGGTGCAATCAGTGGGACTGTGAGTAATTTACATCATCATATGGAACAGTCTGTCACCTGATACATGTCAATATTGGATACAATATCATAGAGAGCATCTGTGAGTCATCAGGCTGCTGCCAGTGCTTAACTCATGCTTTCTACTCCTGTGGAATCAGGGTCACCCTGATCACCTCTGCCTACACACATGCCTTCTTAAGTGTGCCCTGTGTGTGTGTGTGAGTGTCGCCTGTTTAATCCCAGCATCAACTTTGTGTATGTGCACTGGTGAATGTGGCTTTCCAGCAAACATGATGGACCTGGGTTAGACGAAAGCTGCAATGAGCCCAGGGCTGTTGGTCATCTCCACAACTCAGCCCTCCCTTCCAGGAACGTTCATACTGCACACTCATAGATTACATGCTGCATGTTCCATTAGTCTGGTGTTTGATATTCGTTTCCAATCCTCCTGAGACCCTACGTCCTCATATAAGGACATCATTTCTGTTTAAAACTACTAATTGTTAAAAAAAAAATAATGTTTGGTTTTTATGATTATGAGGTCCTACTAATCCCCAATAGCCAAAGGAAATAAAAACATGGAGACCAAACAAAAGCCTGGGACACGGATAGTCTTTCAAACTGTGATTTGAGAAAAGACTTGAGAACGGCAGAGATTTGATTCATTATACATGAAAAAGAAAGGCATTCTTAATGAGTTAGAAGAGACATGGACCCTCAGTGGTCCTGATGCTTTTGGCTGTCTTACGTGTGCCTGCTGGGAAACGCCTCTTTATATTTTTCATTATGCTGCCTTCTATCTCTGATAGGCGCATGTTCACTTTCTTGCTGCCGTGTAGACCATGCGTTCAGTTGCATCATGGCATATAATTAGTTAATTAAAAATAAAATAGGCTGCAGGCACAAATGCACAACATGATGGCAATGTTTTCAGGTTGCACAGACTTGAGCGTAGATAATGTCGGTTACTTTACTTGCTGAACCTTTTTCGTACCTTAAAGGGACGGATATAGACATAAGTGGCACTTTATCTGCACCATGAATAGTAAGTTTGCATGAGTAAAAATGAAAAATGATGCATTTCAAGCGCTTGTCAGACAGCTTAAGGCCCAGATTAGGGTATTTTTTTAATTTTATGAAAAGATCAAAAGTGATTTAATGTGAATTGGCCATAAAGGTGAAACGTGACCTTGTGAAGGACACAGTGCGAATTCTAGCCCACATGCCAGTGAAGATGGGGAGGGTCTGTGAGCCACTGCAGACAGTGGCTGTATTTCACATGTTTGTAAAGAACCTTGATGTATCTTAGCAGGTGCCTGTGTTTGTGGAGTGTGCATGTTTTTCTTTAATTGATCCAAAGGTGTACCCTCATCTTGTGCACAGCTGACGTCTATAACGACAGATCTCTCTGGAAATGTAATTGCTTTATAAGAGGGGGGAAATGGAGGGGGGAGGGGCAGTGACTTCCCCCTCCAAGAACAGTTGGGAATAAATAAGCTTTCGGTATGTGATCACAGATGGTTTATCTCTTTCCTGTGCAGCTGCATTCGTCTTCAGTACTCAGCGCTGTCAGTCTCCCTCTGCGCCCACCCCCCCCCCCCCCCCCCCCCCGATCCCCGCCGCCCCCCTGCGGCGCGGCGTGGCGAGCTAGACGCGAGTCACATGTGTCAGTGTTCCAAAAATTATTTTTGTCGTGCTGTACATTTCTATTCACACTTAACTT
>JABFEA020000001.1:12680185-12699086 GCA_019775915.2 Cyphomyrus plagiostoma | reverse complement strand
CTTTGGCTAAACTCCTCATTGGTCTGCTGGTGCACCCCCGCTGGCCAATCCCTCCGAGCAGCAATTTGCGGAGAAATGAAAGAGCTTTTTTTTTATATTTTTGATATTCACAAACACTTCAGTGCCTCAACCAGTCCTTTAAAGCTCAGAATAAAGCATGAGAGCCGCTGTCTCTTTGGGAACCTGCATGTGAGGCTACTAGCAGTCCACAAGAAAGAAAAGAGGCACATCAACCCTCTTATTGCTTCTGTTTTTAGTATAAATGTCTTTTTTTTGGGTGGGAGGATAAGGTAATGCATGGCTCAACTGAGTTGCCTTCATACTTTGCTTTAAGCTTTTTATCAAAGACGTGCAGTCAAAGTCATGAGTATATGTCTGTAGGAGGTCTAAGAAATGCTCTTGGACTGATAGTTGGAAGGGGCTGATCAAAATGTGGGGCAATGGAGAAAACAACGTGTGTCACCTACAACAAAGGGTTCAAGTCATACGTTGGTGTTGACAGGCGGGCAGGGGTAAAACCAGCTGCTGTGATATCTGTTCACCTTGAGAATCTGGGGACCATGCCCTTGAATAACATGGAAGGACCTCTTGGAGGTGCACCCGATCTGTACTGGTAGTTCTACTTCCTATACGACCGCTTCCAGTAATTTCAAATACTTCATTACTTGAGAGCCAAATGTGCAGCCAAATAAAGAAGATTTCAACATAATATTGTTATATCTTTCAGATGGGGTTGTACACTCTGTTTACATTTAAAATGATACCAGGTCCATGTTTTTCAGCTTTGACAAACAACCAGCATGTTAGGCACATCTGGTACAAAAATGTCATGCTCTCAAAATAAATTAGATGTTGCCTGATTTGAGGAAAACCAGTAGGCCTTTAATCTAATATGCTGAGGGTTTATTTTCTTCCAAGTACGTGCTGTCCGGGTCCGGTGTGGTGGAGAAAAGAGAAAGAGAAACCTGAATTACATTGTCTCTGCATTACACGGCAGTTTGGATCCAGCAGAAATGATGGACGGTCGAGTTGAAGAATGACTTGGAAGGCAATTATGAACTCATATACTCAACATCAAATGAGGCATATGCCAGATTAAAGGTGGTAAAGACATGATGCATTAACAAACAGAGTTAAAAGTACTCTCAGGGCAGTAGGAAGATGACTGCTAACAGTCACTTAAATGTAGCCTTTCTAAATATAGTGCCTCCCAGAATATTATATATTAACATTCCAATTAAACATTTTAACAAAACACAGTGTTTAATGGATAGAGTCCATTATACAGATACTATGTAAATTAGTTACTTCAGTGTGTAGGGGTACATCGATGCTGAAGTGTTAGTGTAATCCTTTTGTAGCTAAAAGATCATTGTAGATGCGGCTGTTGTTTGCTGGTTAAGCTGGTCATTGCCTTCTGTTCCTTCATTTTCTGGCTCACTGGCTGAATATTGGAATTCACATTCATTTTCAGAACATCCATCTAGGTTGGGGTGGGTGTCACCATCATTAGCCCATAGTCCTGATGGATATTTTAGGGTGTGTGTCACCATCATTAGTGTGTAGCCCTGCTTGTTATTTTGGAGTGTGTGTCACCATCGTTAGGCTGTAGTCCTGCTTGATATTGTGGGGTGTGTGTCACCATCTTTAGTGTGTAGCCCTGCTTGTTATTTTGGGGTGTGTGTCACCATCATTAGGCTGTAGTCCTCCTGGATATTTTAGGGTGTGTGTCACCATCATTAAACTGTAGTCCTGCTGGATATTTTGTGGTGTGTGTCACCGTCATTAGTCCATAGTCCTGCTGGATTTTTTGGGGTGTGTGTCAACATCATTAGCCTGCAGTCCTGCTGGACATTTTGGGGTGTGTGTCACCATTATTAGCTTGTACTTCTCCTAGTTAATTTGGGGTATGTTGCTATCATTAGCTGATTAGTGTTCCAGCGCTGAGTGCATTTTAAGCAAATGGATGAATTTTTCAGTGAGCCAATGACATGCATGTTAGTGCAGTAAGTTCTGCCTTAATTAAGCACACCCTTTTCTGATGTCTGTCTGCCTGTGTGGACCTTTGTAGTTCTAAACGAATGATCCTATCACTGTGACGTCCCATTGACAGCAGTGCTGGCACATACTTCCCCTGGAAAATCAAGATGTGCTCCTAAATGCAGAATATTAGCTGGCACATGTGACCTAACCTTATCCTTCCCCATATCTTGTTTTGGTCTGCCTGTGATTATGCTGGGGATGTGGACTCCATACTTGGTCCTGTTGTGCTGGAAGGAGGGATTCCCCAAGACTCATCCCGAGTCCACCAGCAGCAGTATAGACTATAGACTGTCACTTTTTTCAGGAGTCTGATTTTGTTAAGAACCTTTCTGACATATTCATCACCGCGACATAGTCTGCGATGATTCTTACCACTCAGTGAAACAGCTCCTGGCACTGATAGTTCATGTTCATGTTAAACGCTAAAAAAAGACACTCTTTATAAGCTCTGATTTGTGGGTAAAATGCCCCTTATTAGGGACCAGTAGCAGAAAGGGGTCCTAGTACATTGCATTCCCTTTGCTGTCAAATTATTGTCCGCATAATTAGCGGATTAATTAGCAGATACGGATTTATGTCTGATGGCTCTCCTTTCAGTCAAGCCGGTATAAAGGGGAAATGCTTTTGCTTTTGTTTATCGTGTCAGGTATTGCATCTTGCGATATGAATGTGCCAGCTCAGCGATGAGGTGATACGGTGTAGATTGATGCGTTCAAATGGTTTGAACAGATTGAACACGGTTTCAGGCAATGTGAGATGTGATTAACTCACTTCTGTTGTAATGTCAAGGTCTTTTGCGCTCCAAAAGGCATCTGCCTTGGAGGAATTTCTAATGAAGAACAACATATAATTACTACATTTGCATAACGCATTAAACTGGATTTGTCCTGATATATTGGTTATTTTTCACTGAAGAAAAAACATTTTAAAAATGTTAGATAATTTTAGGCTGCTTTAATCAGTTGACCCCCTCCCCGTCATGCTACTATTCTGAGGTTCACATGAGAAGTGATGTACTAATTTTTTTCAGTTCTTTTACATATGCAGAAATAAATCAACATTTTAATGAAATGCTAAAAAAAGTGATGATTTTTCAGCTGTGGTGGATGCAGTCTGTCTCTGTTAGTACAGAGAATATGGCTCTCTTCAAGCAAAGCTAACTCTGCTACCAACAAATCAAGCTCAATAGCCGGAAGAAAGCGAGAAAATTGTAGCTGTAATCCGTTTGGCCATGTTTCAAATAAAAGTGCTAAAGCTTGCGTTCTACACAGAGTCGGGAAATAATCTCTTCCTGCCCTTGGCAGGTCACAGAAACGAGTGCAGTGATACCACACAGAAGAGCAGAAACCTCATACAGCTACCGCACATTTGTTCTTATGCCTCGACAACATTGTCAGTTCTCATCCACAAAGCGGCTCTGCCAAATGGCTCATTGTTCATATTTGCTGGCAGAGGTCGTACGGAAGTGTTCTCCCATGTCAGATCCCATCATCTGTGCTCTCCTGCACTCTTGGTTTTTCTCTGCTATGTCCAGAAGCGTCTGCCCAAGCTTGTTGAGAGGTTGCAGCATACGGTCAACTGTGAATGATGAGGTTTTTCTTCAGGCTGAGGGTGTTTAGGTAGAAGATAGTTGGCTAGGAGTGCCACAGGATTGAGGCACTCCTAGCCAACTATCTTCTACCTAAACACCCTCAGCCTGAAGACAAACCTCAATGGCTATGATTACCCAAGAGGATCTGAATGGTCTCCATTTTTCTATGGTGTGTGAATGTGTCTGCAGAATTAACCTAAATTCTCAGATGTTTGCACATCTGAGATCCTAAGACAGCTCACAAGATTCCATAGAACAGCAATAAGCTTGTTTTTCTGCGATGTGTCCCAAGCGTGAATGTTTGATCTCCTCAAAATTAATTCCAGTGTTTTATTTTAACTTTTTCTTTACTACGTGAGATCTGACCCATTTGCCTGAGACTGAATGGAACTTGGCTCCCTCAACATAACCGGGTTGCTGATGCTGCTCCTGCCTGTTTTTCCCATCTTCCGGAATCAGCCTTGGCTGGTTTGTATTCCGAAAGGACCTTTCCGCTTCAGTGTCATTCTGAGAGCCTGAGCCTGGCTCCCATTTAAATAAATCAGATATCAATGAGGCGGCAAAGAGGCCATCATCCCTTTCTCGGCACGTGTCTGCACTCCGAACGGACTTGCGGAGCTCCTGATAATCTTTGTCCAATTGTTTGAGGATCAGAGCGAGCTCTATGCAGTGACTCGCCTCGCCTCAGCTCACTGGATGCACCACTTTTGCGGTGCTTATGCTTTCAATGGCCACGGGACTGACGTCAACTCCTATGAACGCGGTCGCCATGTGAGGTTGTTACCGTGGCGTCACGCTGACATCATAGCAATGATAGAGCTCGCTGGGTCGAGTCCAACTTAAACTGATACTTACACAGCCTTCGGAAAAGTGCCATGGCTGCTTGCACCATATGCTTTGGAGGTTGACAAAAATTTAAACAGCGTTTGCAAGGATACTTTCTGGCAGTAATTCCCAGGGAAACATATTTTAAAGATCGTTATATTTAGATACATTTTTCTTTGCCATTTCTACTAGGCTTGCCTTTGAAGAAGACATCCAATACAGACGTCTCCAGGTAGTGTTTGTCCACACCTACAAGCGAAGTGAACATGACTGCCGGGCCCCCATCTGAGACAGAATGAAACTGGCTGGCAAGTTGGCACCCCCTCAGAAGATGGCGCCCTAGGCGGCCGCCTGCATTACCTATTGGGTTGATCGATACAGTCTTCTGGGAATTATCTTCGGAGTGTTTATCGGTAGGCCGTGTTACCGTGAACTGCAGGCTGTTTTGGTCTGAGCGTTTCTCCTCTGTCCCGTTTAGTGGGTTTAGGTCCTCATAGCCTCTTGTTATTTTTTTCCTGATGAACGTGCTATCAGGGTGAGACTGTGAAGATATTACTGGGAGTGATTTCCGAGCATGAAATCATGCAGCAATGATGCATGGCGTTATCCAGCACGACGACAGGGAGATTACCCACCATATATCTCTATCGCTTCTGCGCCCATGTAAGCCATTACCGCCTGGCCACTTCGATAAGCGAATAGAGTTCTTTTTTTTTGGGGAGGGGGGGTGTTTAATTAGCCTTATTCGTCGTAGCACATCTTATGAAGATGGCCGGTTACTTTGGTGTAGCAGACACCCAAAGTTGTGTCTAAAGGGGACGGGATCTGAGTCATTAACGAAGGTCCGATGCAGACAGGTGAGGAACACAAATAACACACGTTTATCGAGGTCCTGCCCTTGCACACTTTTAATGGACACGATCAATCAGCTTATTTAAGTAGCTCAGAGGAGCCAGCTGGGGCAGCATGCCTTCATTCGCCACCCTGTAAATAAATCCGTTTTATCCAATTTAACCCCTTAATCAGGATTAATTGTGTTTTCTCTCACATCCAACAGAAGGAAGTGTCAAATGGCAGTTAGCGATGACTTTCTTGGGCAAAAGAAAATGGAAGAATTCTGAAGGACATTTGTGCCGACTAAAATAGCATTGTAGTGGTTTGTATGTGGTTGTCACTACTATCGTGGCCGTGTCGAAGGGCCCAAGCAGTGTATGCTTTTCTAGAAAGATCCGTGATGAAACATATAACCACCTTGGGCAATTGTGTGGTTTGCCTGCTAATTCAGCCTCATTAGGCAGATAAATTGGGAAGGGGATGTGCTGTCTGGAGAGGCGAGAAGGATTACAGAGGAAAAGCTGGGAGCCGACAGCCCATAAACCTGGAACTCCCGAAGCTTTTAAGCTCAGCACACCTTTAATGTGGTCAGCGAGGCCTCTTCTCCCTCCCCAAAAACGAGCCCCTCTTTATTAACAGCCAAGTCACCTGCCCCGATTGTGGCTGTGTGGGTGACGGGATTGGATGGAATGTCTCCGATTCCTCACATCGCGACGCCGCTTGCACGGGGCCTGTGTCGCGCCACAATGCAGATCAGCCAATTCGCTGACAGAGAAAAGTGTGTTTTTGAAGCAGGAAGCATATCTGTGTGATTCATGGAGCTGCTAGAGTGACTGCCTCATCCTGATGCGCCGCGTACGAAAGCTTGACGAACGCGCTGCCTTTCAAGGCATGTTAATCCATTGCCAAGCCAGAAGCCCATGTGTTGACCTAGGCAAACTGCAGTGCTGGAGCCCCACCCCACACAGCAAATTTCACCACCCAATTTTGCTTTGGGGGCTGGGAAATCAATGCACACCTGCTTGATGGATACGTCACTCATGTTTTTAAGTCTTCTTAATCAATTGCTGAGTCGGCCTCCAGTGTCGCCTATAAGATCGACCCGCCCTGTGCAGAGTCCAGGGCGTCGCTGTGTGTTTTCCCCTCCTCTGAACAACAAAGTCCAGATCTCCCTTTAGCCATTTCCACTATTTTCAGGCACATTCTGGCTATTTCAGGGTAAAAATATACGTTGGTCTTTATACCTGATAATGGATCGTGAGTTGAATAGAGCTGTATTTGTTTGCTTTAGAAATCCGATCTTGTGTAATTTGTAATTTCACGGATACAATCCCGGCTTTCACATGCTAAGGCTAATGGACTTATCCGAGTGCTCCATTAGAGGTCATCTCTGCGTCCGTACACACAGGTAGCACATGTATAATTACCAGCTTTCCAGATTACGCTTTTAGCCCTCAAAACACATTTCAATTTGACTTAATCATTCTCTGCTATTACGGTGTTCCTGCCCGTCATGTGGAATGAATGAAAAGTGTTATTATTTTTATTAAATTACAGCCACGGCTGAGTTTTCCCATTTTTATAAGTGTTCCATGTTTCCAGCCGCAACAAAATATGATTAAGCTTTTAACCGAGGTAAGTACAGAAATTAGGAAATGGGCCTTGGTACTTTTTTAAAATGTCAAAATAAGGAGCTGTGGGGAAAAAAACACAGAAAACTGTTTTCCCGATACATTGCAGCGTCAACATGGTGTAGGACTGAGGAGGAAGCATAACTTTAGGATTTTTTAAAAAGATCAGTTTTTAGCTGGGGTTGTGCCTCTGTGACCCCTTCCCTGATTCATGTATACAGTGGTACCTCGCACATATACAAATGCAATAAACATGAAATAAATGATGATCCCTTACTTCAAAGCAAGAGCAGACCCACGTGCACCACCTTGAAGTCTTGCTATAAGTTTATTTTTTAGTTCTACAGTTACTCTCAATACTTTCCTCTTTGGTTTGCTACTATCAGTGCTCTTTTTCTTAGGGGGCATGATGACTGTATCATTAAATGTGCTGTAGATAAAACACAAAAAAAACACCACTCCAAACAGATGAACACAATTTTTGCACGTTGAACTCGGTTAAGAGGTACCACAAGACTGAGAGCGAGTCATAGGCATCATCATCCCTGTAGGTCCATTTGCCTTTGTGTAAGCCCATCAGAGACGCGTCTTGATCCATACAAGTTTTAGCGAGAATGGTTGAGGTGCAGGTAAAAAAAAAATCGTTTGATGTCCAAGTTGGTCAAGTTAAGCAGTGTTCAGCTTCCTAGGTTCTATCTTTTTTTCAGTCTTTGCAACAGCCACCATTTTGTTCCCTGTGGAATTTCAGATGGGCCTTGGAAAGGTGCACGTTTCCTGTCCGCTTTATCTTTTGCGGGCAGTGCCATAAAGGTGAATAGGGTGACAGGGAGCACGGCCACTGTTCCACTGGGTGGGAGTGCCCACGTCTGCCTCACAGATGCTGATGGACTGGTCGGGCTCCTGCAGATGCCCGGAGTAGCTGCAGTTCTGCTCAGCCTGGGATTGAGGGCCAATTAGGCCTGATCTAGGCCACGTCCGTTATCCTGTAATAAGACCGGGAAATGAACCCTGTGACTCAATTTCTAAGTGCAGCTCCGGGATGCAAGTTTGTCGCGTAAGACATCTCACCCCATACCTTTCCCCCCCTTAGTCAGGCCCCACCCACTTCACTTCCACTTGAACGGTGGCTTTCATATGCCCTGTATGCGACTGAAGCAGGATCAATGTGCTTGCTGTTTCCCCCGGTTTTCTGGATTTCTTCGGGCTGTTTACTTGTGTGTGCAAGGCCACCCCCGCCCCACCTCAATTGAATCCGGAAAGGCAGATCGACTGGGATTTAATTATAGTGGAAATGAGTCTCCGTGGAGCAGCCCCCCAGGACTAATGACCCTCGCCGGCCCCCGTTTACCACCACCATGTTAACGTGTGGCCTCGCCGTGTTGTCTTCTCTAATTAGACCTACCGAACGGTGTTCAGGTGCACGTAATTAATTAAAATGGCTCCCTCTTGTTTGCTGTCACTTAGAGAATTGGGGGAGGATGAGGCAGTGGCTGTAGGATTCAAAGCCCACCGAGAATTCAATTCACTAGCTAACCGGCACGTAAACTGAGTTATGAATGCTGGGGCAGCGGTGAAAGCAGCCTCCTCGAAGGTCAAACAGCCGCTTGTCAGCTCAGATCCACGCTGCTGACTCTGAGACTCTGAGACGGTCTAGTGCTCTGAGCGGCTCCCCTCAGTGACTGCAGCCCCTAAATTGTTTCTGAAAGGACCCAGATTGTCGAGCCTCCCTGAGGGCAGCAGACCGGACCCAATGCGATCAGGCTGGGGCAGTCACTCAGCCCCAGGCATGGCACAGTCCATGGGGGAGGCCCACACATTCCTGGATTGGGTGGGCAGCAAAGACCTCAAATTGCCCTTTTTGTCCCTTATTGAGCTACAATACATGTCCCACGAAGCCCATTCCTCTGCAAAGCAGCAGTAAGTTGCTGTTCCGCGATTGGCTCCGAGAGACTGTGTGGGCAGCCACCAGACTGCCAGGAAAGGGCTTTTCGGCCAGGAAGTAATCTCTGACCTGTCAGTGCTTAAAAGAAAAATCACGTCTGGTAAATGGTTAGTTTGATTAGCAACAAAACAATGGTGATTGTAGGAGCATCACAGTCGAAGCTAGTGCACATCTTGTTGTCAGTGGTGTTTTCCTGTATTAAGCAATACTAATTTATAATTGGCAATATAAAAACGGATTAGGAGAAGGTTCTTTAATTCCCTGATGTCCTTAAATCACCATTGCTGAACCACTGCTGCCATTTCTTTGTATATTGGTGCTCTTTTAAACATTGTTTTTGTTGCTGTGACCTTTATTTCATCCCCCAGGGATGGGGGTTGGGGGAGGGTGATAATTTTCAGCCTCTAAAAATCTCAGTCTCTGCCCAGTTAAATGTGATTTAAATCGATATGAATTAACTGGCACTTCCATTCTGAGTGGGGTAATTGGAGGTGGTCCAGGCGGGTCTGGCCGTGGTCGATGAAGGGGGTGTGGATCTGGGGCCCAACCAGCAGGAGGCAGCGTGCAGGGATCACCTTTCACGATCCGTCTGGAAGCTGTCGCCCTTCCGTGCCCTGCAGACGGAGTCCAGTTTTTGCTGCCTGAATTTTACATTGTCCCATTTTATTTCTTTTTATTCCCATGGCAAAGCTTATCCGGAATTATTCCAACCTCTGTTCTAGCCTTTCCACACAAACCACATAATGTAACGTTTAAATTACTAAATTATGCCAATTCCAGTGTTATGGTCCACTGGTTTTTAGAAGTCCCATCTGAAATTAGGAGTCAGCCTCTTAAAGGGTCGTTCCATGTCCATATCCCTTTATTCAATCAGTATAAAATATTCTAATAAAAATCTTGTTTCCAGTATAGCAATTAAGAGGTAATTGAGGTCCAGTGTGTTTAATGATGGGATATTTTATGATCTTCTGTGAAATCAAAAGGCCTGACCCATTGTTAAATTAAATTTCAGGGAACCGGGCTGTTTCAGGGCTCAGGAAAGACTTGATGATAGGCCTGGTGATTGGGTCCTTGGTCAGCACCATGGACAGCGCTGTGCAATGGGCGTCCAATCAGGACCATAGACAGCGTCCTTGCTAGCGTTGGAGGTGTTCCACCATACATCTCTGCTCTCTGATCACCATCATCTAGATCACGGCTGGGTTTCGGTGTAATTTAAAATTCCTCCTGGTGTGCGGGTTCCGTCTGTGGTGTCAGATGTTTTCTGAAACCTGTTTACTGGTTCCCATGTGTGTAACTTTGAGAGATAAATGCCATGTACAGGGCCTCATCTTTATCTCATCAGATGTTTGCATAGTGGTGGTCGATCTTCTCACTGGCCTTCAGCAATTATGCTGTGTTCTGGCCGAGTCCTCCTGGAAGGCTTCAGCTGCAAACATCCTCATTGATGCATGGTAGCTCTACAGGTCATGCCACAGTCATCATCCCGCGCTACGCGTTGTCCTGCACAAGGCTCATATTTTTCATCCATCGACATGCATCAAATTCGAGGCTCAGGTGATCTTGTATCACATGATTCATATTCCGCTGAGATTTACAAAACGGAGCGTGTTAATGTCACGCAGTCGAGGGCGTTTATTAAACCACATACACAAAGCTTAATTTTGTGTACCCGTGCACGTAGGGAATTTCACTGCGACGCTGGAAGCAGGTCCCTCACTTCTCGCTACGTTTAGCTCGTTAACAAGTTTTACTCATCAGTCACGATTCAGGTAGCTTAGAATTTCACAGAATAAGATGCCGCATTTCTGGGATGAGAAGCTGAATCCTGATTTTTGTCTTCGATATGTGAGACATCCTGTTTTCGGTAAGGTAGCCCTGTATATGGGCTCCTCCCTCTGCCTGCTCACCCAGGCGCTACCATTGTCATTCTTCAGGAGAACAGTAACACCCAGCTCTCTCTCTGACTCCGTTCTTCCTGAATGCCTGGCTGTTTTAGCGCCCTCTGTTTTAGGACTGCGACCATGACCTCGACCAGGACCGCGACCAGGACCGTGACCAGGACCGCGACCAGGACCACAACCACCACCCATCACAAGCACGTTGCAAAAAGCCTGGTGAAGAGACATTGGGAGAAAAACTGCCAATGATGCTGGGAGGAGCGAAAAATGGGTGTGGGCTCTATTTATTGTCGCTCCCCATGTGTAAGGGCTGTAGCAGCCGTCTTGAGAAACCAAGGTGGGTGGGGTGATATGTAGGGAAAATGTACCCCCCCCCCCCACACACACACATGCGTCATCTGCTGGGGTGCCATCAGAAAAGCGGTGATGACAGAGGGGAAGGGAGGGCCGGGGACAAGCGGGGGGCAGGCAGGCATTAACCCCCCGGTGAGGGCAGTCTGTCACTTCACACTGCATCACTCCTCCTGTTTCACCCTAGGTCCAGAGAGTTTTGGAGGCCTCTGCGTCAGCATTACTGGTGAGGGGGAGGGACAGGGGGGAAGGAGAGAGACCTCGTCGAAGAAGGAGCAAAGTGTTTCTCAGCAGAATGACATAATGACCTTTAATGGTGTAATGCACAGTACTGATACACAACCAAATATAAGCAATACAAATATCTGAAAATACAAATACATTTTTAATTTGTATTTCCTTCTTGTGTGCTTTCATGCCTGCAGGGACTGTACGCATGAGGCACTTGGCACGCGGTGGGGGAAGGGGTCTAAAAATGAGAAATATGTTTACTGCCAAGTATATATACTGTAGGAGATAGTCAGTTGAAGTGTGTCTCTCAGACATGGATAGGCGTCTCTGGTTGGGCGAGGAGGGGTGGGAGTGGGGGCAATGTTCACAGGCAGGAGAAGATGAGAGAGTGCTGCAACCCCCCCCCCCCCCAAAAGACCGTGTACTTGGCCACTAAGACAGATACATGCTATCGATCCCAAGCACATCCCGGTGTCACTGCAGCACAACGGAACACAAAGTTTATGTTCGATACCCTTCATGTTCACTCTCATGCCGATTGGGGACTAATGGGCGGGGTCTCAGCAAGTGACGGCACTCAATTCAAACTTATTTCTGTAGTGGGAAGCTGGCCATTTACCTACTGCCGCAAGTGACGTGTTTGGTTAAACTAATCTACCGGTGTGCTGCCACAAAGCTCTGCTGCGCACAGGCATTTGTTAGCATGCAGGGACTGCACTGTGCCCCACTTTGGGCCTCTCTGCCGCCCCTTCTCTTCACCTGGTGGTGTGGGGGGGGTCCAAGCTCTGGAAAGCAGCGATACAATGGCTCCGCTTGCAAGATGACTAAGGGGTCACGAGAGCCAACATGGCGGAGCAGAGCAGGTGTGCGGGAAAACCTGGAAAACGGCACCTCACTTCGCGAGAAATTTAGGTTTCATTTCAATTGGCTGTTTTACATGAGTGACGATGTTCCCTGGCGTGTTCAGACAAATGGCAAAAAGGTCACATTGTGCCATCTTGTTTTCACACGTTAGTGCAAGAATTGGCGATGTTGTACAGCTGTACAGGCTGGGCTGAACAGACCGCATTGTCCCTGAGTGCCTGAGTGTCTCCATTCCACTCGGCAGCTCAGGCTTAAAAATACCACAAGCGCAGATATTTCAGGATGTCATGCATCCTGCTGCCCCAGCTCCCAGGGAATCCTCTGTGTCTTTGGTTGACTGTTTGTGAAGGCTGTCTGGCTGTGTTAGCTACCTTTCTACTTCCCTTAATTATTGCACTATTATGGCTACTGGGCACAGAGACACGCCCCAGGCCAGGGTCTCCTGAATGGCCAATCAGATACTCTTCTCCCACCTGTGTCACCATTTTATTGACTGTCCTCCATAGCTGGTTTTTAATTTGTACTTCTTTCACCTGGAATATAGCAGACAGTGCCCACCCCTGCGCATGCCGTTCCATGTAAATGGTGTTATGAAACAGACTGGGTGCCGTCCTCTGTCCGGCCATTTCTCTCTCAACCTAGACTCCTCAGATCACCCTGATGTCTAACCTGCCATTACAGTATTAACAGAGTTCGCTGCTGTTGGGCTTTCAGCTGAGGGAACCGACAGGCTGTCAGAAAGTTTGATTCCTTTCAGAGGAACAGGAGATGCCCACGCGTTCTAAAAATACCCTATTGCGCCGTCACTCACTGACACATCAGTGTAACATCATCTGTGACAAGAAGACTCTGGATCCCACTTCAGGTCGTCATCTTTATAATCCATCAACGAAGCAGTGCAGTTACTCAGTCAAAATGAAAATTGCTTTGTGATGTGGTTGGCCCTTATACTGCAAGAAACACAATACTTATGTAAACTGAGGCCATAACTTGTACACTGGGGTTACACTAAGAATGGAGGCATGGACAATCATCATGGACACACATCTGGCAAATCGTGGTGTGATGGGTTGTGACGAGAGGGATTCCTTCTCTGTTCAACACTGGAATTGATGGGATCTCTAAGATTTTGAAGTGTAAATAGTCATTATTCGGGTAATACTACTTGACAACCAAGGGTACCTACCTGACAGCCACTAATAATGATGTCTGTCACAGCTGGAAATGGTCTGTAGGCTCAGATTTCACTGATGGTCAGAGAAGGTTCCTGTGAGGAGGTTCCTATGAGGGACCTCGTTTTGATGTTGGAAGGGAAGGCTGATTTGCAGAGACCAGATTAACCTGTGTGAGTGTCATGACCAGCCGCTTCATGATCGTTGCGTTCTCCCATCTGTGACTTGTCGACAGCTGCCGAAATAAAGATCCTTTCCACGTTTGCTTATAAGAACCGCCCTGATCCCCTTTGTCAGCCAGGTTAATAACTTGGTCCAAATACTGTTAACCTTGGATGCAACCATGGTGCTGCATTGGACTGAAATACACGCCTCGTGTTTCCATCTCAGTCTCAGGCCTACTGTGTCCATCATTCTGCAGATTCTCTCATTTTTTCAAGTATGTAGGTTCAAGGTTCAAGCCTCTATTATTGTCATGTGTATGTGAGATTCCAATGAAATTTTTACTTGTGTACTTCCTTCAGACTGTTTATTGCTGAAAAATTACAGCCCAGTAATTCCGAGATCACAAGCATAGTAGCCGTCAATGAATAACGATAATCAGAAGCATTCAAGTGTGCAGGAGGTGCATTTGGGAACAGAACCTTTGCAGGAGATGAGTGTCCATGAGTCCTTGTGCTTCTCCCAGTATTAGATTAAGATCTGAGGTGGACAGCTAATTCTGTCATACGCCCTGGGTTGCTGGAACATGTTGATTGGTTGTTTGGAAGAAGAGGCCAAAGGTGAAGCAAGAACAGCATCCTACTGCATTACGTGGACGCAGTAGAATGGGCACACGCTGGCCAAAGGCGATTCAGGGCCGCATATTTACCCAGAGAAAATAAGAAAAAAGGGAAAGTGGCGAGAGCAAGCAGACCGTTTGAAGGCTGAGGCTGTGTGAGGTGACCTGTGTGAGATGACGTCCTTGTCCTGACCCAGTGGTGGAACAACTGTACACTGGGCCCAGGGGAAAATGTGGACCAGCCCCCTATTTCCAAATTTATGCCTAAGGCCTACCTATACCAGTTGCAGCAGCTGCAGATGATGAAATTTAAGTAGCCTCCAAATTTTATACCCATTATGCACTGCGGTAGTGTTGTGTTATGACTCCCACCATAATGAGACAGTATACATAAAAATGAGAGATATAAAAGAATCACATCAAGAGTTCATATGGTATATGTGACATCAGTGTCTTAATCCCCAAGAATGTTTTATGTACGTGTGAGATTTGTAATGGATGCGTGGGTGGGGGGGCTGGGCCAGTAGGTGGCCCAGCTACCCTGCCTAACAGTCTGCCCCTGTCCTTACCAGACGAGCTTCTGTGTCACCCGGCTAATGTGTCAGTGGCTGTGTCCATTTCAGGGCTTTTTGTTATTCGATCTTGGCATCTTAAACATGCCTATCCTCAACATGGAGAAGTTGTAGGAAGTGTAGTAATTCATTTAAGTGTGTGGGTGCCGCATGAGCGCCCCCTGAAGGTTACACTAGCACCTGCAAGCTTTCATCAGCGGTGCTGCCACATCCTCATGGTACTATGTGGAAATTTGTGTATCTCTGTAGAGTGTTATGGACAGATGTATGAAACGCTGCATTAAAACATCAAGACAAAAAAACAGGAATATTATACTGTAATTATACGCCTAAGACATACCCTTGCCGAAAAGACCTCAGTTGTATGTCCATGTAGTCCCTTTGGCTAGAAAGTAAAATTTCTGTAATTCTGTCGTTCCCCCAGGCACATTCACCTGCGTTACTGCTGCCAGTGTGGGGGATTTTCTGGCTTCTCAAACATTTAACGCAGGGCAGCATGACGCGATGGTTTTTTTTTATCTTGATGATAAAACAAATGTCTTTAAAAAGTAAACTAAATATGTTTTGGGTTGGTTGGATATTATCATTGTTAAAGAACATTAAAAATCATGTATAGATATTCTCACCAGATTTTTTTTCTGTCGTCTTCTAGTAAGAAACCTTGTTGAGTATGCTCTTCCAGTTAAACAGATGTGGCAGGATTAAATATCTTCTTAAGTTATGCAAATCTGTTGGAGCTCTGCAAACAAACACCTAAATTAATGTCATGTGCAATTTAAATATTTGAATGTTGTTTAAATGTTTGAGTGTCCTCTGTGTTCAATTATAAACCTCTGAATTATTGTTGCTAATTCATTGTCTGCATATGATGAAATGTACTGCAAGCACATATTGCCTCACCTCAACTTTTTAGAAGGACTTACTAACTTACTTCATAATGTCTTGAAATATAAAAGGCCCCAGCGCCGTGGTTGCCATCAAAGCTGGAATTACTGAAACCTGCAGTATGTGAAAAGCCATTCTGAGCCCAAACAAATCCAACCCTGATCTGAACAAAACAGCTGACATTTTGTTTGTTCTGTTATGTGTTTATGCTACTATTGGTGTGTTTTAAGTGGTTGACGTGCTGGTTTGCGCGTGCCTGAGAAGTGCATAATTGGAAAGGGGGCTGGGAGAAGGGGTGGGGGGATGATGGAGGATTACTCCCTGACCTAGTTAGAGCGGGTGGGTGGGTGGGAGGCGAGGGTGTGATCAGAGTCACGCCAGGCCATCTGGCAGCTCAGTAATTGGGAGAAGTTTTTACACCTGCCTGGCAGACCGCGGTGAGAGAATATCTGAGCGGGAAAAGGGATCCAAGCATCACTCCTCATGTCTCTCTGCAGTTAAACTTTAACAGCCTGCATCTATCCTTGTCGTATTCCCTGCATGCTGACTCTCTAATGCAACCCTGCTGCACTGCATTCTGACATGCGGCCTCTTAGATCATAGTCCGGAATATTTCAATCGATGAGAAAGTCAGCTGACAGAAAGCACAGCTGCAACCTTCACTTTGACCTTGACCAGCCACAGATTTAGTAATTTTGTGACTTTTAATGGCTTTGCTGAGCGTGTGTTTAAGAATGGTAGAAAGCACTGGAAGTTTCCGTATGCTGCCCCACACGGTCTGCCTCTTTTAGCGTGTCTTTATGCGGGAGCGAGCACACGCTCCTGACATTTGAGATGCCAGATGCAACCGCTTATGTAAACGTTCCGAAATGAGCGTGTGTTTCAGTGGCTGGATAGCTGGACTTCCTAGGAAACCTTTACCGGGAGATCTGGAGATGTGTAATGAGTCTGTCTCATTTAACGTTGCTCTGTGCACGTAGAAATTTTCAGCCACAGACCGTGAACAGCAGCTTCACAAGAGCTGTTGTTCAATCAGTATGAATCTGAGACAGGTATGTGTGTGCCACACACTGTTATTAGACTTTATCAAGGTGCAGTTGGGTTTGCATGGGACAGGTATGAGATTAGTTTAGGGCAATGGCAGCATTGATCAGTGATGCGCCATCTTTGAAAATGGCTGTGTTGGCCTACATTTTTCTATTTGTCTCCTAATTTCTGGCAGGATCCCCATAAAACAATTGCCCATAATTTGCTCTCTTAGCCTTGGGATGTTTCTTTACCGTTGTTTGTTTGTACAAAGAAATGACCATTTTCCAGTCTTAAATGGATAGTAAATTGAGAAAAATGGAGAAGTCAGTTTTGCCCACAAAAGCAATCATTCGCCAGGCATGATGCAATTGTTGCAATTTAAAGATAAACATGGGTTATCAGTAACTTATCACAACTATTACATATGACAGTAGTTATAGTTTAATTAAGATTATGTACCAATATAGTACCATAGCCTCATCTGTAGTTAGGGTGATCAGATAATCCATGTCAGGGAGGACACTGAGTTAGGATTTGTAAAGTACCATTTCAATGAAAAGAACGTGGATGTCACGTAAGCGCTGAGTTCTTTCTGTGTGCTGATTGGTCAGTCGCCTACAAGCCTTCATGTGTCACTAATGTTAATGTGAAACTGCTGCGTGAGTCTTTCAATCAAGGAAACAAACCAGTCAACACAAGAAGAACTTGAACTATTTAGCCAAGCACAGGATCCATTTTTAAAGTATTCTGTAAAAGCTGAAGTAGCTGAATCTGTCCTGCCCGAAGTGGATTATCTGGATACCATATCTGTAGCAGATTAATGTAACCCTGCCCTTTCCAGAGAAACCAAAGAACATTTTGATGTAATTCCCACCATATTATTGATATAAGTATTATTAAATTATAATTCTCATTATATTGTCATTCTACTTGTTGCTGATAGCAGGTCACATATATTGATAAATGATGTCTCATCAATTTTAGAAGTAAACAGAACTATCCATTTTGGAACAACATTGGATGTATGTGTCATTTGTACCATTGATCGTTCAGCCTTCACTTGGGAAACGCCTCCAGACGATGCCTCCACACTGACTGAGAAGCTTGCTTGGTGATCCGTTGTGTTTGATGTTTGATGACTAAGTCTCGTCGTCCTGGAATCTCATGGGCTCTAAGGATGGATAATTCCGCTGCCATGTGCAGTGATGGATGTTGCGGGCAGATGCAGCTGTCAATAAATGTGATGATTGTCTCTATTTCTGGATGAGGGCCTTGGCTGTTAAAAGAAAGCTAGACGTTCGACCTTCTACTTTTCTGTCTACTTTTCATGCAGGTGGTTTTCCAGGAACTTACCATCCCATTCCGACAGATTCCCAATGCTGATTTTAGCAGAATTTTCCAGTTAACTTTGAGCCACCCTTCCAATGCTAATTTGCAGCAAAAGTACAGCACTGGTATGCTCTCCACCTGCATGTAATTACCATTAAAATAGGCCTGTACCTCATGGCTGTCAGTGCACTGGCTAAGGAAGCACATCGTGTACTTAGACAGACAGAGTTCTTTTTCTCTTGCTTTGACTTTTCCTGGATTCCTGGGGAAAACTCCGGCAACGGGGTCTGATCAAGAATGATGCTGCTCGGTGAAACCTCGTCGTCTTTAAATTTTGCACCATCAGTGGGCGGGCCTGCTGCGTTCTCAGGGTCATCGCTGGTTGCTAGAAAGAGCCCAGGAAGGTGGAGCAGGTGTGCTACCTGCACGGTCAGGAGGCGGTGCATGCCAGTGAGTCAATACTGCTGTGGGTCATTAGGAGGGAAAAAAAAAGACTACGCAGCACAAAAAACCACGTGTGAAGGTCAGACGACAATAGAGCGGGCTGATGAGCCAGGCCATGGAAGTTTACGCAGTGGGGGGGTTGGTATTCTGTGAAGGTCTGAACCATTTGACTTTCAATGGGGGGACAGCTGTTGGGTTGAACCTGCAGGAGAAGCAGCGGGCTGAATAATTCAGTAGGCACCCTTCTGGCCACACCAATTTTAAATGCCACTAATGAGGACCCTCTGCCTTAATCGAAATCTACTCTTGTTACATCTTTGCACCAGGGACAGTATGATTGGCACATCAGGAGTTTGTTGGTGTTTTTTCCCTTTAAGGTCATCCTATTAAGGATGATTTGTGTATTAGGTATTTACTGGTGCTGTTTCCCTTTAAACATACCCCTTTAAGGATGACTGGCATATTAGGTATTTGTT
>JABFEA020000001.1:12647942-12679182 GCA_019775915.2 Cyphomyrus plagiostoma | reverse complement strand
CTCGCCGCCCCCGCCCCGGCCGCCGCCCCGCAGGCCCGCCCCGCCCGCCCGGCGGGCCCCGCGCCCGCCCCAGTACCCAGGGCTCAAGTCAAAGTGAAAAATAAGTAGAAGTGCAGAGCTGCGATGAGACTTGCCTTCCCCTTCTGGTGTCTGTACAGACAGATTATTCAGCTCATTAGCTGTCTCTCAGGCACCACTTAGAGTAAAGATACCCGAATGACTGGAGTCCATGCAGAACAGGCAGACGCTATTGTGAAACTATGGTGATTCGGTTCTTTTGAATTTTACTTAGTTCAGTCTTTGCACTTCTTCATCTTATGTGTGGGTTTGGTGGGTAGGTGGTGTAGCTGTGCATGGAGGATAGTTTTTGAGCCGTGATGCTCTGCCATGACCGACCTAAAAATGCATCGTCACCCTGCAGACGTCAGAGTGCATTTGGCGTTCTTCTTAGGCCTTTGCTGTTTCCTGTGGTGGGAACCTGAGGAGCACCTGTCCCTGGTGAACGCACCATGCTTGGAACTGGTGGATCCACGGTGGATTTGGTGGAGATTTGGACCCAATGTAATAACTCCCCCCCCCCCCCCCAGAACTGCCAGCTATCACTGTGATGATTTGTGGGCTGTTTACCCGGCATTACTATGCCAACCAGGACTCTGACAACCTACTAACATCAACTGGCAATAATGAGTCATTGTCTGCTCACCACCACCTCCTGGAGTAAGCCAGCAGGCTCCCCCTTGGGTTTGACAGCAGGCCTGCGGAAACAGGACCCTCCCCCCACCATAAACAATGCAGTGCTGCCACCTGTGTGGCTCACCTGCTTCACGTGCGTTAGCCAGCACTGAACCATTCTCTTCTGCTTGCCGCCGTGTGACTCTGTATGTGCGTGTTTTCATGCTCAGAACGGTGTTTACTCGTTTGAAGATGACGTCCGCCCTTTTGGACAAGCCTGCTTGTCAGACACATTAATAATGATAGTGATGAATGTGTAAATAAGCCCAGGACAAACAGAGCCATGGCAGTAAGCTTACCTTATGAGACACTGCAGCATGATTGGTCAAAACAAATTGTGTTTTTACAACTGGCAGGTGTGCGGACAGACAGCTGTGTATACGGAATGGGGGGTTGGGTCCTGTCAGTGACACAGTCACGTGTCTCACTTCCTGACATGTCTCTTCTCTTCCTGCTCCCTTCTTGTCACCCGCCAGCCTCCTACCGGCTGCCCAGTGCCACCATGAGCCGAAGGGAAGCCATGACGGCCCCCCAGGTCCCCACCGGCACCCCCACGGCTGGTGTCAACGCCACTGCGCCCCCAGGCCCGGGCCCCAAGGATGAGGCCTTCTCAAAGCTGAAGAACAAGTTCATGAACGAACTTAAGAAAATCCCACGTGAGCAGCCGTTCGCAGCTAGTGTCTCTGTGCCTGATCTTACTGCTCGTGTATAAACATGCAAAATAATTGTCTACATTTTCTGCAGGACACATGGATTGGATGGTTATGAGGTTTTGTTTAGTGATCGCATAGGATGTTTCCCATTAGGAAAACCTACTGATTTCTCTCAATTGGATGGTGAAAAGGGCTATAATGACATGGCCTTAGGAGTGAGGGTGGGCTTTAGCTAACGACACTAATGGTTACAAAGACCTGGGCTCACTGATGAGCAGGGAAAAAATATTAAATGAACATTGGGCCAATACACTGGGCCAATGATGGCAGGGAGAAAAGATTACGGATCTTGAGCTGACGTCAATGGGTATCTGGTTTACTGGAGAGAAGCAAAACAGACCATGCTGATTTAGACATATTGAGTGAAACAAGGCACAAATGGAAGTAATCAATATGAATCAAATCAGTCAACTGACTCTCGCCGTATAAAAGGTTGTAAGGCATCAGGTAGCGATGGGCCTACAAAGAGGGCAGCCCTAATGTCAGAGTGAAGCACCTGGGCAGGATAGCATGTCTGAGAGGGACTCATAGCAGTTACCCTCAGACACTGTGTGCTTTTTGGGCTTGGCATGTGGGAAGACTGCTATCACTGTCAGTTAGTCTATTTGTGTTAGAGGCGGTCCAACCTTTGAAAGAGGGACTGCTTAATTTATACATTTCTCACGATTGACTGTGAGGCATCCCTACCCGTGCAGATGTGCACTACTAGTCAATATAATGGAGTCCTGATAGAGCCCAGCACAGGCAGCATGAAGATGAAGAAGGTCATTAGTCTTTGAGAAGCATTGGTGGTAGAGTGTGACTCAGTGGTTCAGGAGGCTGGATCCATGATGGGAAGGTCGTCAGTTCAAATCCCTCAGTCAGGATTGGTGATTTCCACATAGGGCATTTCAGCAAGCCACTTAAACCTGATTGCCCTGTTTGACCCTGCTTCCTCAATTGTATGCTGTTTTGGTTAAAAGCATCTGTTGAATGAGTAAATGTAATTATCAAGCAAGCTGAATGGTAGAATGCAAAATCTGGTTAATCCAACATTGTGTCCTTCGATTTTGGGCATAAGGAAACATAACTGTAGCTACTGATAAATCTAGGCTTGAATTGACTGGAGATGTTTTAACCTGTGCAGGGGCTCATCGATTTGGTGCAACATGTCATTAACTCATCTGCATTGCAGTTTACACAGAGCAGAAATTACTTTGAAACCAACAGGATGAGATGGTATCAGTGACTGCACGACTACTCCCATGTCATAGCTAATTGTTAACGATTAGATACACAATATGGGGAAGACCCAACTAGCACACCTGATGTGTTCTGTATGCAGGGTTTGATGAGGTCTGTGGAATAAGCATGCATCTCTTCAGTGACTCATGGTGATTTGTGTTTCCTTATACTGGTGACCACTAGGGACTGGAAGAGAATTTGTGCTTTTGAAAAGTTCTGGGCCCAGCTCCTTGTTTATGGCTTTTGGCCCAGTCAGTAGCAGAGGTATCTTAGTAAGCTTTGCTTGCATGCACTGGTCTGACTTTTAGTACCATTGATATGATTGTAAAACATTCACAAAATAAATTTCAAATAATAAGCAAGTAAACCTTGGAAGTACTATAATAGCCATTAGTATGAGACTAGACAGTAATTAGCTTCTACCCGTGTTGTGCTGTAATGACTGAGATTAAGTCAGCTGCTCCTAAGACTTTTCCTTGAAATGGTTGTACATCCATGGTTGTACACAGAAGGAAGTTGTGAAAAAGCAAAGATTGGGAGATATATGAAATGGTGTTTAGCTTTCTATATGTCCCTAGGAATACTACCAAAGCATCACTATGAAGTCAAAAGTAAATTTTACCACAAGTCCTTCACTGCATGAAGTCATCCCATTAGACTGGATGTGAGAACTAGCGGGAGACGAATCAGGGGATATACCAAAACCCAATGGCCATTAGTGAAGGAGAGGTAAATTTACATATGCTACAAGAATATTACGAGCTCCACTGAAGTCTGGATACACAGGAAAAGAAAACTCAGAGAAGTCCAGACTGAGGACCAGGCACGCAAAATGACACTTTGGGGGCTGGGATGCCATGCAGACAAAGGGTTGATGCAACCGGAATAGACCGAGTTGTCAATGTCTGGTGAAAAATGAGAGGAGCACAGCATTCAAAGATCATCCCTCCCATCTAGCTGGGTGGATGCAGCCTCCAATGTGGGGGTGTTTCTCTTCATCTGAAGCACTTGTAAGGACAGAACAGGAAGCCGGATGGTACCAATTCAGAGGGATTCTTCAAAAACAAGCCCTGCTACTTTGGTCTGCCAGAGAACTGAAACCGAGAAAGAAGTTTACCTTTCAACATAACACAGACCATCCTGGGGCCACCCAGTCTGGGCTTTGGCCTCAATATAACCGAAAACCTGTGGAGAGACTTCAAAGAAAGCTCTTTTTATACTTAACTTTTTATACTTAAAAAAGTTTTTGCTTGGTAGTTCTGTTACAAAATGTAAAGGTAGGAGGAATTGTCTTTGTTTACCTTGATATTAGGTTGTTGGCCCCGTTATTGTACAGACTGCACTGAATATGGAGTTCAGTTCCACTGATTCCACTGTTTTATAAAGTCCCAAGTGCCCAATACACCATATGACCTTGAGGAGCCCTACCCATTGGCCAGTAAATTAGACACAAAGGAAGAACTTTACCTCTCGATGTAAAAGCATGAACTACAGGTCTTTAAAATAAACCTTTGGCTATGTCGCATATTTAGACAGACTGAAGCCTTTATTCAAAAATGTCCTGTGGCACTGTGACATCTATCATGTGGCTTTTCGAAGGGGATGTCCATCAGTGCAAGTTGGCACAGTTGTTCATTTGGATCGGGCACAGGATGAACTAACAGCGTGAATGACTAACCAATACGATTGGGCTGTTCTGAAGAGCTTGCTGAAGCACTTCCCAGCAGCCATGTTCTCTGCCTTGTCTAGGATCAGGCTTAAGTGGATGACAGATTGTTAGATCCGGGATAGGAACAATGTCCCAAGTTCTCACCATTGTGCTGTTACTTGTTTCCAAGCAGGTTGGTGCCAAAATGAGGGAAGAGCCATGGTGGTGTGCATGGGAGGGGCACAGTGGGCCAGGGCAGGGCAGAGGGGAGGGGGGCAGCATGCAGGTTTTCTCTGTGGTAGAGGGGGAGGGAAATGGGCTTGGAATTTGGTTGATTTCCCTGTGACAAGGAAGACTGCCAAGTGACTCGGCACAAGCTGGGTCACCGAAGCCAAAGACCAGCTTTGGTGGCACTGCAGCTACCCTCAGGGGGCTGGAGATGAACTGGCCCTCTGTTGCAGAGATTTTTATTATTTATTATTAACTTATTTCTGTTATGAGGGTGTGCGACCTCCCACCAAAGCCGCTTAGCCGTCTCAGCACCGATTTTCAGTTCAGATGACACATCGGCCCTTTTTTAAGCTTGTGACGTCCTGTATTGCACACAACCCCTTAGGTAGCGGCTGTTGTGTAGTACTCAGGTATGGGCGCATGGCGAACATCTCTGCTATGAGTTACACAGTGGAGGATCCTGGAAGGAAAACTGCCAGGCAGAGAAGTTCGTCTTTGCAGGACGGGACTTTGCTGGTGACTTAAAAATTTCAGCGGCGGATAATCGTCTGGAGTATGCGCTCCTTGGGCTCCCTCAAACCCTTTCTGCAGGGAGGTGTCTGCCAGAACCACTCTGTCTGCCCATGCTTTGGAGTGCGGCTGGCTTTCTGATGAATTTTCCGGCACCCTCAGAAAAAACACCATACAGGTTGGTTGTAACCTCCCTTTATAGAAGTCGGTCCATTTTTTCCCAAAAAAATGTTGATATTTACCAGTCTCTAAAAAGTCCTTTTAATTTAGGAGATTTAAAGTGAGTGTTTTGAGCTCAATATACAGATGTATATACAATCTATAGGAGGTCTGGTACTAAGTGCCCCCCGTGTCATATTAGATAGTGTATTAAACAGATGTCTTCCCTTCACAAGGCTGCTAGCTCCTCCACTGTTTTCGGCGCCTGGCGTTTTCATTAGACTCCCTGTCAGTAATGGCTGTAATGGCCATCTACACTGCACCCTTGGCAAAGCTGCGAAGCCTTGAGGAATTGTGACCGTCTGCGCCACGGCTGCGCAGCTCCGGGCCGGGCTCCCAGCTCCGACAGATGGATTCCCTGTTCGTGGGAGTCCCACTCGCCGATCCCCCCAATCCCCAGCCCCCGACCTCGGCACCCATCCTAGCCGGGTTGTGTCACCGGTCCCCACTCTATGTTTCACTGGTGAAGGCAAACAAACAAACAGACATGGAAGGAGGCGTGCTTGTGGACTCCTGAGATACTCCGCCATGCGCTCAGATGCCTCTCTGTCATTTTCTGTCATTGTCACTCCATTAGGAGCAGGCGGCATCCACACTGGTAGTGGGGAGAACCAGAACAGAGAACCGGCTTCTACAGTGACAACAAAAGATCCCTCAGTAGTGCTTTTAAACTGCATTACTCTCTGGACTCTGGACATGCATACATTTTGGCTGGGGAAACAGGTGTTATTCCCAGGATATAAGCTTTATGGGCTGGTAGTTGTTTGCAGAGTCATGAGTCACAAGGAGCTGTAGGCTTCACAACGTACATTCACAATATGCCCTGCCTTCTCTCCGTCTCTGTCTCCCTCTTTCTCCTGAGCTGTTTGGTGCTCACCACCCAGTAATTACAGGTGTTACGGCGGTCATAATTTTGCAGTAATTCCTATCCTAAAAGACCAGGACTTATGAACATTAGGGGCCTATGTTACAGCGAGCCTTGCCAGTATGGCCTCAGGAAAGGTGCCTCACCTCAGTGGAGCGTGTAGTTGGGCAGTCATTCAAAGAAAACAATCTGCCCCTGCCATTAGATTACAGTTTCTGTGCCAGCAGAATGTCTACCGATCTGCCTTGGGTCACGGCAAATGATTATTTTAACGCCGATGACTGCAGAGACCTGAGATGATCGTCGTTTGCTCTGTAGACCACACTTGCTCTGTAGACCACACTCCCATCACTGTCGCGTTATTATTCCGAAGACTCTTAGGTACCTCCTTTCCATCTCTGTGCCAGCATTGAAGACGATCCAATTGATCTTTTGTACTGGCCAGACAATGTTCCTGGGTGCAGTCATAGACGTGGATTGTCTAAATCTATTGAAGTCCGAGTCACAGAACTAGGAGAGCATTTAATTAGCTTTGCTCAGACAAGGATTCATCAGATCAGTTGGTTAAGTGCTCAGATACATTGAAACACTCTTGATCTCCTGTCTCTCCAATAATGAAGATATTCCCTGCAGCATTTTTGCTAATGCTTATTGTTGTGTGTTTAGCTGACTTGCAACTTGAACCTTTGTTAACATACCTGAGTCAATCTCATAATAGTTACGTTTCACTACTATGATGGCATATTGGATCCTGTTTGATGAGAAAACAATCTAATAATCCAATCCTGTCAACTTTCCCTGATTTAGACCAGCATTTAATAAGGCAGGAGTGACATTTTTATCAGAATTGAAATCTGATTGTATTTGGTATTTCCCCTGTGTTTCGTGTTTAATTTGAACGGTGTGCATTTAATCCGGTGATCTGTACTAGTTGACACTCTGCCTGCCTGTCATCTGCTAAAAAGCCAGGAGCATACTGGCGGCTAGGCTCACAGCTAAAACACAAATAGGTGTCTCATTCTGCACTCTGACCAAAGAAAGCGAAGCCTGTCGAGGCCCGGCTGCGGCCGCAACACCCATAGTACTGTACGGAATTTAATTTGCACCTTGAAAGCTGTGAACAAGGACTCCATCACTCGTTGCCTGGCCCAGAAACTCCATTTTCGGTTCAGCAGTGCGTGTAGCGGAATGGCGCAGGGTGCTGGGAACAGCCATGGCCACTTTAAGTGCTCGGAGCCCCAAGGAAAATCGGCTTCTTTCATGTCTTACCTGCTGTTTGCTGTTTGTTCATTTCATCAATTTAAACCAGCAGTTAAGGGGAATCTACAAAGTAAAATCACAAGCTCACTGGGGTACCTTTACTACTGTCACCAGTAGGCAACATTCAATTGCTTATCACTGCTTTTGAGTTTTGTGAATGAGCATAATTAAGAAACAGAATGCCTGAAGCCATATGATGGCAGACCTCTACTGCTAAGCATGATGGGAGTTTCTATATTGGTTTATGTTGGCATCCCTTAATATGTTAAGTATTTAAATTAGGTGTGTCTAATAGGGTTTCCTTGTAGGGTGATACTGGTGATATCCACATTTTGGAGCAAATAACTCCCCAACATGAGTGTAAAAAGGCAGGGCACAAGGCAGTGTCTTCCCGCTCCAGATGGGAACATTAGGCCACCGCAGAGAAGTCATGGAAGGAAGGGCATTAGGGGACTGCAGTCTGCAAACGGGAGCAGTAACTGATTTCAGTGGAGTCTGAAACCTCGTCAAGTTCCGTTAGCGTATGATTCAGTTTGTTTAGACCCATGTGGCAGTGCCACATTAACAACAATTTTCCATCCGTGATCCTGTTCTGAGAAAGTCATGACTGCAGTCCCCAATGTCAGCTTGTCATCCGTCATCACGGCACTCGCTGTTTAAACATGGACTTGCCCCATCCCTGGCACTGCCATTCAGAGATTGTCCATTTGAGCAGCGTGTGGGAAGTATAGCCAGCTAAATTGGTTCCCCTCCAAACAAAGCGAGATATCAACTGTGTGGCAATGTTTCTAAAAGGCTAAGAGTGTAAGCCCTGAGCACTGTGAAATCATTCACCCATTCATCTGCCTCACTGTCTCTTTCTTTGAAGGCTAAGTATGTAGCGTGGATGACATTCGGCATGGCTGCAGATATTAGTGCATGGGCTTAAGGTTCAAATCCCAGGAACCCTGATGTGGAACCATCCTTCAATTGATCTTTCATGAGCTTTTATCCAGTTCAGGGTCACTGCAATCATGAAACCTGTCACACAATACACTGGAAAAGATACCACTGCCTCCCAAGGCACATCCAAACACACACAATTGGCAATTTAAAGGCAACGATTCGCCAAAATGACATGTTTTTGTATTGCAGGAGGAAAACCACACAAACATGGTGAGAATATGAAAACTTGAACCCTAAGACCCAGGAGGTATGGGGGACAGTGCTTCCCACTTAGCCGCCCACATTATGCTGTACCCACAAAGAAAAGTCTTTGGCAAAATAAATCGCAGTGCACCTAAACAATAGCTGTAATGAGCTGGTATTTATCCTCAGACACGGCTGTCTGACAGTGAGAATCAGGAGGAACAAAAGCAGAGCGTGATTTCACCTGTGCCGTGTTTGTAACAGGCGAAAGGCACTGTTTCGGGTGTGCCGCCTGCCTGCCTGCGCTTGGCGGCTGAGTGGCTGATCCGTAATGACTTTCTCCGTGGCTAGACGCAGACCTTCCTACATTCTTCCAATCGTCCCTGACTGCGGCTCCATTCCTGGTGTTTTGCCAGGAAACGTATCAATCACATCCTCATAAAAACCCACGCTACAACCCTAATCTCTTCTCTGCCCCCTTTCCTTGGCCCTGTAGTTCCTTTAAAAGGCTCCTCGTATAGAGTAAGCTAGAGATAAACAGCCAAATTAGGTAGACGATATGGGATGAAATGGATCTCCTGCCGGGCTGGCTGTCTGCATAGCCCCCTCTCCCCTGGCCGCTTCTCTGCTCTCCTCCCTGCTTCCGATTCCCGCTGTATCACACCTGCGTGCACCGTTTGCGAGGGAAGATCCCCACTGTTTATCCTCGGTGACAAATCTGGGCTCAGTGCCCGCTTCCTAAAAGCAAACCATCCCAGTGGCACACCTTCTGAAGACCCTTCAGACTGTAAATGGAGGCTAGTCTTTGTCTCTCTAGTCCCAAAGGTCTATTTCTATATGTGTATATTCTGGGTTGATGAACAATCACTGCTTTATTTCAGGACTTGCTTTCTGTTTGTGTTCCCTTCAGCTTCGACTGAATTTTTCTTATGCGATGATTTAATACCCTTTCTTTGAGAACAATGTCTGATGGCCTGGCATCTCCTACCATGTGCCTAGTGTGTTCTGGGATGGGCTCCAGGTTCAACATGAGCCTACATTTGATAAACAGTTATGGAAATCAGAAGGTTGGGTTGATGAAGTATTCAGTTATGTTCTGAGAGAACTGATTACTTGCAACTTCATCTACAAATCAAGGTCACTTGCTTTTGTAATAATTTGATCAAACCAGAAACCATTTTATCATCTTAGAATGGGCCCCAAGTCTCACATGAAGGGGACAAAAGATGTAGTTAGTCCTGGCAAAGTAATGGGGATCATATAGCTTCACCTGGAGATGCATGGTCATTATTTTTCCAACGGTCCGTTCAATATTCCTTAGCCTGGGTACTTGAATAAGGAAATACTACCCTGTTACAGCATAGTGGTTAAAAGAGAAAAACATAATGACAATACAGAAAGATACACAAGATAATGTTAATTACCTAGAGATGTGGTATAGGTATTAGTGAAATTACATTATTCAATAAATGGTTCAATAATTCTGAAGTCTAAATCTACTAGGGCTTAGTATCCCAGACCAAGAAAGCAAGAACATACAAGAAAACAACTGCCTTGTTTTCTGGGCCTCCCTGAACAAGCACAACTAAAACCAACCAATCACATTCAGACACATCCTCATTCACGCACTTGAACAGACCAATCATGTTCAAGCACATTCTACCCACTATCTTACCAGCTAACGCTACATACACCAAACCACATTGTGTGGCATGCATCTCCCAGTGCATCACAAATATTTAGTCATAACCATGACTGCTGTATTGTTATCCCCCGAATATAATTTATGGGTTATGTCAGTTTTATAGCATTTTCAAAAGATGGTCTGAATGAGCATTTGAACTGAATTTCTCAGATCTGGCGTTGTGCGAATCTCTCCGGCAGCAGTATGTGTGCCTGTCTCAGTGAGCCTCTTTTGGCTGCGACGGCTGTGTGTTTGCCCATATCAAAGAGGGGAGCGGTCGGTCACCCAGGAGGTGTCTGATTTCCTGCTAGCACAGCCGTAATTATCCCTCTGAATGGCTCTTCCTCTCCTCATTATTTCCACCGCATTGGTCCATGCGGGGCTCAATGATCCCTCCCTGATACTTTAAGGGGTCGCATTTGCACTTGAGCACCATGCTAACAGCTTTGTAATGTGCTAATGTATTTGTGTGTGTGTGTATGTGTGTGTGTGTGTGTGTGTGTGTGCGTGTGTCTGGGTGGGAGTTTATATTTTAGTGAATTTGTGTGTGTCCAGTGTCCATTTATTGGTGTGTGGGTGTTATCTGTGCAAGTATATGTGCTTATGAGACTGTGTTGTGTGTGTACATGTGTGCATGCATGTGTGACCATGCATATGATTGTGTGTGTGTGTGGGGGCGAGGGGTGTTTCTTTGTGTTGGGATTGTATTGTGGGGACCAACTGTCATTAAAATATTGATAAAAACCGGTAATTTTCTGCAATTTTTTTTAGTCCCCACAAGGGAAACTCAGTGTTATAAACGTCTGTGAATGCAGTCAAAAAACAGAATATGCTAATTGCCTTGTTTGGTTACTTATGGTTAGGACTGGGTAAGAGTTAAGGTCATCATAGGGATTTGGATTATCATTATGCTCATAGAAATGAATGGAGAGACCCCACAAAGATATATATACCTAGTGTGTGTGTGTGTGTGTATGGATTATGCATATATTACATTGTGGGTATCAAATATTCCCTCGATGTAATATATGTATATAATATCTTCCCTGTCACTGGAGAGGCAGTGGCTCAGTGCAGCCAGGGCCCACTCCACTCTGTCCTCCTGTTTAGATAAATGCTACTGATGCTAATGCTACTAAGATTGCTGACTCCATACATCAGGATATACTCATAATTTGATTGCTTTCCATGCCTCCAGAAAAAGTTTGGAATTATAGGGTGGCATGGTGTCCTGTAGGGTTGGGTGGGAGTTGGAATCCTGCCTCTACTCCACGTTTGTTTAGTTTGAAAGTGTAAATCTACTCATGCTTTAGATTGTGTCCCATGGTGTATGTTTTATGGTGGATTGGTATTCCAGTTTACCCCAGCCTCCTTGAGCCCTAAACTGCTGGTGATAAGCTCCAGGTTACCTGTGCCCCTGAGAAGCTAAGCAGTTGGATGGTGGATGGATGGATGCAGGAAGTTTATGTTGACATGAGGTGGACCCCTCTGCAAACTGGTGACCTTTGCCCTCCTGCAGTGCCATCATGGGCCATCGTTGCCATCGCCCTGGTCGCCATCCTCCTCATCGTCACCTGCTGCTTCTGCCTCTGCAAGAAGTGCATCTTCAAGAAGAAGAACAAGAAAAAAGGCAAGGAGAAGGGTGGCAAGAACGCCATCAATATGAAGGACGTCATAGAAGGCACCAAGATGGAGGTACAGGCACTTGCACTATATTGTCTTTGTAAAACTCTTTTATTAGCTCAGCGTATTGATTGTCTATTTACTAAGCTCTAGCAGTAGATATATATGCATTGTTTTTTTTTTTTTTTGCTGATGTGCTTTTGTTGAGATCACTGTAATAAGGCAGAACAGTAATATGTACTGTGGGGATTAATGGAGGGAAACAGCCAACGTCCTTGTGACAGTCTGAGTCTTCCACAATCTGTCACTCTCTAACCCATTACGCTGTTGCCGGAGCTGGCGTGTGACGTGTAACAGCGTCTTGCCAGGGTTATTGCTAAGTTGGGAGGTTTGACACGTTACTGGAGGTGGACAGACTAACGGCTCGTTTAGAGCTCTCCGTCCCTCTTCGCCCTCCGCGGCTCCGTTTGGCGCTCATTGTCTCTGTGGCCCCATTCTGCTCATCCGGCTTATCGCTGATTCTAATTTCCATGGAAACAAAATAGAGAATGACAATAGGACTCACAGCAGCATGATTACCGTACGTGGATCTGAAGTGCATTTGTTAACGCGCCATACCTGAGCTTAAGGACCAGACTATAGTTTTGATTGTAATTACAGGTAAAAAAAAACTGAAAAAGTTAGCTGTGTTTCTGCAGAATGGTACATGTTCTGCAGTGCTGAATGCTGTGTGATTCCTAATGAATCAGTACCCGCCCAGAGAAATGATGCTCATTAATGATATTGCTGTGGTATAATTAATTCTGCGGCTCCTTTTAATGTAGAGGTATGTTTTATGGCACACGCACACATCAATTCAAGTTTGCTTACTAATTGTGTTTTGTGGGTCTTGCTGTGCGTCTGATGAAATAATTGACAAAATCCATATAATTAAATGTTTAAAGGTTGACCATTGGGATCTGAGGTACAGTGAGAGGTCATCGCCAATACCATGCGTTCAGTTCACGTTTATAATATAGTTACTGATGTAGCCACTGAAACGTCTGCAAAGCTCGTTCAGTAGATTTTATGCTTTCCTGTTTTTTACATGTTGGCTGCAGAGATGAGCAGAAGCACAGATCTCCTGAGGTCTAAATTTAGCTGAGCTCCTCACACCTTCAAGACCACAGATGTTTTGCTAACATGTTGGCTTGCGCTGCCTCGAATCAAAGAAAAATGTCACAAATGTAACTAGACTCTCTCAAATTTTAAAACAAGCTCATAGCTGACGTTTAGAAAAACAAACTATGTATATATATATATATATATATATATATATATTCATGCGACCAGAACCACAGTGCCGAAAGCAGCTTCAGGCTGCAGTTATGTTTTTGTCGCATGTAGATATAAGCTACTGCGCCCCTATCTGCCCCTCCAGCAGCTGTGCAGCCCCAGAGTGGTCACATCTCCTGGTTTGCCCAGACTCCTGTGCGAAACCTGTGTGTGGTTGTTTTAATTTCTGTCTCTTCCTTCTATGTCCTCCTTATCTGTGTTGTGTCTGGTGACTGTGCGGGATTGGCGCCTGTGGTAGGTCCCCAATTGCTGATGGATCTTCTTAGCCTGCTGCTCTGATGTTTAATGTCTTGACCACACTTACTCCAATAGAGCTACATATATGTAACTATGCATACTGCACATGTATATATGCATATATGTGTATGTTTGCCAATGCACATATATAAATCCTTGGTGTGCTTTGACGAGGTTGAATAGAATTGATTTCTGCTTCCCCAAGACTTTGATTTGCATATTAGTGTGTAGCTGTTAGTTGAAAGCACAATGATTAAAGCTAACGCTGAGAACCTGCTCAACCATAGCGCGCATGTTTGTGTGCAGTCCAAGTTTAACCTTAAGCTACGTGGAGGCAGATTTGTTGATGTTTGGTCATGTGACCATAATATCTCAGTAGCTGAAAGACTGAAAAATAATATGTAGAAGCTACTGCAGGCTCTTGCATATCACAGCCTTAATCATTTCCGTAATCCTTTTATTGACTTGAGAGTACATACACTAAGATCTTGCAACCCCAGCCAAAAAATGGCTATCGCATATGTATATGCTCTGTGTATACATACTGTAGTTGCACCTTGTGCATGATTTTATGTTTTAGGCAGTTTTCCTTAAAAGGAGATCAATTCTGTTCAGCCTTTTGCTTCCACACTAGCAAGCCACCAGCTCGTAGCATCACAGTGATATTTTTCGAACCCTTACTGGTACCTTTTGCTGGCATGATGTGCATAGCTTCCATCAACACCACACGCAACTGAGGTCTCTGACGATGCGACTGAACGATGACCTCCCATCTGAAGGGGGCGCTGTCATATTTAAAAACTGGGTACCGCGAGCACACTTTCATAGAATGGGAATGCCCTGCATGCCTGTTGGGGAGTCTGACATCTTGAAGTCAGCTTCATACTGAATGAACTGAAAGCCTCTTCAGTTGCATGCCTCCTCTCCTCTGGCCCCCACCTCACCCCCGACGAGCAGTTAGTGAGGAACTTGTGTTTTTTGTTTCCCTGACATTTCCCTGTTGATTTGTTTTTGCAAGAACTGACTTTGCCTGAAATAACATCAAGGGAATTATCAGTTTTTTTCTTTTCCTAAGCAAAAAAAATATATATATCACTGGTTTTGAAGTCTTGCATTCCCCCAGCTGCCTGCCCATTGAGTTCCGTTTATTCCTTTTTGCTTTCATTTAGTAAAAAGTTTTTCGGACATGTATGCAGAGCGCGTGAGTGCAACAGGGTCACGCTGAGGCTGTGCATCACCAAGCATGTCGCGATGTTACCCGTCGTGTCATTTAGCGCCCCGGAGAGGGGGCCGGGTCTCCGGAGTGGATGGGGACAGGACCGCCGAGGCCAGGCAGGCTGGCGCGTGACTGACTGTCGGCGGGTGTCTCCTTCAGGCCTTGAAGGATGAGGATGATGCAGAGACAGGGCTGACGGATGGGGAGAAAGAGGCGGAGCCTAAGGAGGCGGAGAAACTGGGCAAATTGCAGTACTCCATGGATTACAATTTCACTGAGAACCAGGTAAGGGGCCGGCCTGCCAATCACCACCTGTGTGCCACCTTAAGAACCTCCCACTGCCTTTCGTAAGTATGGTCACCCATCCTTCCATCCCTATGTTTACCCATCACCCCTCTAACAACCCTTTAGAGCAACAATTATCTGGCCAGGTAACTGTGAGGTAACTCCAGGAGTGTAGCTAGAAATTCTCTACAAAATCTTACCTTGGGCTCCCTGCCCCTTTATATTATATAATTTTATTATGTAACTTATTCAATGGCCCTTTTAAAGGGCCGAGCTCCCTGGCACTCCTGCTCATTAGCGTCCGTGTCATTTTTCTGACAAATCCCAACACCGTTTTTCAGCGTCGTCCATTAACCGAAGTTATTTGTCCTGGAACGCCTGCTGCACATCTGCGCCTCGGCTGAAAACAGCTCAACCCGAAAACTTAGAATAAAGCCACCAAAAAGTAATAGAAAAAGGTGAATTAAAATAACTTGTCATTGAAATCCATCTGGCCCCGTTCTCAGCGGGTGCATTTTAAGGCAGCGTGACTTGAGAGGCAAATAAACTTGCTGATGGCAGATGTTCAGTGACAGATAGCAGTGGCAGTAGGGGAGAGCTACGACTTTCCCGGCTGGCCCGCTATCTCGCCATATAAACAATCAAGACAGGCAGTGATTATCCAGACCGTCCCATCAGTCTGCTTCGGCATGAAACGTCCAACATTTAGCACTCAAATAAAAATAATTGCATTCTCCCGGAGGGGGAAGTGCACGCACGTTGTCAGCTAATCCGTGCGCTGGTGACGCTTTCTGAAGCGTGCACTAACACGCGCCACACATTCCAGGATGAGTCAGTCCGGAATCTGGCTTCATGACGTCAGCGTGCTAGCGTGTTAGAAATCCGTCCTTCCGCAAACACCCCCGGGTGTCGCACTACCACAAGGTTCAGTGGCGTTGAGTCAGGCGGAGCATTACTGAGCTCCCGGGCCCTGTGGCAGGGGCAGCAGATGGCACAAAAGGGGCATAAATCAGGGGGCCGCATAATCAGAGCGGCCTACTTTGTGCCCCTGCTAACGAGCATGCTGGTGACAGCACAGAAAGCTCCTTTCGGCCTCCTCTGTCTCAGAGGTCCCAGTCTATACCGCAGTTAATACCCTGCTGGTGTAGTGGATTCTGAAGCGGGGTGACTTCTGCCCCCTCCTTCTCCCAGAACGTCCCCGCTTTTGTTTAAAGGTAATCTGCCCTTTCCGGTCCGCCAGAGCGAAGGGCGTCCAGTGTGGACGGCGAATGAAAGGCCTTTATGTCAGGGTGGGTGGCACTCACTGTACTTTCACTTTCTGAATGTAGAATCTCACCCTCTGAGCCAGGTCCTTTTTTTTCCAGCCTTTGAACGGAGTCACGGCCCATTGGATAAAGTACGCTTCTCTCCACGATTATTCTGAGCACAATGGCCTTTGTCAAGGCGATCAAGGGAAAAAAAGCCGAATAAAAAAAGTTTTAATACATCTCGCAGTTTTAATGCATTCCTGCCTCTAATTGACTGTGAACTATTATCCTGAGGCATAGATAATCACGGGGCCCCTGTGTTGCTTGGGATCACAGACCGTGTTATAAGGAAATGCGATCGCAGTGGGGCTTCCATGTCCCCATCCTCTGTAATACCTATTTGAGTCCTGGGGGGGTATCTTCAGAATGGATTGGCAGATTATTGTTGACCTCTAAGAGGCAGCATTGTCCCTATTTTCCGGATGGGGAATCGACGTGACAGCTTTCACAGAGCCGGGTCCCTCTGAAGCACACAGAATTCTCCTGTGGAGAGAGGCCAGTGTATTATGGAAGACTCCCCCCAGGACAGGCTGGTAGCCACTGAATGATTGGCTAAGGCCCCTGCTGCTATCTGCTGTGGCCTCCTGCTTCCTGCCTGTGTCCAGGAGCGGCAGGACAAGATAGGACTTGAGGCAGAGCGGCATGCTGGGAAGGGAGAGAGCTGCTGTTTAACTGTGTTCACAGCCAGCTCGCTTTATATAGTCTGCTATGAAAAAGCCCCATGCTTTTCCTGCATATATACAAAGCCGGACATTAACGTGGCTTTTTCTTGTGGACGGCATGTAGCTCAGGGGCTCAGGGATCTGCATTGTGCCCCACTCCGGAGGCTGGGGAAGTAGTTACATCGCCATTTAGCCCTTGAGCAAAGTACTTAACCACACTTCTGACCCTGCTCTCACATTCTCAGTTGTGCACTCAGACAAAAGCATCTGTTAAAATAAACAAGAATTTAACAGATGATCTTTGGCAGTAGATCACTATTTTTATGCAGCTTTTTAACAAACATAGTTCAGTATTAGTTTAATTTCTTTTATGTTATATAATGGGCACGACTCTTCCTCAGTGTTCTCCTTAATCCTGCTCAACACTCCTTTATCAAGAAAACCACCACTGAACAGCATCCATCACCTTCATGGTCCTCCAGCAGGGGGCAGATGTGAGTGCCTTAGGATGTGTGGTGTTTTTGAGTCGGCCGTGTACTCCGCCATCCCAGCGGGGAGCCCCTGCACCATCTGCCCATCAGCGGTGTTAGTGCACTACTCGGCTGCCCCACCCAGCTCTGTCACCTCCACGTTTGTCCGCTCAAGGCTGCTGATTTGGTCCTGATTGCCTCCCTGCCCCCGACTGACCCAGAGGCCCAGGAGAAGCTCCCCTGATTGGCAGGTCAATCAAGCCCCAAATAAAATACATAAGATGCATGCGGAGAAGGGGGCTTACACCACACCAGTGTGCCCTGACCTGACCTGAGAGGGAGCGTTTGATTGGCCTCTGCCTTTTGGTTCTCCTCTAGAGAACATTAATCTGCTTCTTTTCTTCTGGACATTTATGTTAACATGGAAAAAAACATGTCCAGTTACAAGCTCCGGATTCTAGTCCCCAGCTGATTAATGAAAGGTGCTGTGTTGTTTATATCAGTGTTACTCAAACCATTCCATGGGCACCCCCAGACGGGCCACATTTTTGCTCTCTCTCAATTCCCTGGGAGTTTAGAGGAAGCGAAAACATGGAGCGTATGGGGGTCCCTGAGGACTGGTTTGAGAAACACTGGTTCATATAACATGTGCTATTAGTTTTCAGAGTGCGATGCAACCTCTTGTATTTTAAGGTATCAGAAAAGAGCTCCGTGCATTAGACAGCAGGGAAATGGTAAATCTTCCTCAGTGTTGGGTCTGTAATAAGCTTGGGTGTGAGGGCCATTCACAGTCTGCTGGATGGTGCAGAGTGGCTGGGTGTGCTAGTGCTTTTGGGTGGTGATGTGCGGTGTTGATATCTGGTCCATCTGGCTCTCCCCCCTGCTGCAGCTCATTGTGGGGATCATCCAGGCGGCCGAGCTCCCTGCCATGGACATGGGGGGCACCTCTGATCCCTACGTTAAGGTCTACCTGCTGCCTGACAAGAAGAAGAAGTTTGAGACGAAGGTTCACAGGAAGACGCTCAACCCTTGCTTTAACGAGCAGTTCATCTTCAAGGTGCCGTTTAACTCCACTTAACAACACCACGCGAGTGTAGGTGCAGCGCAAACAACAGCACCTGAATATACTTGTAAAGTACACAGCTCCAACCGGGTCTACCTGCAGAACACCATAGACACCAAGAGCACAACATGGGCCGAATACAGCTGTGAGCTCCTCACCATATAGATTCCGCACAGCTGCAGTGGAGTTGTAAGATGTTCTCTGGACATTACAGCAGCCAGGCGGTCTCCATTTATGTGAAATACACACAACCCACCCAGTGATAAAGTGAGCTAGTGAGTATTTCCGATAGCGAAACGATTCATTCTTAAAATAGTCCAGTATTTAGGTTATTACTTTTAATGTGTGTAATAGATAAAAGGCTTCATGTAGCTTCCTTGAGACCGTGACAGGTTTTAAAATGCCGTTGGGATTGTGGGTAATATAATGAGACGGTGAACAGCAGACAGAAGTCGATGACATAAAGCTGACTGAGTGGAATTTCAGGTTCTATGGTGGGAAGGAAATAATATAGTGAGTTAGCAGTGACTGTAGTGACTTAGTTTGCTGAGCCATAGTCCTGGTGAGGTGGGTGACCCTCCCTCTCGCCCCATCTCTCACCCGGCAGGTGCCCTACACTGAGCTGGGGGGCAAGACGCTGGTGATGACAGTATACGACTTCGACCGCTTCTCCAAGCACGACGCCATCGGGGACGTGAGGGTGGCCATGAACAAGGTGGACTTCAGCCACGTGACGGAGGAGTGGCGCGACCTGCAGAGCGCTGAGAAGGAGGAGGTGAGCACCCACCACATCAGGGGGTGGTGTTCAGTATGAGGAGGCTGGGGCCAAGCCAGTCGGCGAGGCCACATGTTTGCATAGGGACTACAGTTTCCCCAGTAGGCTTGACCTAAATCGCACTGATGGAAAAGTGCCATGAATATGGTGAGCTGTGTATTATTCAAATATGAAATAGTGTACAGGAAGTCTCTTCAGATAAGCGCAAGTGAATCAAATCAAACAGCACATCCCATATGTTAATGAAGCTGGAGACTTTAGAAGTTAAAAATCAGAGAGTCAGAGCTGTGAGCACCATGTGGCGGGTTTTAATGCGATAAGGAGCATAAGAAAACCTCTGAACCTGAACTTTCTCTGTAAATATTAAGGAGTTGTGCGCAGCCTATAAACCGTGTGAGATCTCTAGGTGACAGTGCCGGTGTCTGTAGGTAATAACCGAATAAATCTGGATACCTGATGAATCCTGATCTCTCAGGAAAATGTCGCTGTCTCCTTCCCCCCCACCCCCATCATAAATCAGCGTGTGACTCCCTCTCGCGTTCGGTTCCAGTGGAAAATGTCACGGTGTGCAGGACAGGCAGGTTGCCATGGCAATGTGTATTTTAGCCATGGATGCTCCGAGTGAAAGGTTAATTAGGAAGTTGCCTCTCCGTAAAGTCGCATGTTTATCCTGCGCAGCAGGGACACTGTTTTGGGATCTGTGGTCGTTAGAACGCATTCAGGGACGCAGCCATAGTCTGACATTCCTGTGGTCACTTTCCATCGTATATATGCCTAATTGACATAGGTTATGGAAGAACATGCCGTGTGTCCATCTTTACGCTCTGTTTCTACATGTGTCCCAGGAATAGGCATGTGTAAGTGAAGTCCACCCCTGCAGGTCCTCCCTGAGGGCGATCTGCAGCTCCACCAACATCGCCGCTGCTTTCTGCTTTTCGACATTCTGCGCTGCTCTCCAGCACCTGATCATGTCACACGTGGCGCACACGGATTTATTATATGTTTTATTCTAGATCGATCTGCCTTAAAAGCGTTACAGACTATAGAGCTAGTACAATAACTAGAATAGTAAACAAAACATTGCATTAAAAATGTCAAAATATAAGTGCACATTACCCAAATGCATCTTTTAGGAAAGGAGCAGATGGTGTTAATTGGTCATTAATAAGAATAACTTGTGAATGCTGAGCAGAATCCACTTAGCCCATAAAGCTGAAGCTGTATCAGAATGTGATTCTTTAGGACGTGTTTTTGTGATTTAAGTGCTTATCTTGGACATCATCCGTGCACATAAAGCAGCAGATGCCCAGATCTTCAGTGTGAATCTTCTCTGTCTGACTTCCCTGAGCCAGTTTTTTTTTCTGCCTGGGCGGAAATAACAGTGGTCTGCTGAAGTCAAATCACATCAGAATTTATTACACGGATGTCACACTCTAGTCTTATCTTACCTTTTTCTGGATCTCCTTCGTTGGGCTGTGTGGTGTTGACAGGGCTTCCTCACACACATACCTCCGGCAGCTGTAAATGACACCCCCGTGGGTACTGTGCCATAGTGACGAGCCCCTTCCTCTGCCCCGTCCCGCTGGGGCCCTTGGGGCTTATGTGCCTGACAGGCCGCCCATCCAGCAAGAAGGGAAAGGTCACTTTGCTGGCGGGAGCTGCAGACGAGAGCGAGTCTGCAGTTCCGGCCCTGAAATGGAGGACATGACTGTACCCTCAGCAAAAGGCTGCCCCCATCACTGGAATCTTCAGGAATGTGGACTGAATAGGTGGCCCAAGATAATGTGCTTCCCAACGTTCAAATTCAGAGAGTTGTATGCCTTTTTTATACCATCCTGAACAAATTTAATGTATATATCATCCATCTATCCATCCATCCATGTATCTTCTATGTGGTTATACTTGTCAGGGTAATGGAGGGGCTGGGGCCTATATAATGTTAGTCCATATTTCCAGGGTTGTGGTGGAGTGTGGGTGTGAAATTTGCATGTTCTCCGAATGTCACATGTATGTACATTTCTATTCATTTATCTAATGCTTTTATTCTAAGTGACATACAGTGGAGGAAAGGGTTATAAGTTATCTGTACTCCTTGGGATTTTAACCTATTACCTACAATACAAAAAGTTTGGACACGCCAAGCCGCTTACAAAGAAGAGTGATAGTGTCGGATCACATGACCTGGCCTCCTGACCTAAACAGAGTAGAAATGGTTTGGGAGGAGTTTAGCTAGAGAGTGAAGGAAAAGTGGCCAATGAGTGCTCAGCATATGTGGGACCTTCTTCAGCTGGAAAAGCATCCTAGGAGGCCACCTCACAGAACTGGCATAGAGGAGAAAGTAGGGTCAACCAGTCTTGGGGGTAAGGGCCTTTGCTCAAGGGCCCAGTGGTGGCATCACATTGCTGAACCAACAACCTTCTGAGTCCCAACCCACAGAATTACTCCACCACAATACTTTTTTGGTGAGTGCATAATTTCATATATGCTATTTTATAGTTTATGTCTTCATAATTATTCTAAAATGTAGAGATTAGTACGAATAAACCTTTTTTGTGGGTAGATGTGTCCAAACTTTTGACTGGTATTGTTTGTTAGAACAATATTGTACCTGTTCAGCTACAGGAAAGAGTGACCCCAGCTGATATCATGTATGGTTCATGTATGTGCCTTGCAATGCGTTGGACTTCATCCACTGCGTTCCCCCGGCATGGGCCCTGTCACCCTGCCTAGGATAAGCAGCTAGAAAATGGATGAGTAGATGGAGTAGATTTTGTGAGAAATAGCACATCCTAAACAAGGCATGTGAGTTAACTGGGATAATCGAATATGAAATGTTCACCACAAACTGCTGTGTCCAGGTGTTTTACTCTGCAACACGGTGTCGGGAATGTAACCACGGAGGAGGACAAGATTGGTATTATACACACAGCTATCTACCAAGCATAAACAAGCCAGTTTGTGTTTTGGAATCGCCTGTTCACCTGCTGTCACACGATCGTGTTATTTTAGATGCATGGTAGACTGCTGCCCCCCCACAATCCTACGCCAGATAAGCAGAGAAAAATGGATGGATGGATGGTAACATGGTGGCAGCTTTTATATACACATATAGAGTAACCATGTCATAACTGTGGATACTTACTCGGCTTATTGCCATGGCAACTACTTGTGCACTTTTGCAGCAAAAGACTGCTGACATGAAAAAGTCATGGGCTGTGAACCCATATGACATCACATGATCTACACAACCCACTATAACCCTACAGGAGATGAAACACAATATTCCTGCTGGTGCATCCTGGGATTCAAGGGTAATTCTAGGATTTTTTCAAGGTGTGGGGCACAAGAGGGGTCACAATTCATACAGAGGTGCCAGCCTTATCATTAAGCATGGAGTCTGTGAGAGACTTTGGGGGTCGATCAGCTTTAACCTGTGGCCAGTGCTCCCTGTGGCCACAGCCCTGTATATGCCCTTGCTGGGGCCCGATCCTGGGCATGGAAGACCGAGAGATAATAGTAAGGGCGGGATCCAGGCAAACCTGATGTACATTTTTATAAGCAAGACGTCGATGTCCGTGAGGCTAAGTGACCGGTGCTGCTCTGGACGCTGCTTAGTTTGTTGAAGTTTATGTGCATCTGTCACTGCCGATGGAAATTACAACAACTGCCGATGATTCGCACAACTCATCTCCCAAACATCTCAGCGCAGGGTTACACTCAAAGAACAGGAGAACCAAAAACATCAGAGGCAGGAGTACAACATGTAGTGAAATGTACACCTGGTCACTACTAAGGCAGTGCATGTGTATAGAGGGTATAGAAGATACACATTGTGCATTGGTTTTCAAATTAGTAATACTTGGATCATGAAAACTACACCAATGCCTTACAATTTACAGTATTAATACAAGCCAAATGTACTGAATTTTACGTAATGTCATAATTCTTATGTGATGTTGCCCACTCACATTAATATGGTTAGAAAAAGAGTTAGTGTGAAAACATATTTTAAAGAACACAAGCATATGTTATTTACTACACAGGAACGTCATTGCCCTGTGGAAAACATGAACACTACAAACAAAAAAATGAAACACAGTGCATTGAAACTGCAGTTGTTGTGTTGGTGTAGCAGGGAGAGTTATTAGGTCAATGAAGAGATCAGACCAAAAAGGGTGTCACCATTGCATCCTTGCGCAGAACATAACTGACTCACTCTAGGGAGCTGCAATGTCGTTATCGTTGGTCAGACATCTCCGGCATCCCATAATACTGGCTGGCCTTCACGTGCATCCCACCTGTCGTGCAGGTAACTGAGCTCTTCTCTGCTTCCTCCATGCAGCAAGAGAAGCTGGGTGACATCTGCTTCTCCCTGCGCTATGTGCCCACGGCCGGCAAGCTGACCGTCGTCATCCTGGAGGCCAAGAACCTGAAGAAGATGGATGTGGGTGGCTTATCAGGTGAGAAGAGACCGGGGCAGTTTTAGCAGCGAGCGATGGGGCCTATCAGGTGGTGGAGATGGCGATGGGAACAGATCCGAATCTGGCCCCAGCTGGCAGCCTCAGATAAGACCAAGGTTGTATCACAAATCTCCAGGGTTCATTCAGAAAGAGGAATTTATTGGTGCCTGTGATGCATGATGGAAACGTGCGTGTCACACACTGAGCATTTCTGCATGCAAATTAGCCTGCGGGTTGATTTTCTTCCTCCAAAATGCTGCTACATACCTGTTAAACACAGCAAACTGAAGTCTCACGATGGGATAAGGACAACACTGGGCCTTCAAATGATGAAATATTGGGAACTGAAATGAAAATTATGTTTTATTTGCATAAGTACAGGTACACTGGAATGCTTCTTTCACACATCGTATCTCCTTAATGTTTGAGACATGCACACACGTCTGAGCATAGGGTCAGTAGTTTATCTGGCAGACCTGGAGCATTTTGGGTGATTTAGGGCCTTACTCAAGGGACCAAGGGGGATGAGACCACTCTGCTAAGCAGGGGGTTCAACCCAGCAGCCTTCTGATCACAGGCAAAGAGGGCTAAGAGGTACAGCCATACACTGCCTCCCCCCAGGAAAGATGGGATTCAAACTCTCGAACAGAATGTGTAAGGTGACAGTATTACCCACGGAGCAACCACGCTGCTAGGGAACTGCCTCTATATTACTTCTTATGTTCACTTAAATTTTTTTGGGCATTAAAACCTCAGCAGGCAACACAGACTCCCCAACAAAGCAATTACTGTGTCTGGTTATGAATAAATATGAAATGTTGTTGCTTAAACATGGCACGTCCTCACTGGGGTGTTAACACGATGTGAGACATATAGCCGCCCATCCAAAATAGAGAGTTTAAAAAATAACATGGTACCTGACTCGTATTGCTGATCCTGTATGAGCAGACCAGCAGCGAGAAGCTCACAGAGGAGTGCGGGAAGAAAATGAAGTTTTAGCCTGATTTAAACTCCCAATTCCCAAGACATGCCCTGTGGGTGGTGGAGCGCTGCAGCGTGGTGCGAATCTGCCACGGCGCGTGGGAGGTATGTGGGAAGGATGGGGGAGGAACGAGGGAGGAGCACCGGTACGCTGTGTGCTTATTACACAGGGTGGGCAGAGAGTGCAGAGGTGCAGTGGGCGGGACCAAGTCAAGGTAGAACATAGCATACTAGCATAAACATCAACCAGCCAATCAAGTTTCATTTTAAAATTTTTCCTTTTAAGTGCTTCCTAGTGAGTGGCTGTGATTTTCCAGAGGGAATTTAGAAACAGGGAGTATCCATGTTGGTATATTTAATTGTTGTGTGGTGGTAGAGGTCTGTATTATGTCGTCTCAGTGACTGAGAGGGACATCTGTGGAGATTCCCTTCATGCACATACTCCACACCGTCACGCTCTCCTTGTTGCACATGCTGTAATGTACAACTCACAGCTCTTTTTGCATCATACCCACTGCTTTCCAGAGTAGCCCAGACCCTCCTGTTTATTCATGATCCCAGGCATAAGCTCACATAAGCACCGGGCGGTCCAATGACCGACCTCATCAGTGAGTGTCATTTTCAAGGCTGGACCTGCACGCATCCAGGGAAGCTGTAGAGAATCACAGCAAGCTCCCCTCTGAAAGCAGGGTGATGACTCCTTCACAGGCTTCTTGTGAATCCGTGGAGGATCATGATGTATGTATGATTACAGGAGATGTGTAGTGAATGTGTGAGAAAATCATCAGTTGTTTACTATGCTTTTAAGTAAATCACCTGTAATGAGTCCTGAAAAAGCCTGAAGGCTGCTTCTGGAAGCTTTTTGAGAAGCCAGAGGCTCACTTAGGTATGCTGGCATTAGAGAGATCCTGTCCCTTTGGATGTGAGTCTCAGTGCTGTCCTTTTGGATGCAGGTCTCAATGCTGTCCTTTTGGATGCAGGTCTCAATGCTGTCCTTTTGGATGTGGGTCTCAGTGCTGTCCCTTTAGATGTGGGTCTCAGTGCTGTCCTTTTGGATGTGGGTCTCAGTGCTGTCCCTTTAGATGCGGGTCTCACTGATGTCCCTTTGTATGTGAGTCTCAGTGCTGTCCTTTTGGATGCAGGTCTCAGTGCTGTCCCTTTGGATGCAGTTCTCAGGGCTTTAATTTTGGATGTAGTTTTCAGTGCTGCAGAGAGGATTTGTGTCCTTTGCAGGCCAGGCTAAACACTTCCGCATTTGTCCCCAGTGCTCTGCAAACCCCCACATACACAAAGATGTCATCATCTGCCGACCGCCAGCAATCGCCGTCTGTTCCCTTCCTTCTCTGGCCAGGCTGCTGACCACACTCTTTCCGCAAATTGCCACACACCTGATCCATGTGGTGAGACAGCAGCCTGGCTAAGCTAAGCACACCTGCAGCCCATCAAGGGCCCCCTCTTGGTGGGATGAGGCTTCTCCCCGCAGCAAGCTCCTACCCACCCCCGAGGTCACCGGGTTTTCACAGATGCCCATTATGGGGTTCGATGAGCCGGACTTTCAGCACCTCCTCTGTCCGAGCTTCACGGCGCACGCTCATCGCTAATGTGAGGGATGGAAGATGCCAGCAAAATGAGCTCCCATCAGTTTCTTTCATGAAATGTCCTGTTGTTAATTAGAAACATAATTTTTACTAATAAGAAAGCAATTTAGTAAGTACTCTTTGACAGTTCACCATATGCGTGTAGTTCTCTCTGCACAAAATTTCAAGAGATCAATGTATGTGATTTACATAGTAATAGCAAATGAGGATGTTTAATTCAGGTTCAAGGGAAAAAAGCATCTACAGACTAAAGTCCATTTTGGAGTACTTAGCATATTTTTACCGTTTCAGGGAACCGCATTTCATTCTTATCTGCTTAATTACTAAATATGGCACTAATATATCTTCTTGAAGTAGCTGAAGATGCTGCATATTGCTAAATGCTTAAAAATGACTTTGGGCGCAAAAAGGGGCTGCCACTCACTAACAAGGCTAAATTATAATTTGATAATTCCAAGACAAAGGTAATTGAGTGTCCATTAAATGTGGGTAGGAGATATAAATACAGAGGATGGAGCCAAAATGGCGGGACACAGGGATTTAGTTATGAGGGCAGTACCACTGGCTCGGAGGAACCTGCTGGTACTTCACTGGCCTAGGTTGTCACTGCCGCACAGCTCCGAATGGCGGGAGGGTCCACAGACTCCTGCAGTTAGTGTGTGTCTGTGGCGAGATGCGCCACTCTCCAAAATGTCAAACAAAAAGCTGGCATTCTTCTGTTTTACCCACAACAACTAATTATGCAGTTTTTTTCACAAGAAGACCAGGGGAAATTGGAATAACCGATAACGCATGTCCTTTTATGTTTCATAAATACAGCAAATATTCCGTTTTGTCCTATTATTGTGTTGACCGCATCAGTCGAGAATGAATTTGTTGTAATTTCGTCTTTCAGAAAACCAGCATTGGCTTTGAGTTTTGCCTTCGGGTTGAAGCATAAAATTAAATTTATGTAAATTCCCAACGGTATCTAAAGGCAGGCGAATATCCAGAACCTGACACAAACTATTAGTCTCGACTTTTTTTGTGCTTGTGGATTCAAAGCAGAGACGTGTCACCGCCTGTAAAGTGAAAATGGACTCTAATGAGCTTTCAGCCTTGAGACAGGCAGTGCTGTAGGTAGTGTGTATAATTACCCTAATTACCAACTACCCCCATCGTGAGTCAGTCTGAAGAGAATGAGCAACTGATGTGTTTTTAAGTCCCCACATGCACTTTTTATGCCACGTTTTCAGTCTAATTGTACATGCCGTGCTAGTTAAGGATGTTTTCATTATGATATAATTCCTAAAAATAGTATTTAAAAACAGAAAAAAAAGATTGTCAGGATTGTTACATGGTATGCATGAAATGCTGAAATCATGTCTCTTAATGGCCAAAGGAAGGATGTGATCATATATCAGTAAGACTGACCTGTTATACAGGAGCTGATGTGTGGCTTAGGAGGTTAGGATGCTGTGTCAGTGATAGGAAGGTCACTAGTTCACTGTGATTTTACTGTTGGCCTTCTGAGCAAGACCCTAAATCCCCAGGGATCTCAAAAATGCACATCTCTTTGGATAAAAGCTGCCAGAAAATCTGCTCAATAAACAAAACATAAGTTTTATGGAAAATGTTTGTTCATTCATGTACTTCCTTCCAAAAGAGGTCCATCATTTAACATGGTAAGACTCCCCCCTGACCATGTTCTGGCAAAAGGTGATGCTCTTCACCAGTCCCAGAGAAAACTGGGCCATCAGATAACATCTGCGTTTGGTGTACACAGCTTCTCTGGTGAAACGGAGATGTGGGGGGAGTATTCAGTCTCAGATATCCCTCTCATCCTGATTCCCAGCTGTTTGCTGCTGTTTTAATTAGAGAGCTCTCCCGGGGAAAGGCAGCATGCAAAACAATACAGGGGAATTAATGAAAAATGTTACTCATTAGTGCCCCCTACCACCCTGGGTTCTTAGTGGTCAAGGTCATACTTACAAAGGTTGGTGGATTTTTATTACTTCATTATTCTAGTAGATTATTAGTGTGTATTGCCTTGTACACTGATTATTTTGAAACATTTTCATAAACCCAGAGCACATTCCAAAGGACATCTCCAGCTGATCTGCTGAATGGAAGATCTGTAACATTTCTAACTGTGCCACAATGTTAATGTGAAGATCCAGAAGATTGGATCACAATTTACCTGCAAGTTAATGTGTGAGCTAATCTGTGAGTAGCTACATACTGAGATCTAACTCATCCCAGAGGATCTCAAAAAATGAGTTTGAGAGTTTCAAGAGCAGGGTGTTGAGAGAGAGGTAGTGGGCCAGTGGAATGTGGATGGAAGTGTGGAGAGCCAAACGTTGGAAGATAAACTTCATTGGTCGCAGTTAGGAAACTTTTCGAAATACAAGACAGTTACCAGGAATGGGGCTTGAACCCACACAGACATACACCTATTGAACCTTAAGTCCAACACCTTAACCAGTCAGCCATCCTGGTGTGACTTAATGTTTAAGACTTAATGTATACCGAAGCTCGCAGACAACAATCTCTGAAGCAGTAACTGAATAGCAATAATGTGAAATAGTGAATATGTTAATTTTTTAAGGCTTAATTTATTTTCTTTCTGCATAAACCCAGCCAGCTTTTAGAAGCTCTACACCATGGTCTAAACAAAAGGGCCGAAAGCCGGGCATCTGCCATTGAGCCAACGACTATTTGGGTGCAGGTGATTTATGGCTCTGAAGAGTGGGAAAAGCAATTTGGAGGTGATTGAGGATCGCAAAGTCGCTGCTGTCTGCATTGATGGAGTTTTCCGAAGGCCCCGGGGGTGGTGTGGAGAAGTGGCGGGTGGAGAGAGATTCATGTTCTGAGAGTCGACAAAAGCAAAATGACAGGCGGCGTGGCATGGGGCTGGGCTGGGGTGAATAGCTCGTCCTGTAAGCTATCAACGTGTCAATGCATCCAGCAGCAAAAGCCATTGGACACTATTCCAGCCAATAAGATAGCTGCATCTGTGGGGGTCCGTTGCCGTGGAGATTTTACTTGCATTTAACCGGCACATATCTATCTATCTATCTATCTATCATTTTTATGCTAATATTTCTATATGTAAACAGAATTGCAGTTCAAAATCTCAGTCAAAATGTATTATGTTAAAAAGATGACTGCGGATTAACACATGAATTCCACATTAGTGGAAATCATTTTGCCCTTGATTCAAACTGAAGCAAACAAATGACTTTGGTGTTGGGATGTCAGGTGAACATTGTTCTAATGTCGTAGCAGGACAAACTGTTATGTATCGTTCATTACTCAAAATCAAAGGCAAGCAGCAGGTTCGCTGAACTGAATCAGAGGCTGTGAAATACTGGGGATTTAAAAAAAAAAAAAAAGCCTCTTTTGTAACTCTTATATCCCGGCTCACGTCTCTGTTTCTGACTATTACATTGATACACCAGACATGTTTCTCTTGCTCGACTCATATCAACTGACTTATTGGAAAACCCAGAGCATTATATTAGCCTGAGCGGTTAAGTGGCGGGCAAGTATGAAGCAGACCCCCCACCCCGCCCACCATTCCCCCAAAAAAATCAATTTTCCCCTGCCCTCTCTTACATCTTCAGTCTTCAGGCTTTGAATTCTGTTCATGATCTGCCGGATCATAAAAGCACCCTGCCGCTCAATCATCTTCGGCTCTAATTATGTGCGAACGGCGACTGCCCTGGCTGCCATCAAAAATCACCAGCAAAGCGGTTGATTCCTAGAATTTAGAAATCGATGTTCCCTTTCACGATGACTATTGATCCACTCCCTGTCTCAACAGACCAGAAAGTGTGAGGATTTTTTTTTTTCAAAGGAGGATCTGAGCCAATCAAGTGTAGTCAAGGTAACGTTTTTTGTGTCCTTCACTGGTTTTTACCAAGAATACAGATGATACAGTAAACTTGTCTATTCAGAGGTGTTAAGAACTGTGACAGGACATTTTTGAACTTTAATCATAAACTGGTTTTCAGATTATGGCGTCTAAAAATTAAGATTTATAAAAGGTAAGAATGGCTGATTTTATTGCTGGTTTGGCCTTGTAGAATTTGAGAGACCTCTTTTATGACATCCAGGGCTGTAGATCATATAGACAGGAAACGATTTGCACAGTTTCCTGTTGTTGAGGTTTGCCATTGGTTAGATGCTGTCAGCCTGCCTTAATCCTAAATATCATATATGTATTACTGCTGACAGATACTGCTAAAAAAATATTAATTAATAGGGACTTGGAATCCTGTCTTGCCGTGAGCATAGAACAGCCACACTGGCTAAATATCCTGCTGAATCCCAAACGTGGGATCAATATTATTTAGTAACTGATCCCTGGGTGCGTGAAAGAAATGTATTTTTCAGCTAGTCCAGAAACACGGTCACGTGGAATGGTCTCCTTAAATTTCTTACAAGGTGTGACTGTGTGAATGTATGTCCTGGTGACAAACCATCCAAGGTGTCCCCTGCCTCGTGAGCTGGGAAGTATTTTAAGTACAGTGGCAGTGAGCACTAACAGCTTTCTGGTGCGGAAGCATAGTGCAAAATAAGATTGTTTTGTGCAATGTGATATTTGTGCAAATACAGCATAAATACAATTTGATATCCGTGTGCAAATACAGCATAAATACAATTTGATATCCGTGTGCAAATACCATATAAATGCAGTATGATGTTTGTGTGAAAATACAGTGTGGATAGAGTTGGATATTAGTGCCACATGCTTCCTGGATTGGGATACAGGCTCTCCTCGGCCTTGCACTGGATGGATGAATGTATTAACAACAGCTTATATCAGGGCAATATTTAGTACAGTGTGCAGTACTGTGGTCATAATGTCACTGGCTTCAGGTAACAGGAGGGCAACAGTCAGTACAGTGTGCAGTACTGTGGCTATAATATCGCTGGCTCCAGATAAGAGGAGTGCAACAGTCAGTACAGTGTGCAGTACTGTGGCTATAATATCGCTGGCTCCAGATAAGAGGAGTGCAACAGTCAGTAC
>JABFEA020000001.1:12629611-12647842 GCA_019775915.2 Cyphomyrus plagiostoma | reverse complement strand
AGTGTGCAGTACTGTGGCTATAATATCGCTGGCTCCAGGTAAGAGGAGGAAGGCTGCCGTTGGCCCCTGAGCGAGGTACTCCAAATAAAGCGAGCCATTAAAATGACAAGCTGCAAAGATGGACAATTGATAAGGTACGTCTCATGGAGCATCAAACTTAATAGTTTGTGTTCGGTAGCTTTGCTCATGCCCAAGCAGTTATCTCAGACAAACTGACCCTCTGGTTTTCAGCCAGCTGAACTACCGCTCCTCTGAAAAGGTGTCCAGATTTGCCAGCGGTTTATATGAATCGCTAGAAGCTCGGTTCCCTAACTCGGCCTCTGACTCGACACCCGTGAACTAGTGCAGAACCAGGTGAGGTGTAGCGATACGGGACACCAGCTGGGTCGGGACAGCTGTGACCAGGACTTCCGACTGTGAACACGCGTATGCTTCTCATAATAAACTAAAAGAGTAATCACAGATCTCCAGAGCTCCCCCTTTGTAGCAAGTGCTTTACGATCCAGCCTTGATAGAAGTTGTACACCAACTGGATACCGACATCTCTTTAAGGATGAAGCCTATGGTTCACGAGGTCTCTCGGTCCGATCACCAACATAGGGTGCAGTGGTTTGATACGCCCTGCTGGGCGTCGCACATGACAGGAACAGTACCCAGGATGGGTTGATGATGTTCTGTGACCCGTCATTTTCTTCATAGTTGCCCAATCATTGTGTTTGAGGGCCTGTCATCAGTCTATAGGGTATGTAGCCCAACTGCCATGGCCTGTCTGTCCATTTTATGCACCAAAGACCTTGATGGCTGAAAATGAATGTATTGGACATGAAGAAGAAAAAGGAAGTTAAAAGCCATTACGATCGTCCAATAGCAGGCCCGCTCTGCTCTTTGTCTGTGCATTCAAAAGAAATCACAATTATGCAGTTAAAATCGAAATCAGCTGACTGACAGAAAGCTTTTCCTTCACCGTTATTCTGTCAAAGCCCTACTACCATCTGTGACCTTGAGACTAAGCATCACTTCTGCGCCATATATGGCTACTTTCCATTCGGCTCTCAGCCAAGGTGTCTGGCTGTCGTTCTTATTCGTGTTCAAAGTTCAGGCTTTGTGGTCATAAGCATCATTTATAATATTACCTGTCATCTGCTGATGTAACAAGTTAAATACATTCTGTCAGCTGACCAGATAACGAGCGGATCTGTTTACTGCATTTTCCAGTGAGTCGCTGTATAATTTAACTGGCACAGAAGCTGTAACATGCTAAAAAGGAAGGGTATAGGTTGCCTCGCTCCCATCTGAGACACGAACTGGCACCAGTTTAATACCTTCGAGGACTTGGAAGCTCGCCCGTAGTCAATTTCATGTATCGGTCTCTGAGATCGCTTCATTATTTTGGTCTGTGAGCAAACAGGAGCTTATCTTCTGCAGCACCGGGCTACGCTCAAATGCATCGATGGGCACGGGCGTAAGCGCTTGCCAAGATGCAGGGCCGCCAACCCCCCCCCCCCAGGTAACATGGGCCTCCTCAGTACACCGGCTGCTCATCCGAGGAAAATGGAAAGATCGCAGTCAGCCCAAGACTAGGAGGAAGGGGCTGTCGGATGTCAAATCTTTTTGTTTGGGATCCCTAGTCCGGTACGGAAACAGCCTGCGCCCGGATCCTTCCGGAAAAAGGAGCTGTTTTGATATGGACCGTGTTCACTCAGATGGCTTAATTACCTTAAATTGGGTCCTTTCCTTTTTAAGAAGATTAGCCTCCCAAAGTGCACCCAAAGAGTAGTTATCAAGTGGTGCCAGCCAGTCACAGGTCTAAATGCTGCTTGTTCACCCATCATTGATGTTCGTAAGACGCGCCCCAGAGACCTATCGTGCTGTAGCTCATTCGCCGGTGCCCCCACAGCCAGTGGGGCGTAATAACCTAAGTGGAAACGCACCTGCTAGATGTGAAGCAAAATGTGAGGGAGACGACATTAAGGTAGCTGCTCGTCCTCCATGAGTGCAACAGACAAGACATTCAATCTTTCTCAGGTCTCAGTTTACACTTGCGAAGTGTAACACAGTGTGAAGCAGTAGTGCTTCCTTCCCAACCAGTGTAAGAAACCAAACTATAAAACGCAAACAGCTGCAGGCCTGTGTTGGTGTCACAGATGCTAACCTACAAGGTAGGAGATCTTTCTTGCATCCATGGTCACCTCTACTAGGGAAAGGGAGCAAGACATGCGTTTTAAGACCACGAAGAGAGTTTACTCTTTCTGTTGGGTCAGGGTACCTCAGTAAACTCTGAAACAGCAAATGGAGTTCTACATTGTTCAATACTCTTAATTCCTTCTGGAGTAAAATTCTGTTCATTGAGATATATTGCTTTTCTATACTGGTCCTTTAAAGAGCCACGTACAGATGCTCTACGATGGGGGTTACAATCCAATGCATTACGATGGGGGTTATAATCCAATAAATCCAAACCTAATAGCGAAAATGGTATTTTATACAGTACACCAAACCTAACAACCACCATAACCTATCCTAGCCTATCTTTAACATACTTAGAGCATTCACATTAGCATACAGTTAGGCAAAATGGTTAACGCAAAGCCTATTTATAATAAAGTGTTGAATATCTTATGTAACTTATTGAATAATGTACTGAAAGTGAAAAACAGAATGGAATAGGAATACCCATTGTAAAGTCAAAATGTCATAACACGGTTATCGTAACCTGGGGAGCGTCTGTACTATTATTACTGCAAAAACTTCAAACAGCCATATCACTTGGTCCACATATAGTGCCACTCGTTGTCAGCAGGTGGCGCTGTAATTCTATAACAACAGCAGAAAGCCCCCCCCCCTCTTTACAGTAACACCCTATCTGTTGGATTGGCCAAAATAACAATAACAAACAAGAATTTGATGTTACATTTAATCATATGAAATATAAATGCTTATTTCTTCCAGGTTTAACTGTAAAGGTTTATTTGTACATAAATCATTTGATTAGATAGCTGTACAGATACTGGATCAGAACCAAAATAAGAATATTGGTCTTCTTTGCATTATTTTCTCCCCCACTTGTTGCAAGGCTATGATTAGGGAACCTTAAAAAGCTGCCTAACACAACAGCCTTACAATGGTTTCTAGAAGCCTCCTGGCCTGCTCTTTCGTTCCTACCCTTTGCAGAGGCCTTAACAATCCCGCAGCACACTGGTCTAAAACATTCCCATGCATTAGTTGGGGGAGAGAGCCAGCGACCGAGGCCGGCCTGAACACTCGTCAGGCCCGACTTAATGTTATAATCCTGTCACTGCTTTGTTTGGCCACGAAGGCCAGACATTCCCAGCTGACGGGCCTCTGGAGAGCAGAAACTGCTCACTGCTGGGCTCCTAATATGGTCAGAGCGTGGAGCTCTGCACGAGCAGCGGGGCCTCTCCGGCGGAGGAATGCGGTGCAAACACTTTCCTCTGCAAGTTAACGAAAAAAGAAAAAGACTACGCGAGAAGCAGCACCAGTGTTAACACTCCGGAGGTTCTGCAGTGCACATCAGTGTTTATGGGACACCTGACTCCCCCAGAGTGGCAAGAAGCTCCTGAAACCTAACAGCTGGGGGGGAGGCTTTCAAATTGGTGAAGGCATCCTCACAGTGATGAGACCTATATGTCATGCCTTGATAGCCCATGTTTTCTGCATCTAAAAGAGCTGAGTAGATGTATGTTTACACCATGTGTATACAATGTTATTCTCCTGGTTTTATTGTGGGAGGGGGAGCTCCCAGGACTGGCCCTGTTTGGACCCTCCCTTACCCCCAAGCTTTGCCATCCGACCATGTCTCCACACACCCGTCCCCAGAAATGTGCAGCCACCCTCCAGTAGTCTTTCCGTCTCACCCGGACCCCCAGCACAGATCGTCACTCTGAACCATGACATCCACAGAGCAGCGCCGCTGTCACCCTGTGGCATGCTGGCTGCCATGTGCACGGACAGCAGGGGAGCGTCCATCATGACACCCTGGCATGTCCGCATAAACCGGCCTGTTTGCCAGTGGGATGAGCGCCTCCTTTTGATCTTAAATATATTATTAATTTCAGAATTTTACAAACAATGGGGGAAATCTTTGATATCTGGGACTTCAATGAAATTCTCAGTCATCCTCGGCCCTCGTCACTGATGAAAAGACTGAAGCTCATGGGAAAATCAACTTTTTTGCTTTATACAGAGTTATGTATGATTACCACAGCATGCAGGCAAGGAATAGAAGACTGTCTGAATGAAACATGGGCAGCATGCAGCGGAGCTGACAGGGCAACTACAGGAAAGGCTGCAATTTAGACTGCAAAGTGCCCCCTCGCATGGCCTGAGCCGTAAGGCTAACGGTGCTCATTCACCCCAGGCCCCAGTACCTCCTACCTACCGAATAATGCTGGGATGATTGTCCTAATTCACTGGCAGGCCTCATCCATCTAAATTGGATAAAACATTAGGGGCATTAGGTTTTACCAATATTTGCTAGTCCCGTGAAAGTCACAGATGTTCAGAGTAAGATGCTTGGCACTTCAGCATTTATCTGGTACGTCTGAAATAATCCCAAATAAATTCCGTTGCATGGGATCCCCGGCTCTGCTAAGTTCCGCTAACGCATCTCGGCTTCACGTTTCCTTCCGGCTGCCTTGGAGTTTGTTTACAGGGAATGCTGTTGGTATTGAGGTTTTATTTTGGGTCGGCCATTTCTCCAATCCCTAGTTGAGTCACAGTTTGAGTATTAGCAGAGAATAAGTGGATCCTGGTTCTTCTGCCTACACTGAATATTTGTCTCCTCTTGTGTGCAAAGGCATATTATGTCCTGAAGCTCTGCTCCCAAAATATCCCCTTGTGTACCATCGTCTACTGTTTTTGCATTTTTAGGCTTAATTACCATTCAGGATCATATGCAGCACTTGAGAATCCTGATTGCTACATTATTAAGATACAGAAATGATAGATGTGATTGCATTAAGATTAAGCGCCCTCAATCTGATTGTTATATAGCTAATTGAGGGCTCGGGTTCAGGATCTGGGGCACTGGAGAGAAAATTCTGGAAATGGGGGGAGGTGCTTCTCAAAACACTTCTACAGAAGGAAAGCACAGATCTGTGCCCTGAGAAGCAGAGTGTGTGCTTTGAAGTATTTTCCCTATAATAATCAAATGTTTTATGATTCATTCATCTGTTGGACAGCATGAATTAAAGCCAATCTGAAATGAAATTCATAATCATAATGAAGAAGATGACCTGAAATCATACTCTGCTCCTGGTTGTTTTGTGGCTTAGCAGGTTATGGTGGCGCTATCCCTGTGATGGGAAGGTTGCTGGTTCAAATCCCCTGATGATTTCTCTGTTGAGCCCTTTAGCAAGGCTAGTTGGTGCAGGGATTATCCAGCTTTCCAATAATGTCACTTTGGGTATAAGAATAAATAAAAAAAAAAAAACGTTATGTTCCCACAGATCCGTACGTTAAAATCCATCTGATGCAGAACGGGAAGAGACTGAAGAAAAAGAAGACAACAATCAAGAAGAACACCCTCAATCCCTACTACAATGAGTCCTTCAGCTTTGAAGTGCCGTTCGAACAAATCCAGGTGAGGCTCTCCTTTCAGGTAAAAGACACATTTTCCATCTGGTTCTTCATGTTAGTCTGCAGTTTTAAAACCAACTGTTTATTCACAACAGGAATGGCGGTCAGCTGATCAGCTTTCCTGTCCTTATATTTACATATGAACGTGTCCTTTGAAGTGTTTCATGGCTTTTTGCAGCTGCAATGCAGTTTCATCATATTTCTAAAAATATAAGGCGAGACCAAGGATTAGGTTATATGTTTCCCTGGCGTAACTGAGTTTTTCCCAGTAATCAGGGTGTTAAGTATTGACCTGCCCTTCACACACCAGATGCGTATGGTTGGGGTTACTGGCCTATCCAACTGTTCTGTGTGTTCACAGAGTTCGGCTTTCACTGAAAGTTCTTTAATTTGTCGCTGATGGGATCTTAAAGACACAAAACATGAGGACTGTAAGTGGGGAAGGGCAAACGTGCTGGTAATTACCACAAATTTACTAAGCGCTTCATAGATCAGGAGTAGTGCCTTTTTCCAAGTTTCATTTTCAAGTCACACCCGACCACCCCCCTCCCCCAGCTGGCTGGTGGAAGTGGCTGCTAATCGGAGTGCCCCGCACCTGCATGTTCACAAACGCCAGCATTAACACCGGCCTCCTCCACCTCTGCCAATTCCCCATGTCGCCCGCCTCCCATGGGATCCTTTATTCTTGACTTGACCAATATTCCATTATAAGGCGAAATAGGCCAATCTGGTGTGATCCCCGGCACCCGGGTGACAGCGCGTCCTCTCGAGCCCACGGATCGAATGTAATCACGGCCAACTCATCCGTCCGGCCCCATGCTATGGGGAAGATCGCTCCGTGCCAGAATGGGTTTGAATAAGCAGATGCTCAGGCATGGAATTCTACTGCCTTCCCTATTGAGTGAGAAGCTGTAATGAGTTCCATGATAAATGTACCTCCTATACAAACACGCGTCCAAAAACATCAATACCTCTGCTTTGGGAGGGTATTAAGACTAACAATAATAATAATTCTCAATAAATCCTGCCTCCAAGAAACGGCCTTTGCCTGCCACAATTCAGCCCAAGCAAAGGTAGGACTCCTTCCTTGCATAACCTGCCCAGGGAGGGAGATGGGTTTTTCTGATGTGTCAAGACAAATGCACTTCCAAATTGCTCCAGATAGTGAAGGGCCAGGACCGCCTTCGAGCACATGAGGAAAAGGCTCCGGCGTTACTTTGTTCATTCCCAGGCAAAATTGGTTCAAAGTGACTCTGGAGTGTGTTGTGAAAAAGAAGGCGAGAGATATGTTTTAGGAGCAGTGTGAAAAAAGCATGCATTTTTGGAGTAGTCAGACAACAGTCTCAGTAAAAAATGGAAACTCTGGAAAATAAAAGGTTAGAAAAACACAACACATCATTCTAAGTTCTCATTCCTCTTTTTGTTTTCTTGTGACTTTTTCATATCAACTCCCCCTCCCCTACAGAAAGTGCAAATTGTCGTGACTGTTCTGGACTATGACAAGATCGGCAAGAACGATGCCATTGGCAAGGTGTTCGTGGGCCTGAACAGCACGGGCACTGAGCTGCGGCACTGGTCAGACATGCTGGCCAACCCACGGAGACCCATCGCCCAGTGGCACGTGCTCAAGCCCGAGGAGGAGGTGGACGCCCAGCTCAGCAGCAAGAAATAGGGTCCAGCTTTTTTGTTTGTTTTTTTTTTTTTTTCGATGCGCGCCTGTGTAGTGATCATTATCCAGTATGTGTAAATACCTCAGTGGTCTATGGGTCCTCTCACCCCCATGTGTTTTTTTTAACCCTTCCCTGCCCAAGGCTCCAAAAAAAAAAAAAGTCACGTACCCTTTCTCCAACCTCAGATTCCGGTTTTCAGGTGTATAGGCCTTTTTAAAAGTCCCATCTTCCCTCCGTGACGCCCACCCCCCAAAAGATATCTTACCTGCCCAACACGCGCCCCATCTTTTAAGCAATATGATCTGTATAGATAGCGCATGACAAATTATTTATTGTACCACACAGTTGTATATATCAGTATGCAGACAAAATGATTTATAGTTTGTGTGTTTGTATGTTGTTTAGCGTTTCCTAATCTATGTATATCTCAATGTTTTTAATAAGATGTTCTATTTTAAATTATGTAAATGGAGATATAGGAGACCTGATATATTCAGAATCTATCTTACTGCATTCCAGAAAAAGAAGCAAAACACCAAGTTGCAAAATGCTAGTGGAGGTAAACTCAAATTGTAAAGGACGGTGTCAGTCTGTTTGTTTACTTACCAAACCATCAAAAAGAGGGAAAAAAAGCTTAGAAGGCCATTAACTAATATGGTTCCATTAATGATATATTTATATGCTGCTCAATATAAGCACATGGTTTCTTATGACTTTTTATAGCCAGTTCTCAAGCAGAGGACCTGTGAGATTTATCTTGTGAGCTGATATTCCGAGAATTTCAAAGTCAATGCAAGCCAATCCGCCTTTCCTCGTTTGAGTAAGTCTTTACAGTGTGACACAGTTGCAGGTCTTTTTTTAGACACTTCTTTCCTTTTTTTTAACAACTGGTCCTCTTGAACTTGTCTGTCTGTCTATCTGACTCCCCAATGTCCTATCCCCACACAAAGCAGAACCAAGATGTTACCATCGTGTCTTCGGAGCTTAATTAATGCTTTTCTTAATTGCTCAATAGCCTTGTTGTTTGCTATAGTGTATATTTTCTAGTCTGAGTTCCAATTATGGAGAAAGTTTATGGCTCCTGCTTTAATTTTTTAGGGAAAAAGTTTACTTCTGACTATTTTTTGGGGAACTGCATGATTTTTTTAGAAATAACATTTGCTAAATACCAGGTTGGGGGGAGGCTGAGCTTCCTCTGGGGTATTTGCAGGACCCCCCCTTGCCTTCAATCGGTACAAATCAAGAGAAATTCTTAGGTACTGCCGAGTTAAAGAAAAAAAACAGTGGCTTATTGGGATGAGGAGTTCATCCATGCCATAGCTGAAATGGGGGTGAAGCTGACTTGAGTTAAAGCACTGCCAGGGAAGTCACTTTGTTTCTCCATGCGCACGCGTTGTAGGCGACGTCTGCCGGCTTCCGTTCTCAAGAACAGCCCTCAGTTTTGATAGTGCCATTAATACATTGTTTCTCAATCCAGTTCTTCAGGACCCACAGATGGTCCATTTTTTTTGCTCCTTCCCAGAGCAAAAACATGAACTGTCTGGGGATCCCCGAGGACTGGGTTGCAAAACATTACGTTAATAGCACTCATTACTTCTGTTGCCTTCTCACAGTGACAAATAGAGTTAGCCATGCCTCACTGCCGAATTTGATTTCTCCCGTGGCTGCCGTTTTTGCACTGGATAGTAATGACTGCCGCCTTCACTGCTTGTGATGCGTGATGCGTAATGCGTGACGCAAAAGTACCGCTACTGGTCAAGGCGTGTGTCCTAGACACTGCACACCGACCCTGTTGAACATACACCAAAACAAGACAACAGAGACAATGGAGTTTCATTCTACTTGGTTAATATTAAATATTTTACCTTGTGCCGCTTAGACGTTAAAATAAAAGCTACAGGGAAGAAAACACATGATAGAAACCGTAGGAGTTAATGGTCTGCAAAGATAATGAGCATAATTCCCCATGTGTCTTTTACTAAAGCTAAAAAACAATAGGAACGAATGGGGCAAAAAAGCAACACTGAACTAAAACCGTTTGTCTTATCTTTGAGGAACCTTCTATTTGTACTAGACGCTAGCTTCAGGAGTTTTTTATGTTTTCAATGTAATTATGTACTAAATAGCACTATTATAAAGCTACTTGTCATTCCATAAGTCTGTGAGGACTGCTTTGTGTATCACTGTGACCACTGTGCGTGCTTAGAAGTGTAGATTTCTTAGCAGATAGCGACCAGTTTCTTCTGTAGTGACGTTGTATAAAAACTGCCAATCCTTCTCCTACTGCATTGCTGATTGGCCGCACTGGATCAGCTGTCCATTAGCCGCGAGCCAATCAGGAACCACTCGGCTGTATGTAGGAACACTGGAGGTGTACACCGGAGTGGGTCCGTTCACACAGCATCTTGTAGAGCACTGTGCAATATTGTACGCCCATCCCATAGTGTCGCCTTGGTGGCGTGGCCCAAGGAAGATATATGTTTGGATAACCTACTTTCCAAGACCTGGTTAGGACACAGCACATACTGAGTCAGGGTAGATTATATTAGAGCTCAACACATCATATCACGTATCGCTCCATGAAACAATGAACTTGAATGTTTTTTTTTGTCATTTCCATTATTTCCTTACACACAGATCCAGATAAAAATGTTTCAGGAAAATATCATTAGTTAACACCAAAACATGGCACCAAAAATTGTATATACTTTTATATTTTTCCCAATATACATAATATTGGTATTAAAATGGAAAAAGTATCAATTACATCACTTCTGTTACAGCCCGAGTTTAGTTTAATACTCATCAAAACATTCCATTCCTGTTTTGGGGCCTATTTTGTTTTTAAATTATTGAACTGTTTTATAGTTTTAAAATGTGTGCCTGAATGTAGTGGACTTTGTGTTTTGAGTTAAATTTTTCCCTCCCTCTCTTTCCAGAGAGATGAGATGTAGTGGTCTCTTTTTAAATTGTTGCAATAAATATTAGTTCTTTGTTCGACTTCAGTAATTATGTGTTGAATTACATAGAATATTTAATTATTCCAAACCTGTTAAATACTGTAAAATATATATGGCCCAATGAGTGATATTGCCTTTACAAAGTGTATTCACTTTGTGGGACCTCTTTTTTTATTTAACAGATTTATATTTAATATTTTGAAATGCTCGTTTAAAAAAAATTAAATTGGTGGGGAATGAAAGTAAACAAAAATGAAAGATTTTACAGAGATGCGTCAAACAAAATAACGCATCATGGCCGGACCATAACAGGGGCAGGTGTACTGCCACTGCGGTCTGACCGCCACATGTGTAAAGTCACAAAAATAAAAGCCATTACCTCCAGTGTGAAGTGACGTTTTACAGACCCCCGCCAAAGCGTACAAGAGACTCAAAGTAGCTAAAAATAAATAAAATTACGCAAAATAGCAGAACTTGCTGTGTGACAAACCTTTCCGCAAACGACAAAAGCCACATCTAGCTTTCAGATGAAGCTGTGTAAAGTATTAGAATCTGATGCTGTAGGAAGATCCTAGTTGCCTTTGTGTACATTAACTGCCTGCTTGACTATTTTTGTGTGTGAAAATTTTCTCTGTAACCGTGTAGAAAAATAATCGGGGTGTTCTTTCCTGCCGCGCTGCCGGCGAGCCAGCATTTGGATTGCTGTGTATACCTTCATTTTTGATGGTGTTTTACGATTTCGTTTCACTGTGCGTAGCGTGATTCACTCTGTGAGGTTTTCTGATTGTGCTTATATAACTGACTTCATATACACAATGTTCAATAAACATGTTTTATTTCCTGTTGATATGGGACCTTCCAAGTGCTCCATTCCTTTCTCCCACCCTCCTGTTTTGCTGTTGTGATGCTCATGATCATTTATTCAGAGTGACACCGACTTTCCAAAATGTTGAAACCTTCATCAGCAAAGAAAAAGAAATGATGCTAAATAAATTAATGCGTTAAAAAAAAGCTTTGTGTTCCATCATTTGTGACAAGTAATGCCATTTCCAACACTGTTGATGTCTCACATGTAAGCTAGGATTTGCTTACATATGTGCTGGATTTTCCCCACACGGTTCCCCAATTGTATGACAAAAAGTTTTGTTGTGAACAGAGATGCTACTTAATCTGAGTTTATTTGCTGAATACACACAATAGTGTTGAACAGTAACTTTATAAATGTAAAGGCATATGCAGACATAAACACCACTTCGATCTCTTGGGGATAACAGCAATGACCAGGGGACCTCAACTGTTTTTCGTCAAGGTCCAAATCCCATCAGTATCACAAAGCCAAGGCCAAATTTGTTGCCGGGGGCACATACAATCTGGAATCCAGCAGTTGGTGACCAATGGCACCGACTGATAAGATGTTCAAGCACCAAATTCCAGCAAGACAAAATAGATGACAGAATGCATGGGAGTGGATGCCTTGTATAACACCATGACATGTTCCCAATGGCCAGCAATGGGTCCACAGCCCCCGGTTTATGGTAACCTTCCATACTGTCCTCCTGAAAACAGACAGCATCAGCACAGAAAAAAGCACAGAATCAGGCTTAGGGTTCAACAGATGGCACAAGGAGGTCTTATCAGGCTGAAGTGGGGAGGAGACTCTGTTTCTCCTCAGACCATAGACGGTCGAGCTGACTTTTCCAATTATGGGTGTGTTTTCATAGATAACAAACATCACACTTGCAGGAATGAGAGTGCCCCAACTGTAATATGAGCACTGGCAGAAAACATAACATCTGCAGGGGGAGATCTACAGGGATATAGACCTGGTTCATATTGAAGACAATCCTCATTGCAAGAACTCCCCAGTGAGCAATAATCTGATTTCTTCTCTTATCTGTGGGTGCTGAACTCGTGTTCTGAATGAAACTCCAGAGGCAGTTACAGCAGGGCGCTCACCAGCAGCAGACTGATTGCTTCTTTGCAGAAAGATCCTTAGTAGCATTCTGATGAACAGCCATTCAGAACAGAACAATTTGTGAATTCCATTTATGGTTTATTAATGCTTTGTTCAACGCTATGAATGCAGGGCTCCTTTCTTAAAACCTGGACATGAAAGAAATTGATTGCGACCCCGCCTGTATATAAATGGTTTTGAAAGAAAATATTTGGAAAATTGTTGAACACGATCGGTACTGAATAGGATCTGCAATTTAATGCGCTAGTTAAAAAAATACTTAAACTGTAGATAAAGATATGATTGCAAAATATTCATCGTGCATCTTTGCCATTGTTATTTTGAAGTTCACTATTCAATTACAAAATTTCATATGGTTGATATCACTTCTTGGAATTTTTTATCAAGGTTTATTATGTTGCCTTTTAACACCCTATCAATTCTCTCAGCATGCAGCTCAATATAAGAAAATACTGGAAAGTGGTAGTTACAGAAATTATACCAAGGGGTAAGCATGCAAAATTCTGCTCATAAAATGAAATGACAAACTACTGTATGCAATGACTGATTAATAATTTAAGGGTGACACAGTAGGGAAAGTATTTAACAACCCTTCATCTAATGTTCCTAACTGAGATTAAATATTGGCAACAATATCAAGTGCTGGAAAGATTTTGCTATTTTATCGGTCGGCCTGCAAAGTTTTGGAAGGGGAGTTTAACACAGAAGTACAGTACAATAACCACTGAAGTGTATTATGCACAGGATGTGCTCACAGCCTCAGAATAAAATAAAGCAATGAAACTTACAGTGTGTCACGTTCATCCTCATCCAGCACCTGCAAACACTCTACTGACAGATACAACCAGCTTTCACGTTACTGATAGTGTTTACTGATAAATCCACTCCAACTTGGAACAGTCATACTCACCCTTCAGACAAGTTTGTTGGACAAAGACATCGAGAAGGAAAACAGAGAATGACCTCCTGGTGCTTGGACTAAGCCAAAGCAACCCAGACGCTGAAGATCCTGGAGAGTGAAGGCCTACCGTGATGCAGACATAGCAAATACAATCAATGGAGGCAGCAAGGGGAAGGAAATATTAAATAGAAAATCGAGATAGAAAATCGCGTGAGACTGGCGTGTGTCATGTTTTGTTTTCTGATCAGGGTATGTGTGTAGTATTCTGAAACATAGGAAACCGTCATTCGCATCGGACAAAATTGTACTGTAACCTCAGAAAATAGGCTGCAGATTCATAGTAAGAGAGATTAACCTTTATCTCTGGCATGACTTAAGACATCCTACTTATTTATTCAAAATGTCGATCTGAATGAAAAAGCGCTGTTCAAGGTGAAAAAAAATCAGTCCGCATATATCTGGCAAAAATCACCTGTTTGTGTGTTTGTGCGATAATTGAAGTACTACCCAGTACAGCAAAAGCCTCAAAAGGGAAGAGGCACTTTTATTTTGGCCTAAGAAACACATGCCTGAAACACTGACCTGCCTGAGCAGAGTGCTCTGGTGTTTTCCTCAGACCTCATACTTATGTTGCCGTTTACATAAACCTTCCACTCAGTAAAATCATTACATATATAAATGCGAGATCCTCAACCTGAATAAATCTGTGACTTTCAGAGAAAAATAAAAAGCATGCTGAGGCAGCCGTACAGTTTGCGGGAAACTAGTAACAGGGCAATAGCAGTCTGGAATGGACAAACATTTGCAGTCTTGAAAGTAAAAATCTAACTGCTCCAAGCCAGAGCGTGATACAATACAGAAGCAGCAGCCTCTCTAAGAAGGAGCTTATCAAACTCAGACAAGAGGACAGATTTTAGAATAAAAAAGATGTTTCCATACTCAAAGCCTGCTACCATTCTAGCAGGCTGTACCTCTGGGTGACTCGCCCACACTCAGCCCAGAATTCAACAGCAATCCCATCGATGGGGTTCTCATTTGGCAAACCGTTACGGTTTTTAGAAAGAGAGACCACCTTCACATCTGTGCCACAGGCAACATTGAAATATAAGCCAGAATTTTTCACATAGTGAAAGGGTCACACAAAGGAAAAAATGCTTCAGATGGTGCTGTCATATACGGAAAAGATGCAGAATAGCTACCAAACTGCCTGATTACTTCAGGTTCTTAAGCAGAAACACCAAACCAAAATTGAGAAACTAATCAGGGTAGAAGTCAGCATTGAGAATTGAAATGTCTATTGACTGCCCTCCTCTGTCATGACAACATATGGAGAGGAAGTTATTTATGCATTGGAAATATGCACATTATCTCTGTTCCTTTGAGAGACCAATATGGATGATTATTATAAAAAGAAATGATTCAATGCAGAGGCACGCGGAGAAGTCAATATCACAGTGTATTTGCGTATTAACAAGAACGGTTACAAGAAGATAGAATGAATTACCATCTGCCGACATGTAGAATGGTGAACGGACTACTAATCATCCTTGAAAAGGTAATTACACTGAACCGGTCCAGTAAAATCTCCAGTTGTAAAAACAGACAAAGCATTATATGGTTATCAATTCGGGAAATAAAAAAAATCTCAGTATAATTCCCATTACATAGAAGGTAGGAAAAAGAATCTGTGGAGAGGAATAATAGAGTTTAACATTCTGCATGACTGGCAATGTTTTCCATTGAACAAAGTGGGAATCTATTATACTGATGTCAGCTATTGTACCAGAAGTCACCTGATCTTTGACAGACTTCCTCATGATACATGGACCCGGCCATGAGAAGTACTGCTCAGAATCCAGCACAAGACCTAAGTGCAAAGCCCAGAGGCCTAAAAGATGAGATAAGGGTGGGTCTTACAGGATTATGGGCTTATCAGTCACCATACATCTAATGCATTTGTATATAGGGACCTCTTCATTTGTAACCATTACTCTGCTGGGTTTATCATTGATGGATTCCCAGTGATGCAAGTCCCTTTAATACCAGCGGACTCCACATGGCCTAAATCCAGCCATTCCTACAAGGCCGACGTACAGGAATGAAAATGCCACCGTATTTATCATTATCGCATGAGTGTGCGCACGCACCCACAGTCCATATATTCATATCTTTACAGGACTCCCCATTCATTTCTATAAGCATCATAACCCTAATCCTAACGATGACAACCTTAACCCCTACCCAGCCCTAACCTTAACCAAACAAAATACAAGTCTTTTGAGTTTCCCACTTGTGAGCAACGAAAACAAAATGTCCCCACAAGGTCAAAAAGAAAACAGGTTTTAAATCAAACTGCCATCCCACAGAGAGATAAAACAGAGGAAAAGGAGAAATGAGAAGAAAAAGTGGAAATTAGTGGGAGAACATTTTAAAACAAATTTGTGGAAGCACTTCTTTACACAGCAAGTAGTTAGAGTATGGAATAGTCTTCCGCTAGTGTAATAGAAGCTAAAACCCTGGGTTCCTTTAAATCAGAGCTAGATAAGATTTGAACAACTCTGAGCTATTAGTTAAGTTCTCCCCAAACGAGCTTGATGGACCGAATGGCCTCCTCTCGTTTGTAGATTTCTTATGTATGTAGGGGATAAATGAAGAGAATTGCGGATAATAAATGGAGGAGAAATGCGTTCATCCACAAACCAAATCAGCACAAGGTCCAGCCAGACCCAACCTCTTTATATTACATTGTACATCACACAAAGACCCCTAAATGCATAAATCACAAAACCACTATGGCAGCTGTCATTTTCACAGACTAAAAAGCTCTTGGTGGAAAGTGCTCTTTACTGAAAGAACCTCCTGCTGTTATTCCTTAAACAAATCAGTATGCACTGATTCAACAGAGAGGCCAAGACAGACCACAGTACTGTTTTACGGGCATCATAAAACACAAAGACAAACAATAAAAAGATAGAACTGAACTTTTATTGGATGTCTAAGGCTGTCCATGCATAGTCTAGAGTGTTCACAGAAAATAGTCTACATAACCTGACACATCAAATTAGGGAAAATGTACATTTGTGAATATAACTGGATTTAAAAGAGCAGACTTAATAAAAACATAAGCCTAAAATAAGCCTAATTTGAGTCATGAAAACCGAAATCTAATGCAGTTACTGCAGCCATAAAATAATACACCTATTCTCCATATCATTAAGGGCAACACACACACACAAGGCATTTCCAGCAGAGTGACTTTCTGTGATTGATGTGGCTTTAAAATACTCCATAGCAGCGTACTCTATTTATCTTGCTCGATTAAACTATGAACGGCTAGATTTGTCAACAAAGGAAAAGAACAAAAAAATTCTCATACACACTTGTAAACACTTGGATTGTATGTATACCTTCGTTTAAATCCACCGATATTTCTGAAAATCATAGCACTTGGATATCAAACACTAGCTGCTAGATGAAAAATCTCCACATTCCATCAGGAAAATAGGACATTTCTGAGAGAAATAGAAAAAACACACTTTTATAACACATTTAATTAATTTAATAAGGTCTTAATGTAATTAATGTACTTAATGTAGTACTGTATGACTGCAAATTTTAACAGAGTGCAGCAGCCAAAGATTGTCACGCCATCACTACAAAAAGCACCACGATCTTCCATGTGGGTGAAACAAAATCACCAGGTTTAACTGTGACTCATGGCACTTTGGCTTGCAGAAGATAGTCTTTGCTATTTTAGAGTTTTGGTATAGAGGGGAAAACACTCAGTCAAACTGCTCCTTCATAGTGAGATAATACAGGACAAGACCAGTGGGGAAACACCAGGAACAGCCCACAAAAGTCACCAGCTGTGGCACGTTAACAAATTAACATTTGGGGAGTTTAATTTAACCACGCAATGACTAACATGGTAACCCAGTTCCATCAGAACAAGCAACAGATGCAAGTTTAACAATTACAGAGCATTGCGGGGCTTTGAACGACCTTCTTTTGCATACTGACCATCTGTAAGGCCTATTCACTATACAAAACATTTACATTAAATATAACCCATCAATTTAAGGTGAATATCCCATTACACCGTATGGTTCTTTGTATGACGCCTATAAAATACACCATCAAAAACATTCCTTATTTTACAGATCACAAGGTGCTTTAAAAGTTTTAAGGTCTCCCTGGCTACACAGGTCCTCCTCCAATAGGCAGAGAGACACCAGAAGCAGGAAAAGAGCGTGTGCGATGCAAGACACCGGCGTTCACACGAGGGTCTGTCTTCCGGGGACTTCTGCACATCCTCTACCTGGTCAGCTGACCAACCACCTTCAGGAGGGTCTTGTTCTCCTGCTTGAGCTGCTCATTTTCATCCTCAAGCTCATCCAGGTCCTGTGGAGAGGAACAAAAAAAAAAGATGTTCTGTGGATCGCTTTCCTCCAGCTGTAAACACAATCAAACCATGTAGGGTAGGGGTGAGGAATCTCTTCCATGAGGGGACAGTGTGGGTCCGGGGTTTTGGGATGGCCTCTCAATCAGCCAATAATAAAGCAGTGCTGTACTGGTTAATCCAGTAGGTCATCCCAAAAAAAAACAACACACCCACAGCCGCCCTCCAGAGACCACCCCTGGTATAAGGAGAATAAGAGTTCAATGTACAACTTGACACTGAAACTTCCCTCGGAAACATGCAAACAAGCTTTACCTTATAAAATCACCCTGGTGCTGGTACACTAAGATAAGGGTTTATTTCTACAGGCTGCAGAGAAAATCCTGTCACTTGTTAAATAAAGCAATTAGTGGAACAAAGGACAGTCGGGCAGAATGATCAGAGTCAGAGCTGCAATCTGAAAATCATTTTTGTAAAGCAGGAATGGAATAACCCAGGAGAGTGGATTCACTACTACTTCTAAGCAAAGGTCCTAAAGCCCGACTCCTCTAGAGACTAACAAAAAAAAGTGTCACTCTGGATAAAAGCGCCTGCTAAATAAATACCGTATTTTCCGGACTACAAGGCGCACCTGAATATTAGCCGCACAAGCTAAAATTAGGGTAAAATCCTGTTTTGTTCATACATTAGCCGCACCGGACTAAAAGCCGCAGGTGTTTTAATGTTTA
>JABFEA020000001.1:12613731-12624193 GCA_019775915.2 Cyphomyrus plagiostoma | reverse complement strand
CCTGAGGCTGACCTGGAACAGACCGGGGATAACCCGGAACACCCTGAGGCTGACCTGGAACAGACCGGGGATAACCCGGAACACCCTGAGGCTGACCTGGAACAGACCGGGGATAACCCAGAACACCCTGAGGCTGACCTGGAACAGACCGGGGATGATTCGGAACACCCTGAGGCTGACCTGGAACAGACTGGAGCAGGTCAATGCCGACCTTGTTTCCTTACGCTTTTACCTCTCAGATGAGTATTGCACAAAGGGCTGACAGACAACTGCCCTCTCTGCAGCCCAAAGTATTCGGAGCTCAGATTGCCCGATTCCAAATGAGATTTTCTGAATCACATCCCTTCTTTTCTTTTTTTAAGGCTTACTGGCATATTCTATGAAAAGGGGATATTAGTGACTCCATAAAACAGCACTAAACATTACATAAACAGAGAAGGTAACTCGCCTGGCCAGTGCTACAGATATGGAGATGGTGAATTTCAGGCAGGAACACTAAGGCTAACGTCAGCCAGAGGCCTGGCCTGACCCAGCCTTTTTATGATAAAAACGACATAATGAAGTTATGAAACATTCACAGAGTCAGACAAAAAACAGCACATTCTGAACGGAGAGCGGAAAAATAAAATTAAGGAAGGAGCCTTCAACCTGGCTCCTAAAATCCTACTGATATATTATCCCTGGAATTTATTTTCCAAGAAAAAGCCTTTAACCGTTAAGAATATAGATAAATTCAGGGTGGAACACGCCTGACAGCATATATCCTGCGAGATGCCTTTGGTCTTTGATAGTATTTTAGCAGTGTGATTTTAAGAAAGGTAAGGGAGCCCTGTTTCGGTTAAAGAGCTATCCCATGTGAGACTCAGAAGGTATATTTATCCTTAAACCTTCTGCTTAGCTGCAGAGGCCGTCGCAGTTACGACAGCCGGTGTCTGCCGCCTTGCAGTGGGGGGGATCAGTAGAATAAAGGCCTCCTCCCCGGCCATGATAACCAGTGACACTGAAAGAAGATACCTTTCTGGGCCTATCATTGATTGACTGTGGGTTATGGAATTGTGTTCAATCACCACACCCCGTTCCCTGTCCCTGAGCTGGCATTGTGTATGGGCCTTTAGAATGATCTGGATGAACGAAAGCATGGCGTAACAGCACATCAGCAGGAGGTTAAGTGCCCGTGTGGCTGAAGGCCATGCAGAATTACGGGGAAGCCAGCTCCACATCTATTATATAACCCCATTTTTACTTTATTCAAACCCTTTCGCTGCAGATGATGCATGAAACTTTACTTTTGGTTTAACACAGCTTGCCACTGTATTTGTTGTGTGTTGTGCTTTTTTTAAAAAAAAAAATCATTTTCAAAGTCATTCGTAAATCATAATCATTCGTAAAATGATAATTGCGGCTTTAGTTTTTAGAACTGCACAAGGCAACAATGTTGATTTTTGTTTATCGCTGTGACGCCAAACCAGACAACAAAGAATACATTATTGCAGAGAAATTCGCTGTTGTCTAAAAATTATAGCTTTGGTAGATACTGCTATGGCAGCTGCTTCAGCTGCTGCCCTGGCAACAAACTGGAAATTACACAAAAAAACAAAAATAAAAACAAAATGTGTGAATTACAGCAATACCCAAGACTGGGCGGGTAAATACTGTACGAAAGTGCATAAAAGTCCTCTGGCATTGTGGGAAACGCTGCCTTTACGTTGGTAAAAAAATAAAATAAAATGGGAGAATGGGAGATGGGAGGCCCAGACTGACCGTTTTCCCCACAGCATGGAAAGCACGCGCCCTCTCATACTGGAGCCCCCCCAGACCCCCAGCCCCTCCAGCACGGCATGCTTACCTTTGGTAACGGGCCGTCACGCCTCTTGGCGTCTCCTGCAAAACAAGAATGAAAAACAATTTGATAAGACAGGCAGTGGCGTCAGGAGGGGGCGACAGAGCGGCAGTGGGAAGGATACAGAAGCAAGACACATCAGAGATGGAACATTTTGAGGAAACCCGAACAGAGGAGGAGGACCACATGACACAGGCGAGGACGCACGTTAAAACCTGTCAGGCACAGACAAACCAGACCAGCCAAATGTGGGACCTGATATTGTTCCCTTAAGTGAGGAAACTGATCTCTGACGTCCTTAGAGCTAGTTAGTGTGTCAAACTTTATCTGGGTACAACTGCATTTTGTTTACTTGTTCGCATTACAGAATTACTGTCAACCATGTCAATCAGCTGCTACTGCCACAGATTTGGGAGGAAAGCAGCTTTAACCTCTGCTGGAAACATTACCAGTGCATCAGAGGAGAGCATTTGGCAAGTGCGCCGTCTGCACCATGCCAGCCAGCCAGCTGAAGTGAAAGGAACTCACAGCATCTGTGCCACTGCTGCAGAGTTTGGCTGCACAGCGTTCAGAGCCAAATGCACTGAAGTCAATCCATTATACCAGGCAACTTGACAGAAGTACTCAAGGACAATGAGGCGATGAGAAACAGATGCAAAACAGCAAGGCTGTTTGTCCTGCTGCTATACTGTTAGACTTGTCCTGTTTGTGCAAAGTCATTGTGATTTATTCTATTAATTACTTTTTACATAAAACTATCTACCCAAGATAGTCAGCAGACTGTCCCATGTGTAGTTTACAACTTGGAGAAGAACCGGTTTACACAAAATGAATCACAAGATGATTCGAACAGTTTAACCTAATTTTTAACACAAATCACTGAATTTATGGGTCATTATTAACAGCGGGCAGAACAGTAACACAGTGGGTAGCCGATCTCACATGGTCCTTGTTGGCTGGAATCCCCCCCAGAATCATGCAATGAGACCAACTGCCATTTATAAATTGCCCCATAGTGTATGTTCCCTGTGACAGGCTGGTATCCCATCGGGAGGTGGCACCCCATGCTGCCTGGCATAGGCTCCAGACCCCACCCTAAACCAGCACTGGAGAAGTGTTTGCAAGATGAACAGAGGGTTAAAATATTAGGTAACGCTTTACATTAAGTGCAGCTCCATAATGCATTCCTAACATACCTTAACAGCTTTAATATAGGTTAATTATAAACATTACATGATTATACAATTATGTTTATTATTATTATATAATGCTTGTTATTAATTTATATTACAGCAGTTAAGGGATGTTAGGATGTTAAGGTTACATACATGATGTTTATGAATGTTTTATGAATACTTAATGAATATATTATGAAGGTGTACTGAACGTTTTATGAGTGCAATATACAAGCATTATGAAGGTGCCGTTAATGTATAGCAGTGTATCCCCTACCATTATATTAGGGGGGAGCCCCGTCCCCCCCCCAACAGCACCTCCCGCCACATTTTTATTTTCTATATAGCGCCAGATCACAACAGAAGTCGTTTAAGGTTACCTTTCCTATAGAACAGTTCTATACATTGTCCTTTTATTAAACAGACTAAATAGCCTTATGTTATTTATCTTATTCACACAACAGCTTGTCATTTTTGTCTCTACACGGTCGCGTGTTTACAATTCTCCTCTGCTCTCTGTATCGCGCATGACGGAGTTCCGCCCTGACACGGACACACAGACACGTGCGCACACACAGGTGAGCACACTCCCACCACACAGGGTGCGCATCGGAAAATATGTTGCGTCAACCAGCTGAATAGCAGACAAAAATATCTGTGCTTTCCATTGCTCTGATGGTCCCGGTCAGCAGTGTAAACCGTGAGAGGAACTTATCAACCATGAACAGGGTAATAAATACGCTTCATAATGGGATTTTCTGCTTTAAACTGTCACTATTTTAAGCAATCAGCTATCACTTATAAAGCGTAACAGTGAATGTATTTGCAAGTCAAGACAAACATCTGCAATAGGCTGTGAGGAGACCATCTTGCAGCCTGCATGCGGTTCTCAGTAAATGGGCCAGACGTTTCTGACTTCCCATATCAAGAGGCTCTAGAAATGTTCTTCCAGAAGCCCAGAAAGACCCACTGCAGCGACATAATTATCCACAAAGTGTGCAGCCTGTCATAAAAATAAATGTTCTGATGTTTAGTTCATTTTATCATGGTTTATCATAGTTCATGTTATATTGACTGTTGTCATGAACATCATGAATCTTGTCCGTGTCCATCTGCCCCCCCCCCAAAAAAAAAAGCTGTAAACCCAGGGGAAACACTGTATAGAATTACCAAATTAAGAACACACAAGAGAGCACTTGGAAAAACATTGTTTATTGTTATGTAAACGTAATCTAACATGGCTTGGATCTTTATGTCAATGCAATACATTCCACCACTAGGTCATGGAATGAACACTAGCTCTGCTATTCAAACCCCGAGCTGCTGATTCCATCCTCACATGCTCTGAACTCCCTGCACTAGCTGAACCAGCTGGTCCTCTTCAGCAACTCGTCAAACTCGCTTTAGAACTGATGGCACCGTAGATTAAGCTACACCGATCACATGAATCTCCACCCCACCCCACGCCTGTGAGTACTACGTAAGTAAGCAAAACACTGATATTAGGGGGGCAAGACCAAAACAAAACAAATCACCCAGTTCCTTCTAAAAAGGTCTAGTCTCCAGTCTCCACCCGCATTACACTGACACTGTTTATAAGCTGGCACTGATCTCACCAGTGATACCATCCGGCTGTTCATTTAGACTGCATAGATAACAACATTCAACAGGCGGCCGTGCAGCAAGCTTAGCCTACAGGGGACGCCAAACTCCACACTGCAAAAATAATCAAACCAAATCAAGTACTGCAGTCAGCAACAGCACAGATAACGACACAACAGCAGAATTATAAACATCGACCTGTATTATGTATGGTTTTGACAGATGGGAGGGGACACAATGTGCGGTTTGCTCCGCTGGTGCACAACGGGGTAGTGTTTCATTAAGCGTCCAATGACTCCCATGGAGCATAGTCCGCCTATCAGAACACTTACTGCGCAGCTGTACTGGTTCAGACGCCCGTATGCAGAGCACAGACACTGCAGACTGACCATCAAACCCATAGAGCACTACAATATGTTTATATTTCCAAATAGAAAATGTAGAAGCCTAACTAAATCCATCTTGTCTCTAATTGCATATTCAGTACAGAATAATGGCGTCCTGGAGCCCATCCCAGAAAGCTCAGGGTGCATGACTTGGGATAACCTGCACCAGATACCAGACCATCACTGATCTATAAATACTGCTGATCAAACATAACAAGGTACATAACCTTCAGAGCAGGCTTTACCTCATTATATATACCTTATATATAACCTTTACCTCATTATATATAAACCTTCTGGACCATATGTCCACCGTGCTCCTGTACTGTTACAGAAACAGAACAGCACCGAAATAGGTACATAATATAAGTGCTCGTCTCAGAAACCGAGGAGGTCACCCAGTTCACGGACTCAGAGCACCGAGATATTTTTTGACTGTCCAGCACATTCACGGCCACTAGCCACTAGGGGGCCACGCAAGATCACAGAGACAGGAAAGCCCCCGGGAGAAGGCCACGATGCTAAGGGTTCGAAGATCAGGTGTGATGCCAGGCCTGTGCCGTATATGGCTGAATGCGCTACAGTGCTACAATACATCTGATTGATTGATTTTCCTTTATTTAGCCATAACCCCATAGCACAAAGCAAACACATTCCGGAGTGAAGTGGTCCCACCCAGCGGCGGCATGCCGATTCGCACCAAGAACACCTCAAAGAAATGATTAAAAACAAACTCACTGAACTGGCACTGAGGTCCCCACGGAGAGTCCCATCCACACGAATATTTCCCATGACTGACCTCATTCAAAGAGCCTTGATTATAATATAATTAAAATGCATGCAGCATGGGGGTCTCTTTGCGTGTAGCTCCAAGCAAAGTGGAAAATGTAATCTGACTGCTTCAGAAATCCCCCCCCCCCCCAAAGAAGAACATGCAAGCAAACAGCAGGCTAATGGGGGAGCTGAAGCAAAACAAAGCAGGCCAGATTATTTAGGGGGAATGGGGGAGGGGGGGGGTGCTCCTTCACATCTCCTGTGTGGGAAGAAAGAATTAGCCATGCCTGGAATTTAAGACTGAAATCTTTGAGTTGTAATGCAACGTGCTCTCCAGTAGGGGGAGAAGGCACAAAGGCATTTGGGATTCAGACAAGGTTTTAGGTGTTTTTAAAGACTTTGCCTGTTTACGCTTTCTATGAAACAAGATTGTCAGATACCTTATCTGTTCAGAAAATGAGGAAGATTCCACAGTTCGGTAGGCAACAGCAGACAGGCAGAAGAGCAGCCACTTCACAGCCCAAGCGGCTAAATTGCAAAAACATTAGGGTTCAGAGAGAACATCTCGCACTCCCTCTCTCCTAACCTACCCCTCACTTTACATCCTGCTGCACGCCCAACAGAGATGACAATTACAAACACATGGCCACAGATGGGGTGGGCTCCTTCAACAGGGGTACAAATAGTACAACCGGCATCACATACTTTGCTGATTGAAAAAACAGCAAGAGAAACTAAGTACTACCTTTCATGGACCTCTCCTAACGGGCAAAGACCTTTTTTTAATAACCAAACATTCCACAATAGCCAACAATGCAGTCGACCATATTTCCTTATACCCATTTACATAATACAGTCCAGAACCCCCACACAATTCTAAGAACAGGTGCCATTGGCTTTCTATTATATTATGGGGAAAAAAACATTAGATATGTGCAGGGCTTTCAAGAACGTCAGGGATTTTAGCGGCATAGAAATCAAATTGGGGGGGGGGGTTCAAAGAGCGACAAATGTTTTGGCAAGGTGCTGCATCAAAAAACTCATTCGGACTCTGGAATGTTCCACGTGATTCTGTTTTTAAAACAGCTCCAGGATTATGGGTGCTGTTTTTAGTGTACGGTGCACATACTTTAGAGAAGCAGAGCCAGTTAACTGGTAACATATGGGGAGAAAGAAAGCATCTCCTTCTGATAAAAGGAGAGATGGAAGATTGTTTGTCAAGAAATCACGGCACTGTTTTCATAATATATAAGATGGTGAAGATGATGAACGTAGAAGTGACTGCTTGGTTGACCAGATGATGTTGCTATTGCTGCTAAAACCCCCATGAGAACAGACTAAACAAGGCACAGGCACAGAAATAAGACATCGAGACAGATATGAGGTCACATAGAAGCGTACACAGAGATTCTGGCATCACAGCTAAGAAAAGAAAGCAGGCACTTTTCTTTAAGAGATTACACTGTCACATCTTCAGGGTCTCAACATAACATATAGCAACAAAAATTCCACAAAGAAAAACTAAACACAAAGAACAAAATCAAAATAAGAAACCCTCTGCTCTTTTTGTTGGAAATGGACTGTTGACCTGCTACGTGACATATGGTCTGATTAACTGTTTACCTGGATGGAACGCAAAGCTTCCTTCAGACATTTCAGTTGTTTTCCACATTTCTGACAGATTTAATTTAGTGCAGCAGGCACCACAAAAGCGTTCAGTGAAAAGTCACGGTTTCAAGTCTGTTCAGTCCCCCTAAGAAGCAAAACTCTGATTTGGAGGGATTTGTTTGAGTCACATTTCGGCAAACATCAGAGTGAAAACACGACGCCCACGGTTTATGAAATTCGACATTTCACTTCACCTGCCTGGACTTATGACGATAGAGATGGCAAATGAAACAGGCGAACCACGAATGAGGAAACAAGCACGAGAAGATAACAGAAGAGCGTCATACCGGTGGTGGGATCGCGAGCCGGGAATTTCCAGCAATTGATGCTGCCTGAGTAAACGGTCCGCGATTTGGTGGGCAAAGTGAGGTCGGAAATGGTTTGTCTGCAATTTCCTAGAGTCAGTGAGGAGGTCAGCAGGCTGCAGATGACAGATTGCTGGAGTGAGCAAGGACTGCGCAGATCAAAGCCCAGCTCAGTAAAGTGTTCTCAATCGTGTGGTTCGGAGGACATTCAGAACACGTTTTATAGAGAAGCTCAGAGTCTCATTTATACTGCCAGCCTATGACATTCCAGCCCTGTTTTGTAGCTTTCCTTCTTTTAAAGACTGCTGTCTGTGGAGCCTCGCTCTAAGAGGCCGTGAGTATCACATGCATGCTACACGAAGGCTGGCCTGGATCAGTATGTCAAGTTATTGTAATTAATAATGTGATTAAGCACTGGGAAATTGCTGGGTTCAAGCTCCAGTTAAGTTCGCTGGGGGAGACAGTTGAAGGTCAAACAAACGGCTGCTAGTGATATTTCACAGACACCTCCTTTTGGCCTGAAGACAAAGCCAGGACGCTTTGCCATCAGGATATTTAGTCTTGCAAAGGAACTCATTACTATTTTATGGTATATTTAGCTGACGCACACAGTCTAGCTGTGTCGGTGCTATATAAATAGTATCTTTAATAGATGAACGCTCCCATTAAAAACGTGCATTGTTACTGCGGACCTGATAGGCCTGAAGCACAGCACTGCTTCGCTGCTCACGGAAGGAATCTCCAAGGAGCAAATACAACGCAAGTTGTATCACCTCATATATTCTTAGAAAGCCACTCAAGCAGCCTGACCAATGACGCATACCCTCATTCCACGTTCCTTGTCGCTTTCCTGCTCCTGCTACTTTTTAAGTGAGGTTGGGTACATGACAGCACCACATCTGCAGGGGAAACACATAAACGTCCATGACCAAGTCCCTAGGAACCATCATAAAGGTCACCAAAAAAACAAAAAGTAGAACCACTCTGGAGGAACGACAGATGAAAGCCACTTTTGCTATCTGCTTCGCCATAATGCTAATGAAAGCCAAGTCTTTCAAGTCGTGAGGGGGCCTAAACGTCTTTCTAAAGAGCGCCGTTTCCCCAGACGCCTGGATGACCATGAAGTAAATTCACACATGAACGCTCTGTGCTCCATTAGAAGCAGCGTAAACCGTCTCGGCCCCCCACCTTCTGAGGCAGGGAGCGTGCCTGTTAAACCCCTCGGTGTTGATATCCATTACCCTGCAGACTGAATCCAGACCCAGGCCTGAAGTGGAGCTAAAGGTGGCCATATACTTCAAATGAAAATCGACGGAATCTACATCGTTTTGGCAGTACGATGTCGTCCGAGTCAAAAATCACCCTGGGGATCAATGTTTTGCCGCATCACCTGTTAAGGGTCACAGAGGTAAACTTCTCTGTTAGCTCTGATCCCACCCACTGTTCACAATTGGCCAACATAACATGATGCCCATGTGTAACCATGAGCATACTTTAAATTATTAGCTTCCCTGTCCGTACTGCTGATAGTGTTAAGCCAATTGATAATAAAAAAAGCAGCTTCCATTTTTAAATGACTCTCGCACTTGCCATGATATGTTTATTTGGTCTCCGATTGTGGGTCTGCTGCAACAAAAGCATTCAGGCTTCAGGGGCATGACAAAGAACGCCGTCGTTTTAAGTATGACATAGGACGATCAAGGCAGCAAAGTATGACATAGGACGATCAAGACGGCAAAGTATGACACAGGACGATCAAGGCCGCGTAGTTTTAAGTATGACATAGGATGAACAAGGCGGTGGCGTCATTTTAAGTTTGACATAGGACGAACAAGGCGGCGTAGTTTTAAGTATGACATAGGACGAACAAGGCAGAGGCGGTGTCATTTTAAATATGACATAGGACGAACAAGGCGGCGGCGTCGTTTTAAGTATGACATAGGACGAACAAGGTGATGGCGTAGTTTTAAGTATGACATAGGAAAAACAAGGCGAAGGCGTAGTTTTAAGTATGACATAGGACGAACAAGGCAATGGCGTAGTTTTAAGTATGACATAGGACGAACAAGGCGGCGGCGTAGTTTTAAGTATGACAGGACGAACAAGGCGGCGGCGTAGTTTTAAGTATGACATAGGACGAACAAGGCGGCGACGTAGTTTTAAGTATGACATAGGACGAACAAGGCGATGGCGTAGTTTTAAGTATGACATAGGACGAACAAGGCGAAGGTGTAGTTTTAAGTATGACAGGACGAACAAGGCGAAGGCGTAGTTTTAACTATGACAGGACGAACAAGGCGAAGGCGTAGTTTTAAGTATGACATAGGACGAACAAGGCGATGGCGTAGTTTTAAGTATGACATAGGACGAACAAGGCGATGGCGTAGTTTTAAGTATGACATAAGACAAACAAGACATCTTCAATTTTGTTTTGTACAGACATTGTTTGAAGTGTACGCCCACCTTAAACCATTCACCACGGGATGCCTGTTGAGCGGTGTTGGAAGCTGGAGAAGCTGAACACCCGGCCAGTTATTTTCACTCGACTGTGGTGCCGCGTCAGGGAAAGTAGCCAATTAGACCAGCAAACGTCAGACTGCTGAGTCACAGATGAATTATGAAGAAAGCACAACATGAAGAACTGACTTGCTGGCATGGAACCTTTTACGTAAGAAACTCTATGGTATATATTTTATTATATATATATATTTT
>JABFEA020000001.1:12585425-12597760 GCA_019775915.2 Cyphomyrus plagiostoma | reverse complement strand
CAGAAGGTCAGCTTCTAAAACAATATTTTTAAATATCATTAAAAAAAATTTTAAAAGTGTGCCTCCAGCCCAACCGAGGCACCGTGCAGGCCGGACCGTCCGCACTGCTCCTCCTGCAATCCAGCGAGTGTTTCGCTACGAGGTGCTGCTGAAACCTCATGGACTGCGGCCACGTGTCCCAACCTTGTGACCGAGCCGGTTCGACCAGCACTTCCCATAAAAAAAGGACACGTAGTGAGGGACCCCGCCTTCTCGCCACAGCTTGGCCTGCAGCAGAAACATCGCTTATCGGCGACAATGACCTCTACGCACGCAGGACTTCCTGCTCAACGGGTAATTATGTATCAGCTTTCTCAGGGAGAGAGCTGTGGAGGTGCCGGTGTTAGCCCCCAGCCATCGCCATAGCAACCAGCACGCTGACAAGCTATACAAGGTGATTTACACAAGTAATAGTAGCATTCCCAGCTACATGGAGATTACCCATAATCCAAGTTTGTTTAAAAATTAGGTTAAGACACCTTATCTCAAAAGCTTTACAGGGTTCTTTGACAAGTATGACACATACACATACACTGCCACTAAATCGTATGCTACAGGCAATTTACAGGCACTAATTAGCCTAACTGCGTGACTGTGGAGTGTGGGAGGGAACCGGAGTTACCCATGGGGGAGACGATTCTACACATACACAGAGGAGACAAGATTCAAACACCCATCCCTAGAGGCAACAGCTCAACCTGCTGCTCTATTGAGTTGCCCAAGACTTAGACCAGCTACAGTAATATTGAAAGCAAGGGAAACTGTATGGAAATAAATCTGTGTCATCAGAATTTGAATTTTATATGCCACTGAAATTCTAACATTGAATATTCATGCATTGGAAATTAGATGGTCGGAATGCACATGCAAAAAATACGATGTTAAAAAAACGAGTTATACATCCGGGATACCAAGGATAAGCAATCGAATCTGTGGCTGCCTTCGACTTCATGCAACCGCCTGGAATACCTGTTCGTATCTGACGTTTGTATCCCAGGCAGTTCCGAGGCGTTATCTGCTATTTCTCCCGAATATCACGTAAAGCAGTTATAACTGGTTTTCATTTAATTTCCTGGGTTTGTTTATTGTTAGTTACTGTAATGTTGTGCTGCTTTATTTGTTTAATCGTCCAGTCTGTGAAGGCATTCAAGAAAATAAATTGTATTGTACTCTGAACATGACAATAAAAACTTAGATTCCTTGAAATACATGTATTTGATCTTTTCTCTGACAGCTATCTTTTTACACAAGGCCACTATACACAATACTATAGTTTAGTTTTTAACAAACTATAATATAGTATAGTTTTTCCACTGATAACAGTTTCAGGATCAGGAGTTAGTTATTGTAAAAGAAGTAATGTGCATGCAGGTGATATTTGTATAGATTTATCTACACCTCCCTGCAGTAAGGTCTCGAACATTATAAGGAGTAGAAGTTGTCCGACTTTGCTGCAGTCAGTTTATACTCCACCCCTGTAGCCGCAGCCAGATGCTCTTGTCACATCAGCAGCAGACAGACCTAAAGCCCAAATCAAACGCAGCCACAGATTCGATTGCATAGCCTTGGTATCCCGGATGTATAACTCGTATTTTTAACATCGTGTCAGGGTCAGCCCCTGTTGTCTTACTCTGTGCCCCTTCCCCGTTTGGCCAGCAGGCGTTGCTGGTCATCCCGTTCTTCGTGTTAGTCTTTGTTCTTCGACGGTTTCCTGTCGGGCCACATAGCTCAATGTGTTGGGCACGTGGCTGCTTGTCATCTTTGTTCTGTGTTCGAATCCTGCCTCCTCTGTTGCTCCCTAGTGTTTCAATTGAGTTTTTAATTCTTGTGTCTGATTTTGTATTTGGTTTTTGGTTCTGTTTCTTGTGCCCCTGCTTGTGTCTTTACCTGTCTGTCATTCCTCAGTGTCCTTGGTTAGTTGTTAGTGTCCATGCTTAGTTCCTTTTGAGTTTATTAGTTTCATCTGTTCCCTGTTTTCCAGGTCTTTCTAATTAGCCTCACCTGTCCTGTGTTAGTCTCGTTACCCCTTTACTATTTTAGTTCCTGCTTCTGTTCAGTTCCTCAGTGGTTCATTGTCGTAGGTGTTGTTGGTGCCGCTCGATGCCTGAAGGTTCTGTTGTATTCCCCGTGTTAGATGTACCTGCCCAGTTTGTGTTTACGTGTGATTTGTAGTCTTTATTTATCCCCTTTAGTTTTTGACCCCTTTTGGTTTTTGTTTGTAGTGTTTTCTGTTTTATTTAATAAACCCCGTTTTTGTATTATTGGAGCTGCCAGTGGCTCGTCCACCCTCTTTGTGTCTGCACCATGCTGCGTTCCTGCACCAGACCTGGCCGGATCCTGGACACATCGTATTTTTTGCATGTGAATTCGGACCGTCAAATTGGAGCAACACTGAAACGTTGTCTTTGTATTTTTTCACCTCGTATTTTTACATGTGAATTCAGACCATTGAATATTTATGCATTGGAAATTCAATGTTAGAATTTCGTCAGAATATAAAATTCAAATTCTGACGACACAGATTTACTTCCATAAAACTGCTGCTGTCCTATGGGGAAAAAAAGCTCCTAATCCACCTTGCTTCATTCACTCACTTGGACGTATTGGATGGGGGTGAGACATTTTCTTTGGACAAAGACTTGAGTAATTTTCCTGCTTAGTGGTGTATTTACTAATGTCAGAGCAGTACCCCACCACAGAGCAGGTTTTCAGATTACCACCCACTCCACCCCCCGGCTGTATCTACTAGATTCTGAAACTGAAAACATAGACAGACCCGCTTTTAATAGGTAAGTGAATAAATAAATAACCAAGTCCATTGTGTGTGGAAGCAGTCACATCAGACAGTGTCACTCCCCCCTCCCCTCCCCTCCCTTCCATTGGTACAGTCCCATACAAGAGCAGCTCAGGAAAAGGCCAGAGAAGATTAGCACATCTGTGCACTCTCATCACGACTTTGCTCCTTCCGAACAGGAAACAGATCTTTCTGGGACACAGGGGTTGGAATTTGGACAGGCAAATGTTACCATAACCCTTTAATATTAACCACAATGCAATACTTCTGAATCGGCACTAAACAAGAGCCCCATTCACCCAATGACATAGTAAGTACTTCTGTAGTTCAGCTGAGGATAAACCTAGGAAGTGTCTGCTTGGATCCGGAGAGGTCATGTGACTTCCCAATGGCCAGTATTATGGAACCGCACACCGACTCTCACAGACAGAGAGAGGGAAGGATGTTTATCTAAATAATCAATTCATAAACTGCGTGATGTTTGTCAAGCAGGTAGCTTGTGAGACATATGCTAATTAAGAGTTTCTAGGGGGTTTAAACAAGGACCCAGTACTTGAAAGACTGAACCACATTCCCGAAGTTCAAAGGAATATTTTTGTAACGCAGACCAAAATAATAGAAAGCCAACTAACCCCCCAAAAAAATATGGCGAGAAAGAATCAAGGAGGACAGACTGACTTGCTGGCTAGTCAGACCGCTGAAACACCCACCCATGTACAGCTAGGTAAACGCTCTCCGGAAAGTGCCTTCCTACCGCTCAATTCAGTCTCCCTTAGCTCAAGACGCCAGAGAGGCACAAAGGAAACATCACAGCACAACCACAAAAAGCTGCTTTCAAATCAAAGAGTATAAAATAACTTACTCAAGCTAATCATGTCCCTTATAAAGGTGAAAAGTGAGACAGAAATCAGCAGCAGGCAATAATCTAAGAATCATTCTTGGCGATATTGTGTATATATGAAAGTAACACATCTTTCTGTCACCTTTCACACCTATTTATTTACCTGATTTGCTTAGTACTGCTGCCACAAGTCCTATTGCTTGTTAGTGTGTATATTCATCCTTCAGTACATGTACCGTAGCAGTCAAAAGTCTGGACACACCTTCCCATACAAATGTTTATCTGTACCATTCTCTACATTTTAGAATAATGATAAACGCTTCAAACTACAAATGTATGGAATTAGGCACTCACCAAAAAAGTATTTAAAAAAATTAATTTGGGGGTGGCGCAGCTCTGTGGGTTGAGACTCAGTAGGTGGTTGGTTCAAATCCCATGGTTGGCAGAGCTATGCACCATTAGGCCCTTGAGCATGGCCCTTAACCCCAAATGCTCCAGGGACTGGCTGATCCTACTTTCTCCTCTATGCCAGTTTCATGAGGTGGCCTCCTGCGATGTTTTTCCAGCTGTCCTGAAGGAGGTCCCACATACATATATGTTGTGCACTTATTGGCCACTTTTATTATTTAATACACTTAAGTGAAAACCATCTTAAATTCTGCTGTGTAAACTGGCCGGGATTTAAAAGTGGAGAGCAGCACAATAACAGCTGGTAATGCAGAAAGAGAGAAAGTGGACTTTGGACCAGAAGGTAAACTCTAAAAATATGCAACTATATAAATCGGTAAAATTAAAACAGTAAGCTAAATAAACTACTTTCATATAATGTACCAAGGGAATTATTATCTATAACAACAATAATAAAACAAGAAGCCTTTTCAACAGAATAACTCATTAAATTCCAATCCTTCCTCAGGTAACAAAAGCCAGCACTAAAGAATGACAATGGAGGGAATTTTTTTCCATTTAAGGAAGTAAATGTAGACACACCGAACACCCACTTTACAGGGCAATAATGTGGATATAGATTAACTGGGTGCGACTGCATTGTTGGGATTCCTCATGCAAACAATCCGCTTGTCGTCAGGCATTTTCAAGGACAGCTATTAGACATTTCAGGTGGCTGAAACGTCCAGAAGGCCCCCTGAGAATGACGACGCAGCTAACCAGTGGCACTGGAAAGGGATCCTTCTATTGCACACCTCCTAGCAGCCTATAATGAATAATGAAGGCTTCATCTATGCCAGGCGTTCTTCTGCAATGTTGTCTTTAGGAGTGCCCACGCTTCGGGCCTTTATCTGCCACCCACCTTCCACCAGGCCACATTTTCTGCTCTGCCACACAGGCGGCCCAGGATGATGGACAGCATCGAGATCCAATTTCGGCAGGGAGACCTTTCCCCCAGGTGGAACCGGGTTTGGCACGTGGGGGGTGACATTGTTACCCTGTGCAGAAATGAGGCTGTACCAACTACACATGTTCAGAGGGGGATGTGGCATTCTTGGGGCTGATTCTTGTGCCCAAAGAAGCTCCCCACAGCTATAACCAAACCACTGACATAGCCCTAGAAGTCCAAATTGCATATCATCCTTAGATTGATTGCCGTCAACTTCAAATAACTCTTGGTGGAAACAAAGAACGGATGTCTTTGATTACTTAAAAGGCCATCTGAAGTTATTCAGTTCCATAGGAATGCAGAACAGGCCCTGGACAAAAGGAGAGACCTGCCCCAAATGACAGGCCTGGCATGGCTGCTTCGTGTCACTGTAACTCACTCCCACCCATAAATGAAAACAAACCAGGAGCCAGCAACGTCTGCATCAATTTAATTCTCTGTTTACAGTCTGCAGGTCCATCAATACGGGCTGGAGTTGCATTTGTCTGCTGTGTAATCAGAGGTCAAAGTCTATGAGATATTCTCAGCGACTTTACACAGTGAGGGGCAATATTCGTACCTTCCTGTAGGGACAAAGACGACCATATTTTCCACAACGTGCCCTTGACCCTCCCCTAAACCAGAGGCATTGACAAACAGGATCCAGCACTCAAGCAGACAGAGAGCTCCCATCTGCGCCGACTCGCTAATCTTCACACGGCCATCCACCCTAATCCTGTAGGAATGCAGCCCAAATGAAGATCGCTCGCTCTCCCCAAAACGTTTGGCAGAAGGGCAGCTACTGCAAGGGGGCTGAATTTGGGAAAATCAGTACTCAGGAGCTGAATACACCACCGCTTTGTTCACCGCCGCCCCCAATGACAGTGTCCGTGGGCGTCTGCACCAATCTGAGACTGAAATCCCACCCCATTCCCCAAATTTATTAACCCCTTATCAACGGGTCCAAGGAAGAGACCGCCCCCCCCCCCCCGGCCTCTCCCTGTCCACCTCCCTCGACAGGGTGCCTGCAGGGGGATTCCCACAACTGTGGAAGCAGGCCAACAGGCTGCCTGACATCACTGAGTGACGACTACCATTAGGGATCTGGGACACGCATCCCTCTGAGAGTCCTGACAATGCATCACGAAAAGCCTATTTTGAGAATGGAACCCAAAATAGAAAGACTGGTATAAAGGACTGCAGCAAAAAAAAAAAAAGACATACTGCATACTGTAAATGAGGTCTACCAAAAACTACTTCTACTAACCAAAGATGAACAAAGAAACTACATAAACTATGTTTCTGAATTCACAACAGAGGTAATTTAATACAATCCAAGCCCAATTAATGCATAGGGAGAACAACAAACCAAACTAATCCAGATACTGATGGAACACAAGGTCAGTTTTAATGCAGGATCAAAGCCAGGGATTGCATAGCTCTGCCCTGAGGGATGGTGAATGAGCAACAGTTCCTTGGCTTGAGCCGAGCACACCTCAGCATCTGGGTTCGAGGTGAAGGGAGACCCAGAATCATTCTGCAGCTGGGGATCCATAGATGTGCCGCTACTGACATGCCGCTCGATCTTAGCACGCCAGCGCTCCTCCCAAGCACATCCTCTTACATCCTCATCACAGGTGTTGCTGTGACTTCACAACGCAACAGACAGGCTGGCACACAACTTGGCATGTGAACAGCGGAAGCAAACAGGCCGGGCCATGAAGGTCTATTTTTACACTGGCATCCACCTGTAATAACATGAAATCTGGCCCCGTCACACCACGTGGGGAATACACACACGCATATGGCAAAAAGGAAAGTCTTACTCATCAGCAGCATAAGCAGTGGCCCGCATGGAAACGTCACGCACCGCCAGGCAGCCGTGACCCCAGCCTTTCATTCCATGTTCTTCTAAAGGGCAAATACAGAATTTCACTGCTGTTACAGTTCAGTGCAATTCCTGGCTGAAAGCACAATCCTAATGCGGGGTGGTGTGTAATCAAATTATTACTACTATTATTATCGTCATGAACTGAGCATGGCGATTTAAGAGATGCCTGTCCGAGCTGACGGGCCACCTCGTCCGCTTGGAGATGGTGTCCTCGCTCAGATGGTTGTGATGCCATGTGACAGAATCCAAAATTGCCAGTAAATTATCAAAGGATAATCAAGGAGCACAGATTAACTCACACGGAATGATGCTCAGAGCGCATGCACTTTGAGCGACTGTAGAACACTCAGACAAGAAAAACTTTTTAGAAACACAATGCAGTCTACTCCCCTGTATTTGTCATATGTATTATCACCATGTAATATTTATGCATTTTGTACTTAGCCCGTAGTTTTCAAAACACCTTCAGTGATATGACAACTCTTCTAATAAAAGATCTGATGGTCTGTGCAATGATTGGCTCATGTGGGTTAATGAGAATTCACACAAGCCTTCTATAGGTGTCTGACAAATAGCTAACAAAACACCATTAACAGTGAAGGCACCCTGTATTTCTCGCTTGGAAGCTTCCTGGTTCAAATATGAACGCTCCACTGCTTCCCAGTTATTTCACTGTGCTGCATGTTTGGTTTGAGGGCGCTACAGTCCCCCTCCAAAGACTGACCAACATCCCCTGACACTTCATTCTGAAGTTTTCCATTGGCTCCAACTTCTCATACAACGCAAATGATCTTGTGTTTGCCTGTTGACCTAAGACTCATAACTGTGGGAATTTGTTATTCAAGAGAAAGAGATGAATGCCAAACATTAAATTAAGAACTAAAGAGGAAAAGAAAATTTCTAAAAGATATCCAGTGAATGAGTCATCAAAAGTCTATGGTTTGAGGATCCCAAGGCTCTGGGGACCAATCATTAATTTGAGAAACGTATTATTTATTAATACGTTTTAATAAATTTATTAAATTTATTATTAATTTTTTTATTATTTTGACAATTTTATTAAACACAGAAAACATTACATCTAAAGGCACAACAAAAAGAAGACCTAGGGTCTAACATCAGAGCTCCCTCCACACCAACGCTGCTAGACGACGGAGTCTGCCTCTCATCTGGATAATCACAACTTATCAAAAAGAAACAGATATATCAGCCCATATCTTACAAGAGATTAGACAAAGAAAGCTGTATGTACATAGAAAGGCCCAACTATAGAAACTTTAAAACACTCAGCAAGGGAAGAATGTATCCTGGTGGTAACAGACACAGACCTAGTGAGGAGGAAGGATATGGGTCAGAAGCTGGATCACTGAAAAGGTGATTTAAGCCAACAAACTATAAAAGGTTTTATGAATTGATAAAGATGAAGGAGGAGTGGCACTAAAACTATACATAAATACTTCTTGTTCCTCATGCTTACTGTAACAAGAGACTACATAAAAACAACAAAGCAACAAACATAATACAATGAGCAGTTTCAGCTTTGAGTTTCACCTAGGCTACCTTTTAAGAAACTAGTGGAAACTGGAGGTGTTATTTTAGGTATTGCAAGTGCTGACACCAGAAAATAAGAGGTATAATAACAAAATGTAGTTTCTGTAGACTTCTCTGTAGAAAAATAAATAGATAGATAAATAAATAAAATATATGGATTAGATGGTCTTCTGACAAATAAGTATCATTTTTCAGAAGTTTAGAAGTTCGTTCCCTGTTTAAAATGTGCAGCATTTCCTCTACACGCATCTGATGTCTGAAGATGGGCAGTAGTAACAGCAAAGTGGAGAAATTCCCCTTTAAGGGCCCTTCCTGTGCAAATCACAGCAAAAATAATGATTTTTTTTGGCATCAGTGTTACAAAACATTTTTTTCTTGTATAACATCAAAGTAATCACATCTACAAATGTCAGCAGCGATATCTCTAAACTTACGAGGAAAACATTTTTACCAGCTTCAAAAATCAAATAAAAGCCTTTCCACCTATTAAAATTTTAGTTTAGTTATCTATAAACTTCAGAAAAAAAAATTAACTTTATCCTTAAAAGCATTACTCCTTTCATTAACAAGGAAGTGTATGAAAAAATAAAACACTGAAACAAAGTTTAAACAAATCTATGATAGTCATGTAAAAGCCAATACACCACAGGTGTATCGCTTATAAACGCATGTATATTGACCATGGACATATAACAGATAGCAGGCTAACCACTAAGGTATCTACATACAAGGAAAAGTTTTAACTTGAAACTTTAAACACACAATCATGAAATGTCTATAAGCAAACAGAGACCAAGATTCAAAAAAACACCACATCCCAATTAAAAACAGACCTCTCCCGGGAATGTTTTTAACTCACAGGATGCCACAGAATAAGACTGCCAGACAATGGAGTTCATAAATTGTCTCCATGGCCCAGTCTGAGCACAAGGACTCTCTCAGCACCTCCAGGACAGGAAGAGCATTTAATGAGAACCGAACGGGACAAGCTTATCAGCCTAAAACCAGGGGGGTGGTCAAGCGAGAGTCTTTTGTGGCGTCCACATTCTTCCTTGGGTCAAAGGTCTCCAACAGGAACAGACATCTCATTTTCTACCGGAGGAGTGAGAGCAGGGTAACACAACACTTTCCTGGAATGTCTGGGGTTGGACTGAAAATTGCAGAGGACTTAGGGATCGTCTCCCTGAGGAGAAGCAATTATCCAAACGTCAAGCTGTGCCTCCTGGCAGAACTCATCCAGCATCATCCTGCAGGATGTAACTGGACGGCTGTTTCACAGCCGTAAGAAACTCCTCATCTAGGGCACAGGACTGAAGTAGACGATAAAAAGTGTTGACAAGCAGCATGGAGCTTAAGTGACAGCCCTCTGCCAAAGCACACCTTCTTTGCTCAAAGCCCAGCATTACAGACCACCATGAGCCAGGGACACTAATGACAGGGTGACAGGCTGCACCTCTGGGCCCCCACACCTCATCCCCCAGAGGTCCTCGGCTGGGTAGGTACCATGTGGCACATGGGGAGAGGACCAGTGCCAATCCAGTCAACCGAAACTTTGTATTTAACACACCCTGAATGTGATTTCATGGCAGTACAATAAAAGAAACAAACCACTCACCCTCACATGCCATTCATATTTTAAGACAGCATTGACAAACAAACCAGTCATCTGTCTATTAATCGACAGAAAAAAATATCTTTTTTCAAAATGCAAACACAGAGAAGACAATTTGTCCTGTAAACTCTAAGCTATCCAAGTAAATTTTCCATACCTTAATTCTTTTATATACTTCAAATACTGCAATTTGCTTATGAGCTGACTGCAATTTGGTTGATTTCTATATCGTATAAGGCATATAAGGAAAGAGATGTAGATACAAAACAAACTCCAACATTAAATTTTAAAAATACACCAGCATTACATAAGTTTTAATGAGTTCTGAGTTCACCAGTGTCAGTAAGCCCTTATGCGCTATGGGTCTAACTTAAAGAGAACTTTTTAATGCTGGCCACCTGTTATGAGCTGTGGATAAATGTCCCGCGTTGTTTTAGGTTAAATAAATGTAACACAATAAAACTCCAAAAGTGAGGGCGTATGTGGTTTTTGGTGGCAGAAACGTGCCCCGGCCAGTACGCCAAGCACGGCGGTGGAGCGGAGCTTCTCCTTGCCAGCAGGCGGCTCGGACTCACCTCGTTGGACGGTATGCTGACCACCCCGGTGGAGCGGCGCTTCTCCCGCAGCTTGCGCTTCTCTATCTGCCCTTTGCCCTTCCTGGCGCTCGGACCCGAGCTCTTCTTCTCTTTGTTCTTGCCAGTGCCGCCGCCAGGAGCGGGGCTCTCTCTGTCGTTGTCGCCGGCGTCCGCCTGCGAGGTGCCCGGCACTTTCTCCAGCTGTGAAGCCTTTTTCAGGGTGGCCGGTGGCCCGTCGGCGGCCCTGGGCTCGCAGGAGGCGGCCGCTCGTGCCGCGGGGTGGTACGGCGCGCAGGTGACAGTGGCTGCCGCGCGCTCAGGGGCGCCGCCGCCCGCCTCGGTGGCCGGATTCAAACTTCGCGTCTCGTTTTTATTGCTGCCCCCATGAAGCGCACCGATGCTGGAGCCGGTCGAGGCTGATATGCCCCCCGGCATTTTAGCCCTCATCTTTTCCCGCTTGGCTTTCCATTCCTCCAGAAAGTCCGTGGCCGTGTTGGATCTGAATCCACCCGTCGCCATGGTCCCTTTTCTATATTTAATTAGCGAGTTGCGGGCTGCGCACTGTTGTTAACTTAGTTGGTTCGGGCCGTTTAAAAATTAACAAAACAAAAAAAACACTTCTCTGCTCAGTTAATCCGTATTACCCTGAGTACCACCACAGAAGAACCAGCAATTAGTCTGGAAAAGACCAGGGAAATAGGTTAATTTTAAGAGTCTGTTTTAAACACACAAATACCCGAAATGCTTACTTTTGCCCTTCAAATTAAACCGAAACAGGCGTAAAGTCACGGCTGTACCTGTGATCCCTACGGATACGGGCTTATGCAAGCACGTCCCAGGACCTGACTAACTTTTAAAACTCTCGATAGTTCAGCTACAAAAGTTGTTCTGTCACAAAAGCGCAATTATACCTCCGGCCGCGATGCGATCGTGCAAGATCGTGTCATCGACGGTGTCTGCGGGGAAAGTGCCCAACGTGACTTACCTGTTCCTCATGTCGCTGCCGCAGCGTCTCAGGTGAACCGTCACCATAAAGCTAGACGCCTTTCCGCGGTAGGTGTGAGCAGTCGGGCCGAGCTCAGCCCCCCTCACTCACGCAAGCCTTATCCTGCGTGCCGGAAAAGTACGAGCTTCTACGAAGAGGTCCGAACTCGCATGCGAACCGAGAACCGACCCGATCGCTCCCGGCCGCCGATTTGCTAGTGAACTTTCTACGACCCGCACGGTGATGTTAACCGCTTCCCTCGCTGAGGAACTCCTAGAATTCAGTTTAACCATACCGATGACATTATGTCATCTGACTTTTAAATCAGACTTTTAAATTAAGTTCCTAAGTGTTTCAAGTGAATACTCCAGAGTGCATTATGAAGATATTGGATGCAGGATTTACAACTTTGGCCAAGCTGACTGTTTCAATTACATTCTGCACACGCACTTATTCGTGTATGTAAGTTTTATTACCTTGTAAATAGTCAGTAGGGTTTGCAAACTAACTCAACACTTTGGATTTGGCTTATTTTAGTTTCATAATGGAATAATATACACTCACCTAAAGGATTATTAGGAACACCATACTAATGCGGTGTTTGACCCCCTTTCGCCTTCAGAACTGCCTTAATTCTACGTGGCATTGATTCAACAAGGTGCTGAAAGCATT
>JABFEA020000001.1:12561274-12576762 GCA_019775915.2 Cyphomyrus plagiostoma | reverse complement strand
TACACAAGTTTAAAAAGAAGGGGGGGGTCAAGAGGTGGGGAAAATTGCAACCAGTCAGAGTGCAACGCCAATTATACTTACAAACAGGGTTTCAAAAAAAAACAAAAAAGGCCACTTAAATGGGTCAAACTACATTCCGATGCATGGTCTTTATTTGACATAGTGGTTATGTTCTCCGTGGTGGACATGACATCACATGACAATGGCATTGCATACAGACACTGTATGAGGACTGGCTTAGAAATCCCTACCATTTAGTCAATACTTTGGGCTAATACTAAAGCTTAAAAAAAGAACTTGTCTAAAGACACTGTACACAATGTGTGAAATGTAGTGAAGCCATCGTATTTCACAACTACCGTGAACACTTTTAAAAAGAAAAAAACATTGAATACCGTGAACAGACTCTAAAGGAGACTGGACTGTAATTCAATGACGTCAGACTATAAAAGAATGGTTTAACACGCACTTTGTCCTCTGGAGTTTGTGTTTCTCAACAGTAACAGACAGGATGCCCTAGGGATCCAAAACACATGCCATGTGCTGGTATCAAACAGTTCACACATACAGCATCACTCAGTACCTGCTAAAATGACGTGAAACAGACTATAAATCAAAAAATACACTACAAAATTAAAAGGATCAGCAATGCAGGAAAGGGAGTTGTGGAAATTCTACTTTCAGTGGATTCATTAAAGCATTCTTGCAAGAAATAAATGCATATTGCACATAGAGTGAAAGCTTGAATTCCACTAAGTTCACATGTTCCATCTTGAAACACTTTTCCTTGGGACATTTCCTTCTCAGATAAAGTGAAATTAAGGTGGAAAAATCCAGGTGCAAAAACATCTGAGTGCATGTGTGTGTACCATAAAAAAATATATCAGGGTGGGAAGGGATTCCGGGAATCTGTGAGGACTTCTGCTGAGTGACAGAGCCTCTAAAGGGGCGGGACATCAGGAAAACAAGACAGGATTGGTGGAAATACAGCACGGCACACACTTCTGAGAACAAAAACAAGGGCCGGGGGAAGCTTGTGGCACAAACATCAGGTGTTGAATAACTGTTCTGTGACATCTGAGAGCTTGATGCAAGTGTTTATGTACAACTAAGGCTTACTGGTTAAATAATTCCACCCCCAAGGCTTCCCCACCTGCTGACATTGTTCCTGGGCAAGGTGGTGGCGCTGTTGCCGCCCCCCACCCTCACTCATCCGTAATGTCTCACTTTCGCCTTGTAAACTCCGTCGACTCGATGGCAGAGGCAGGGACGAAGTAAAAGAACTTAGCTGGGGGGGGGAGGGGGGGTAGGATGGATCACTCCCATGGGTGATGGCAGCCACCATTGGTATCTGAACACACGCCACTACCACCTGCTGCTGCCCAGGTGGGGAAGCCAGTCTACTTGGAAAGTTTGCTAATTACTCTGATCAGTGCTCCATTCTCGTCCTTTAGTCTCTGGTTGTCTGCTTTCAGGTCTGGCAGCGTCTGAAATGGAGAGAGAGGCATCAGCCATGTCCAACCAGGTTAGAGGACTCAGCCGCCAGCCGACCGGCCAGCTCGCCTGGCGAGGTTGCCGTCGGGCGTGGTCTCACCTACGGCATGACGGGTATCCCTGTAATACCAAGACTGAGAACTTCCACAGACCACACGCATGCATGCAGAACAACCAACTGTACAGGGGAACAGCTCTCCTCAAAACACTCTCACACCCAAGGCAAAGAATTACAGCTAAACACTACCATAATGCCATTTTACCCAGAGTAATGCCCATTTAATGGCTTCCCTTTAAAGTGTATGAACACACTCAAGTCTGCAACGTGTCCGACTTTTACTGGTCTTCTCAGAATTTGAGCATTATGCACTTAAAGCAACACCATAGGGATAAAGAGATTACGAACACAGTGAGGCATTTATTAGAGTAAATACCACATCCAGATGACCTGCATGTTCGCAGAATTCAGTGTGATATTTGGAATGTGAAACAGCCCATGTCTGAAGGGGACGCCTCAGTGTTTTCGGGAGCTCACACATGTGCGGCCAGCGACGACTTCTGTGTGAAACTCTGCCTACCCACATGCACCACTGTCTCAGAGGGCTAACTCGTCTGTACCCTCTCTAAACAGAGCCAAGTGCTCATTAAGGCTGAATTAAATCGAACTCAAGCCCAATATCAGCTGAATCAGCTGAGCTGGAGACGCAATATAATAAAGACAAAATGGCTGGAGGTGTCCACATTTTAACAAGGTGCCTACAGTTAACAGGGAGAAAATAAAGTAAGCAAGTGATGTTTAGGGGAGCGTTTCCCTTTCAGTCCACTGCAACCCACAGATGGTCCACATTTTTGCTCCCTCTTGGCTGACTGCAAGAAAGTCCACATTTTTCCTCCATACAGGGAGCTTGGAGGGAGCAAAGACTTTGTCTGCATGTCCCTGATGCCCAGGTTGGGATACAATGGTTTAGGGTAATAAAATGACTGAGGCTAATCAAACGCACCACAAATGCCAAATGCTTAGAAGGTGTCAAAACTGCTGACAAAAACCACAGCATTAAGGAATCACACTGCACACCTAGCAAACAAGTCCTCAGATTGTGAGAAGTTTCAGTAAATTAAAGGGAAGATGCATGAAGGATCTCAAGAGCTTCATGAACACAATACAAACAGTGAGTGAAATGTGACTACGGCATTGTGTGTAAATTACAGGGCACAGGTGGCCGAGTTGGCTCCTGACGGCACGGAGGATCACCTGATGCAAGACTGGCACGTTCCTGTGATACAGGACCCGAGTAACACGAACCCTCTTGAGATCCCGCAGTTGTACCACATCATATGGTACTAGCACATATAGCAGTATTACAGATCTTTACCCAAGCCATGACTTCATTAAGGTCACATGATAATGCTCGTTAGAATGGAGGAGGAGTTGGTACGAGACCCCTATCTTCATGTCATTCATATGAATTCAGTTTTGGCATGAGGGCCTGACATAAGATGAGAGCCAGGGAAGGTTCGGTTTGACCACAATTTCTACCATCATGTGGACACTAATGAAATGAGGCTTTCACATACACCACCAATCTAGATGCTCATGGGAGTTTTACTTGTACTGAGGGCAGAAGAAAAAAATGATTGGTTCAGTGAGATAACCAATCAGATTGTAGAGGATGTGGGTCCAAGCAGCTAGAGGTGGTGGGACCAATAAGATGATCATTTTTTCTTCTGCCCTCAGAACATTTCTGTATAACTAGTATAACTCCCACAAGCAACTCAAACACTTGGTCAACCCACATAAAATGTCAAAAGATAATGGAGGAAATATGGATTGGTATGCAATTCTTCACCATGCCAAGAAAGAAAATGCACAGAGACCGAGTGATCGCAAACCACAAAACATAAACAAGAGTCAATGCTTCCAGAGGGCACACAGAGGAAAGGACAGAGAGCAACAACAAAAAGGTTTGCCGTCCTATGGGGTGCAAACACTAGCGTGAGAGCCGGCACCTGCCTGTCTATGTGCACGGGCGGGCAGAGTGAGAATGGAGAATGGGGAGGGGGCGTGGCTACGAGTCGGCCACGCACGGCTGGCTACAGGACTCTGTGAGCCTGGCCACCACACGTGCCAGCGCCCTGTTCTCAGCCACAAGCTGCTCGTTAAGCTTCCGCAGAGCCTGAACCTGCTTTACCTGCTGGAGGTTCTGCAGAGAAACCACAAAAGAACAAGAAAGAAAAGTAAAATAAAAGGAGGAAAAAACCCAGAACAAAAGAGGGGGCGGTGAATGAAAAATCCAGGGTGCAGGAATGAGGACAAAAGAGGAAGAAAAAAAAGAAAGAAGTACAGTTAGGAAATGAACAGACACAGCCCATCTGGAAGCTGAAGAGTGAGCCTTCAGGACAACATGTCTGAGATGGATATCCAGGGAATCAGACAGGATGAGAGGTACACATGGGGGTGGCTGCCCCTGGGACCCTCCCCCCTTCCCCAGAGAGAGCTCACGGTGTGTGTGCAGAATGACACTGAGCACCTGCATCCATCAGTCACACTCATTCCGGAGGCCAGGAGAGGATCACATGCAACATACAGACATTGTGACGATCCCAGTTTGTGAAACCACAGGCGTGCAGACGGTAGAGTAACCGTGGAGACAGTCTAGTACAGCAAAATGGATCCAGTGGTATACAGTGTAAACCCACGCGAGAAGTCACCTATTAAACCCGTACATACTAAAAGCCACGGAAAAGATGCAGGCAGGCTAGCCACACAGACACGCGGCTGTGAGAGGCCAGGTGGTGGCCTCCTCTCCAAGCTACGCCAAGAGACTGCTAAAAAGAGGAGAGATGAGATTACTAGCTATCACAGAGTCTATTAACTGGGACAGTTTTATATCTTTCACCTTCTTAAGGAGAGAAGAGCACCATAAGGCACCGCCAGAAACACATACTCTGATTGGATATAATCAGTTTACGTAACAGCAACAGGAATCAGAGGTCCCCTATAAAAACACCGTAATACAAGCAGCCGAGGGCTCATCTGGGGGGGGGGCTCTAAGGAGGGAAGCAGATTCATCCAAAGCTAGTTTGTAAACAGGGAAGTACCTTCAGCTCTTCTTCCATGTCAGAGATCTTTCTTTCTAGAGCCCTTTTCTCCTGTGAGGGACAGAGAGCAGAAGTTAACGGCAGTTTAGCATCAGTTCATGAGCATGAAGGACATCACCTGCATCAGTCACGTTCTGCCCCCGATCAACCCTGGAATGGAGCGCACGGCAGACTGAGGGTCACCTGTGCATCCCTCAGGGCACAGAGGCACATAATGACAGCAGCCAGTCTCCAAAGATAGAGGGACAGGCCAAATTCGTGCAGGAGGCTGGGAAAACCATGCCAGGTGCAGTGACGCATAACAGGACGAGAGGAAGGTGGGGACAGCAAAAAAACCACGTGGCTATCAAGCATAGAAGCTAAATGTGTGACAGCTCCCGGTTTGCACCGATGGTTTTCACCAGCCAATCAACTAAACTGCCCCATATAACAAAACTACACATGTAGCAACTACTGGGAAACTTTGGGTCTCATGCAAGGATACCATAACAAATATGCAAGTATGCATTCGCCATATGTATGCGGCAATTTTGTACTCATTCTATATGAACTTCCACTTATGACAAAAAATTGCTGTGCATTTTAACCTTAAGGCAAATATGGACGTACTCGTACACCACTGGAGACAAACTGCTTGCACACAGGTCTAGAGTGATTAACAATGGCACGACAAGTAGCCACTGGACACCCTAACAAATACAGCAGATATAGTTTAACGGCTGCACAGAATATCCTAGGAGGTCCATTCAAAGGAACCATCTTGATCTACTGCAAATATACAAATATGAAGCATGCAGGATACTGGAGGTGCAAGATGATCCGTGATGGGCATGTGATGAGTCTCTCACACTCACACACTCACACACACACACACACACACACACACACACACACACACACACACACACACACGCGCATGAACACGCAGCGTGGGCGATCACACCTCTGCCTGTAAGCATGCACGCACAAACGCCGGCACTTCCACTGGTGAAAATCTCATCTACACCCGCAAAAAGGAGCTTGTGGCTTTGGCTGTGGGCAATCCCAAAAACAGGTAGTCTGCTTGTGACTCAAAGGCCAGAAGCATACGATGGCACACAGTAGGATTAGACCATACCACCCAGTTGAAATAGGGCCTTGCTTGACACCTTCAGACATAAATCAATCTGTTACCAAACAGTAAGACTGTATTTACTAGCCGAAGGCATAATAACGCGATGCTTGCGTTCAACCATTATAAATCACTAAAAGATGCCGGCAGCATCACTGCAGAGTCCTATCAATGACACAAGCTCCGCATCGGCCAGGCAGTGTCCTTACCCTCCTCTCCATCTCCAGCTGTGACCGCTCAGCGAAGCGCTCCTGCCTCTGAAATGAACACACACACACACACACATTAAAGGTCGGTGCTTCCCACGGCACCAAAACACACCGAAAGCACAATGAGTCTACGCCAAATGGGAACATGCAGGTGTAAGTCCTAGCTAAGGAGGTATGCAGCAGGTCTTCTGAGGTGGGGGTTAGTTCTATTTCCTAGCTGTTCCCCCCCCACCGTAAATACTAAACATCCTGCTTGGAACAATGGCCCTTATCCAGGTTGCACTTCCTGGCTCTGCGTCAGAATGACTGATACACGTAGCGAGCTAGATAAATGGTTATTAAAAAGACAAATGATCCTGTACTGACCTGCGTTGCCTTTTCCAGCTGTAGCTTCAAGTCTGCCAGCTCCAGGTTCGTGTCACGTAGCTGTGCTTTCAGCTTCTCATTTTCAGCTAGGATCTGTATGTATAGCTTTCGGGGGGAACATGGCAAATGTTACTTACATGTACATTCATCCATTTGGGAGATGCTCTTATTCATAGCGACATACAATGCAGAGAGCAGCGGCAATTAGGAGCATTTAGGAGTCAAGGGCCCAACAGTGACATCCCTCTGCCAACCACGGGATTTGAACCAACAACCTTCCAATCATTTGCAGTGTCCTAACCCGCAGAATCACAGACCAACCCAAAGTTTTATACAAATGTTGATTAAAGTTTGCAGAACTCAAAACAATCCCCCAAACCTACGAAAGAGGTCATTAACCATACTGGCTTCCCCGCGTGACAGCATAAGAGCAGAGTGGCGTTCCCAACCTTTTTGTAGTCTGCGGTGTCCTCCTTCTCCAGTCTGTTCAAGTACAACTGTCTGCCCCCCCGGCTGTTGAAGTGGTCGTAGCGGTCAGTTGAGGACGTGCTCGTCACATTACAGTCATTCCTGTAAGACAGCCCACCCCAGAGTAACCTCAGCATGCCCCACCATTCCTAGCACACTCCTAGTGGGGTTACATGGGGAAGGGAGGACAGTTATACATACCTTGAAAGTCGATCACTCTAAAAAAGAAAGAAAAAGATTCAGTTACTAGATGACGATTACACAGGTTAGCATAATTAAGACAACAATTTGTTGCCAGGCAACCAAACATCCACTATTCAAAAGGGCCAACATCCAGACGCAGGTTAACCCAGGGTGGGCCAGACAGACACACCAGTGGCTGCAGTACGCCAGGCCACCTCACTAGTCCTCTGCATAAATGAGTCTGACAGTTGGTCTGGGGCTCTGACGCAACAGCAGGAAAGTGCTTCGACAACGGCGCAGGCACACGTCATTGGAAAGGATGGTTGTGAGGACCCACGCACATGCGGAAAATGCTACAGAATCATCATCATCATCACCACCACCACCACTCAGACCATCTCTGTGGATTCAGCTTATCTCCGACCCACACAAGCTCAAAAACAAAATTCTTAGCCCAGTAGGAGAGGAATATGCAAAAATGCATTTTGTTTATCAAGATCTGGTTCATAGGGGCCTTCTGTTGGAAGCCAAGACAAATGGCCCCTCGTGAATTTTGTAATTTCAGAAAAAAAAAAAAAAACTATTAGTGGGTGAGTATAAAAATCACATGCGGACAAAAAAACCACAAAGGAGCAGGAGCTGCGGTACCAAATACAGTGATCTGACCCATCAGATCAGTAACTCCAATGGCATCAGCAGAGGTGCAACTAGGCATGACCAGCAAAGTTACCAGGGACCCCAGGCCGAAGTTACCCTCGGATTTCAGTATGTGCCCCCCACGAAAAGGGCCCGGATTTACATGGCTGTAGTTGGGGAGGGTCCGATGAACATTTTCACCCGTCACGGCCCTCAGAAACACTGTGCCAACAAGACACAGACGCAAAGGCATCTTAAGTGAGAGTGAAATAGCAGCCTGATTAGAGGCCTTTGTGCGGGACTGCTCTAATTAAGGAGCACAGCCAGGGCAGGGGAGCAGTCAAAGCGCCCACTCAGGCCCACAGCTGCAGACAGCAGCACAGCCAGGCGTCAGCACATTTCAAAGCAGATAAATGTCCTGAATAGGTAACGGGAATGAGAGACTCCTACCTATTCAGCCGCTCTAATTCCACTCTCTCGGGCTGGTTTAAAATGGATCGGCAGCCCAACAAAGGGCACAATGTCCGCTTTCGACCCGCTCCATGCAGAATGCGCCCCCCCCCCCAATCTCTTCAGCTGGGGTTATCATCAAGCCAAAGACAGGGCAGAGCCCCTTTGGACACTGCGAGGGAGACAGCTCTCCTTTAACTAAACCCATTTCAGGCTGCATTACAGGGCGTCGAAGTTACCTAATTAAAGAATGAAGCCTCGAAGCAGAACAGCCAAACAATAGGCTCCAGAACCCAAGGCCACCATGCCATGGATAAAGGAGCCCGTCTCAGGCCAGCACGGACCCCCAGCTTTGCTGGGCACACATGGGGCCTACAGCCTCACATGCCCAAGCTGCTGTACCCACAGGGACATCTCGTCTCATACCAGAATTATTGCGCAGGGTGCCGGGGGCCCTGACAAGCATCCCAATTTTCTGGTAAAACAACTAGTGCCGAGCGTGGAAGCCTAGTGCCGAGTGTGGAGGAGCCCTTTACCTGGCGAGCTACGCGGCCAACGTACCCAAAGATGGCAGATGAGACCGGAAAAGCTGTGGGGCAACTCTGCCGCTCCAATTATTTCAGCTCTACCCATGTTTGGGTTATTTAATTGGACAGAACAACTCGTGTTTTGAAAAGAAAAACAAAACAAAAAAAGGTTAGCACACAAACTAAAAACAGAAACAAAGGGAAGATGATTGCGGGGAAAAAAAGAGCAAAACTTCACCCAAAGGAAAAACTCTTTAGCATGAATCACACAGGACCCCCCCCTTCAGGGTACGAGCTGCAGGGGATGGATCAAGCTGACCAGGCCCAAACGAAACAGGCAAGCAAAAGAGGCGAACAGGAGCCCAGGGCCTGAGCGGCGAGCCAGCCTGATGCTCTGGCCATGCTGTTGTCTCCCCTGCTTTCGTACCTGGGGCTCCGTGCGACTGCTGCCATCCTCTGAATCGGACTGCTGCCCCAGGTCATTCTCGTCGCTCTGAAACATGGGGGAGAGCCGTGAGGTTCAGCCACGATCCAGCTGGCCTTAGACGCTGATTACGAGTGGCCTTGCACATGTTCACTGCTTTGTGTGGCTTCGTCGCCCGTCTAAATCCCCCGACCCTCCAACCACAGACCCAATGCCTCTCCATAGAGAGGGTGCAGTACAGCTCCATTCAATGGCAGCAGGACCCTGAAAACTGCTAGCGGGCTGTCATCATACCAACCACATACAGATATAGTGGCAAAAAATAATGTTGCCCCCCAAGAACACAGACAGCAAAAGACAACTTAAGACAGTGCAAAAAAAATTAAGCGGGGGGCAAGACAAAAAGGTGAAAAAGGTTTCAGAATAGCAATTCCAATTATTGTTCCAAGTTTAATTATTGCTCCTTTTCTAGATTATTCAGTATTCTATAGAACAAGATACAAAGTGTATGACTACAACTTTTGCATAAGCTCTATATGCACTCTCCAAGTCACTCACTATCATTTTCACCTTTGCTATTGTACTCAGTCATAGACAATGTAGCGTGTTAGTGAGAAATTTAACAAAAATAAGTGAGAATGAGAAAAGGGAATATAAAATTATTCCACCATTGTTTGGAAAGATTCCATAGAGATGATATTGAACCAAACAAGTGATCAGTGGTCACAACTCGTGGCAACACCATGAACTAACTTGACAGGCCCTATTGCTAGATAAATTAATTGCATTTGGTTATTGTTTTTTTGGTGTATTCTCAACTTCTTTTTTCTTTATAACTGCAAAAATTTCAAATGTCGTAACATGAAATGTGTCAGGTAGTTCGTTTTAATAATTACTGATTCTGATTGGCTGGCAGCATCACACCCAGTTCACAGGTACAGGAAGGAACATCAGCAGTGGCTGGACCTTGAAGGCTGCGATTTGATAGCCCTGCTCTTTGCACAGGGCACAGTGCTTACATCCTGGGCGCTGAAGGACATTCCCGTGGGACGTCTCTTCTCTCGCGGCCGCCGCCGCTCCCGTATGGACCTGGGCTGGGATTTGTCCTCTGCCTCCTTCTCCTCATCCTTCCCGTCACCCTCTGTTAAGCAGGACACAGGCAAATAGTGACAAGTGAGCGGGATGGTGTGGATTCTGGCTCACAGTGGGTGGGGCCTGTGCAAAGTCCAGCCTCGCCTGTGTCTGACACAACTACGAGGATTAATTAGCTAACAATGATTCTCACAAGCGTGACGGCATCATGACCTGTATATCACTCATACACCACAAGTGAATCACCATTGTAAAGTAAATCAGCACCATTACATTTTATCGCGTATCTTCCCTCCTCCCCACTCTGACATCCATTCCAGCTGCCAGCACTGATTTGCCAAATTACTTGAAAACTCAAGAAAGCAACAGTAATACAGTCCAATGAAAACCTCAGGATCCACAAGAGAACAATCCATCGCCGTATCTGGTAAACTGACCTTTGGCGCCCTCTCTGGTGGACCGGCTGTAGGACGAGATGCCGCTTAGGCTGTTGGGCCGACTGACGGAGGACGTGGAGAGCGTGGTGGTGCTGGAGGTGGTGCTGCAGGTAGCGGAGGGTCTGTAGCGCTGAAATGACAGGAGAACGTAGGTTTCTGAGAAGCACACAAACTGAGAAGTTTGCCCTGCTTTACAGGGAAGTCGATATCAGCAAGGCTATGAACGCCCTGAAGCACTGGGTACTGACCTCCTCCAAGCTGCGGTACCTCCACCGGTAGTCGTCCTCTTTGGTTTCGGGCTCCTTCTTCTCCTCCTGCTTCTCCTTGTCCTGCTTCTCCTCCTTGTCGTCCTCACGGGTCCGCGTGGGCCGACTCCGGCCGATGGTCTTCTCGGCCTCCTGGAGGTCGGTCAGTGTCACACCCTGCACAGGTGGTGGTCACAGCTTGAGTGAGTCGGTCTGTGGAAGCCTCTCAAAAACCTGCGCTGGGCAGAGTGCTGAGGCGGGACGCTGGTTTTTAACAGTGTCCCGGTGAAGCAGTGCCATCTTCAGGAAGAAGTTGGCATTTTCAGAACACGCAGGAGCACTGTAAACCATGCCAGCTGTCAATCCCTTACACATCTTTAATTACAGTCACGCATCAAATGATGGGGATTTGGTTTTTCTGAAAAGCATCATTAGGTGATTCTCTCGTCGTGTGATCACAGAGTGTACTTTCACAAACCTAGATGGTATAGGATACTGCACATCTAGACTCTATAGTTTAAATAATGATAAGTATAGTATGGTAAAAACAAACCAGTAGCTGTTCATCATCATTATGAAGTATTACATACTGTTCATAACTATGTGCTACATTTTACTACCATTGGGGGACATAGCAGGGTTGTTTGACGCTAAAACATAATGCAACACATTGGTTTAGGTGTGTATTTTCCAGCTGATTTTCCTGCGAGCTCTGCCATGTCTCTGTCCTTGGTGACGTGTGTGATAGCATCTCCTGAGCTTACTGCGTCCTGCTCCCTGTAAGCCGACCTTACGGCATGTTTCGGGGAGGGAGGAAAGCAGGAGATGAGCTTGCCTGGGTCGATCTCCTCGACTGCCTCGCCTGCCTGGAGCGTGCTCGCCTCTGAGACTCTGACTCTTCATCCCGGACAGGGGTGAGGTATGACCTGTCCAGAAAGACACCCCCAGGGGTCAAAACATGAATGGATTTAACCGCCCCTTCCAATCCCTCTAACCGACGGCAGGATAGCAGGGAGGCAATTTAGATACACATTGAGACAGGTTCAGAACTCCTTATATGGACATGTCAGAGTAGATGGCCCAAAATGCTCTGAACAGGTGATTTGTCAACGGCGGCAGGAGGTTCTGTTATCTCCCACACGAGTCTGGAACCGATCCAACACACCAGCCCGAGCGGCACACACAAACAAACACTCGTGCAAAGAGACTCTTTTGTAATACAGGCAGCTCTGCTCCCAGCCCAGAACAAATGCATTTTTAATGCAGGGCGTTTCATGTGCTCTTTGGGTCGTTTATATGTCGATGTTATGCACAGATTCACAGCCTGACTGACGTTACAACCATCCGCCCTTTACATAGGCCTTTAAGTCAGATCAGAAAATCTTGTGAATACATATAAACTTTGGTATTCCTCAGTGACCACCATGAATTCCTTTAAATCAATCTAGATGGTGTTTTTTGTGTGTGCTGGCGCCACCTGTTCACTCCTCTCTGTATTACAGCTGATATGCGCTAGGTAACATTTAATTTTAAATTGAATTATGAAGAACGGAGTAAACATCTCCTGTTTGATACGGGTGACCTTTGCTGCTGGTGAAATGTGGGCCCAGTTATCAGAAAATGTTAACTCCTCCTACTCGTGCTACACCAAATGTCACGGTGCGAAAACACTGGCATGCAGTTAATCAGGCCTATATGAAATTGTTTAAAGCAGGCCGGAGCAGGGCCAAGCTAAGCGGGAGGAAGAGGAGGAGGTGCTGGTGTGACAGACCTGCGTCTCTCCTTGCTATCGGAGGAGGTGACAGTGCCGGTTGTGGAGGAGGTCCCCGAGGGGACCGATGCCGTGTGCACAATGGTGGGGATGACTGCCGCAGACTCCTTTTCTGGCTCCTTCTCCTTATTTGCACCCTCTTCTGACCAGAACCTGAGGTGGACATGTACAGGTAAAGGGGTCGCCCCAAAGCAGCCACCACCGCGCATCTCGCCCGGGCGGCCCCGGGGGCCCACCTGCTGGAGGGGCCGGAGCGGGGGCCCACGCCGGGCACCTGGCTCCCAGGCGACATGACGGAGGAGGTGGCGGCTGGCGAGGTGAGGCCGGAGCTCACGCCGTCGTCCCGCCTCCTTCCAAAGGAGCTGCTGGGGTAACGAAAGAGGGCCAGTCGGCAGGGGAAGAGAGGAGGGAGAGGAGCACGGTTACCCCCACCCCCCAGAGAACGGCCTAATTACCAGTGACTATTCAGAGACTTTAAATTAAGCACTCGCATACATTCAATATCCTCACTGCAATATAAACACCTGTTATCAGGGAAAAAAAACTCATTAATAGGGGTGCTGGTACATGTGGCATTTGGAGATTTTAATTTGCTAAAAGTCATTTAACCAAGTGCAGCACTGAAAATGCCAAGCAGACCCGTATCAATAGAAAGAGGACACTGAAAGCAGAGCGACACACAAACGCAGTGTCGGGCTGTGCAAGGGGGCCGGTACCTTCTGGGAATGCTGTACGACTGGTTGAGCGAGGACGTCAGCTGCCAGGGCTTAGAGTTACAGGAGTTAGGGTCCAAGTTGGTGGCGGATGGCGACTTTGTGGGGACGTCGCGCACGCTGCTAGAGCGGGTCACGGTCAGCGTGTGGGACAGGCTGGTACAAGCGCATGCATGGATAAAAGCGACATTAGCACACAACACACAGAGCCAACCATAGCTGGCCTGCAGACGGGCATGCCCGGCCACCAGGGGTCACTAGGGAGCCCGCTGTCCTGAACGGCATGGTAGAAATGACGCGACAGACGGTCATGCAGAACCAGCGGTGTGACTGGATGTGTGTAGCTCAGGAGTACGGCAGCTATCTCAGGCCAAAAGTGCGGCAAAGTGTATGCTATACAACAGTGTACAAACAGCAACTCTGATGAATCCTTCAGATCTGGTAAATTTAAATTTAAACAAAGAAAACAGTTCATATGAAAGGCATTATAGGCCTCTCAGTGGGGTTTTGAAGAAGACGGAAGTAATAATAATAATAATTTTCCATTTTGTACATGCAATAAGCAGACAGGCTGAATCTTCTGTGTGGTACATGGAAGCTGCATGGAGGGGAAAATCACAGTAAGGCCTCACACCTGCGCTGATAGCTGGGGGTCCTGTTCAGTAAGGTGCTGGTCTCGCTGCTCTTGCCGTCGTCGTCCCAGCGCCTCCGGGTATATGAGCTGCTCCGCACCAGGCTGGCCGGTGAGTCCCTGGAACAGAAAGGCTATGGTCAGCTCCACGCCTATATATCAGCTTCCAGCTTCTCCCGTCTTATTGAGTCCCCCCGCCCCGACTCAGCCTACGGACAGCTGGCAGAACAAAGCCGCGTGAATCACTTGTCGACTCACTACATCAAGAAAATGCAGATCTATTCATTCCAAGACTCGCAGAGCAATTTTTTAAGTGGCATTAATCTTGTTTGCAAATAAGCACAAAATCCCATCTTTGGCAACCAGCAATTAAGCAAGTTTCTTTCCACCTCTAAGGACACTAGTGGAAGGAGCTGAGATGTTAAAGCACAACTGCGTGTCATGCAGACTTCCACTTAGCGGAGGCATAAATGAACAGTAGGGGGCAACTTGCTCTACCGCATACCCTTACGAACTGCCCACTTCCTACCGGTTCTCCTTCTCGTCCATGTCAGTTGTCCTTCGGGACGGGATCGTGGGCATGATGTACGCGAATCGCGTCGCTTTGTCCTTCTCCTGCATGACGATAATTAAAACAGAACTAGCCTGTGGGCTACAAAGTGAAATCACTCTGTGTATCACCCACACACTCACATCACTGCATGACACACAGTCCATACACCAGAAAACTGAAAGAAACTCAAACAATCCTGAGCATACAGCATTCATTCATTCATTCATCCACCCACCCACCCATCTATCTATCCATCCTCCCTCAATTCACAATCACTTGTTCTATAAAAGGGGTCCGAAGTATTTTTTGGGGGGAAAAAAATTCCTGGTCCGAGTTTCCCCATCACAGGGTGCTCAGTCCATTCACACACTCATTCACACCTGAACCTATAGCTGTACATGAAAAAAAGACCATAAAATCCTGTGTACCCTCATCTGAACAACCCACATAAGGTCATTCTTGCAACCCCAGCACTAGTGGCCTGAAGTACAGCAGTAAGCATAAACAGAGACATTTCCCCCCGGGAGGCGTCGCACCTTGTCCTTGTTGTCCAGAACGGATGAGAGGCGGGGGCTGGAGGCGGAGCGGGTCACCCCCGCCAGGTCCTCCTTCCTCTGCGCCTCCCTGGCAGCCGTGATCTCCGACAGCGCCCCATAGCTGTCCGTCTTACGCAGGCCTTGGCGCCACGAGGATGGCGACTCATCTTTGGAGGAGGTTTTCCCACCCGCAGGTGCAAACTGGCCAGAGGTGGGGGGTGAGGTTAACGATGTTGTTGACATCTTGGGGCACAACAATTTAGACAATGGCCAGATGCAGCAAGGTTAATCGAAATTAAGCAGGAGCAAGGAGAGGCACACTTTTAAAACCCCTTGCATTTCATTTATTATTTTTTATTCACCAAGGCTGCTTTGCAAGAGATTCAACCCTGAAAACCATTCAGCCCCCAAATGACAGACTTTCACCTCAGATGTCCTGAGGGGATTATCAATGGGTTAAGGGCAACACGGTAAAGGACTGGTTATGAGGTTAGCACTGTCGGGACAGTGCGGGATTCGGGGGGGGGGGGGGGGGGGGGACCA
>JABFEA020000001.1:12523427-12545743 GCA_019775915.2 Cyphomyrus plagiostoma | reverse complement strand
CAGTGCCTGACAGGAGCGAACCTGACCCCAGAACACGGCACTAGACGACACAAACAGAGAGAGATAATGAATTAATCCGGCAGATAATGGGCACTGTGCTTTTCCATACTTTAAAAGGTACTGTCTTCCTGCGAGCAGTTATCTCCCAGAGCATCAGAAGAAACGCTTTGCTATCTTTAGCAACACTTCACATAAAGGAGGTGGATCTCCGAGCACCAGCACCCATCTATCCGAGGTTCAGGATACGTTGGCTGAGTGCCCCCCTCATTCTCACACTTGCGTATTAAAGAATCCATCATTACAGTATAATGCTATTCCCCTGGGGACTTGCTGTCCAATGAGTCCTTCGTGAGGCACCTCACACTGCGATGAGGGTGATCTTGGTCTTCAGCTGTGCAGTCTTCTGTGTATAGCAAGGATCCTTCCACACACCATATAAACAAATCCATCTGACAGTTTATGTTCAGTTCCGTGACAACATTGTCACATATTATAGCTGTTTTTCTTAACTCCACGCCATTTTTCTGCTCCACAGAAGAAGGTCTGCTCTGGATGAGCTTTGTTTCTCGGTTACCAATTGACAAACCACCTCGGGAACTGTGACATTTTAAGCTCTGTGTTTCTCAACCCAATCTGCAGGGACCCTTAGATAGTCCACATTTTTGCTCCCTCCCAGTCAATCAAAAACATCAAATACCTGGTACAGGTATATTAGAAGGGAGCAAAAATCTGGACTATCCGGGGGGGGTCGCCGTGGACTGGATTGAGAAACACTGCTGTAGCTCAAGCTCTCTCACTTTGCTGGGTATATGCGGAACCAGAATTCAGGTCAAGTACCAAGCTAATCTCAATCGCAAAATTTAATTTCCTTAAGCGCAAGGTCATCTTGTGTCATTACTGCAGAGAAACAAGGATATGTGCAGAAGACAGAACAGGGGGACAAGTAGCAGAAAGATAAAAAGTATTTATGATGTTACTGCTCATCACACAGTACAACATCTGGAAAAGAAACAAGGCATCTGCTCACCAGTTGCGCAGAACTCCGTAAACCCAGCACAAAGACATCATTAAAATTTCTGTGGCGAGTTTCACGCCGGTGCACACACATTATTAATGTCATGACATAATCATTACTATCATGGACTACAGCAGCGAGACGAGGCCAATCGTCAGATAGGGCCTTCCTGAAAAGCTGTTCCTATTCAGACAGCAGTAAGAGCTCGAAGCTGAAGTCTGGCAGACTGGCAAAGTGTGTTACGCAAGAGATCACGCAGGAAGCCCGGCTGGGTTCCGCAGCACCCGGTCAGCGCACACGACGTGATTTCGAAGCTCGACTGGGCTGCTGCCGAGCAGCCAACAGCTTGTCATCTCAGAAAGAAAGGGCACGTTCTTGCTAGTGCCCTACTTTCCATTCCGTTAGTGCCGTGGGCCCTCAGTCCCCGACGTGTGCCACAGCATCATTCATCAGATTAGACGCATGCAGCACAAACAACTAAACTACCCATCCTCTCCATACACACCACTGAGTTATGACTCTTAGCATTGCTACCCAAGTTTCACACAAGTCAGCCTGTTGACAACTGAGGCAAGCAAAATATCTGTACCAAAGACCACACGTTATGGTAACCCTGACAAACACAGAACCATCGAAAACCAGAAGTCGGCGGGAATATTCCATTCTGTGATCCTTGTATGCTTTGCACTGAACCTCTCGGAGCGCCTATTACTCTACTGGTGGCCCATGAGGCAAAACCAGTCAGCCAGTGGTGGCCCTATCCTCCTCACTTCTTCCACATCTGCTCTCCCCCACATACTTAGTTTGGGAGAGCACTGAAAAAAAGAATATGCCTAATGTTTTTATTAGTCAATGGTTAAGAGGACAAAAGACAATGCACGTGAGGTTGCAGGGTCCAATAAGAGCCTCATATCCTTATAGGACACCACAGAAGGGTCATTCTCTGAAGGTAGTAGTTAGCTAGTGTGAACCCCACACTCGCTAGTTTTTAAACCCCTTTCTTCAGCCGCCCAGCAGCACACCATATCTGGCATACTGGGGGAGAAATTCCCAGATAAGTAATCCTCCAGACCCAGAGACTCCCCACCCCTTCCAGTGTCATCAGCAGCGTTGACATACACAGGAGTTTCCACAAAAGGAATTCCTTTTCACGGCCTTTGCACATGTGTGCCCTGGCTCATACATTTACACGGTGCACAGGTGTGGTGGGTCTGCACCCCTTTGGGGACAGTGATTCTTGGGGAGGTGCATACAAAGCAAACACTGCAGCAGTTACACCATATAAGGCAGCAAGATCCCAGATCTTTAAACCACAAAACATTAAAGACCATGGAGGGAGGCGGAACAACAGGTCAAAAGTGAAGAGCGACTGTGTACCTTTAGTACTCAGAAGAGCAGCGTCCAAGTGTCTCAGTGTACCCTAAGCCTTTACCCTCAGATGCCCAGGAAGCCACTATCGAAATGGTCACACTTGTGAATATTGTGTGCAAGACACAAGTCAAAATTGCTTCCCAACTGCTCAAAGAACACTTCAGGGCTTCATCCTACTACACACAGAAACACCCATCATTCACAGAGAAAGTAAACAAACAAGGAATGCAAGCCTGTGCAAAAGGATGACAGGGCCATTGATGTTTCAGAGTCATGTGACGTTACAGAGGGCGCATTGCCTCATAGTGAAGTTCAGCCCCAAGAACCAAGTTCAACGTAGCTTATGACAAAAACGCAAAGCCCTATGATGACCAACCACCACACCACCTGTGCCACGCCCAATTCAACCTCAAAGAGGCTGTCTCTTGGGTTTAAACAGCGTCACAAAAGTTGGGGTAGCATTATTCTGGGTCCTGACGAGTCACTTGGCTTGTGAGATGTCAATTTTGCAAAGCCTACATTTGTAAGGCAGAGCTGGCCTGTGGGGCAGGGCCAGTAATAAAAGCCTGGCTCGAAAAGAGGATGAAGTGCAGCTCACTGGAAGGGCCTTCAGGAGGAAGTGAGAAAAATAAACACACATTTCCTGCTTGTCTTTGCCTGAAAACCCTCCCTTCCCACAATTCCACTTTAACAGCCTGTAAAGGCACGATACTCTCGTCCATATAAATTCATGACAAACTCAGCACCTAAAGTTGCTGGAAAAAAAATGAAGAGCCATCACAGGGGACAACACAACAAGCAAGGAAAAGAGCTGTAAGGGTCAGTATGTTTCATACCACCTCAGAAAGACGTCAACAGAAAAATCACATCATTACACAATGATCTTAAACTAACCGCATCTACTGGAAAACGGGCACCCAACTAAATAAAGACTAAATTCAGTGGGCATTGTAACCCACCCACTAAGCAATGTCATCTGCAGTCATCTGAGAGCTCACCAAGCACAAAGGCGGTTTGAACTCTATCCAAGGCCTGGAGACATTGAAATTCATTAGCCAAGCAGCTGGTTTGCAGGTACAGCCCGTATTACCCGTTTACCGCATTCCTCTGAGCAGGGAATAACGCGCACACACACACACACACAAACTGTAATTACAGGTTCCAGCTACGTGGTGACGCTGCTACACCACGTGACATCCCTGGTTTCCTGGGTGGTGAGCCACAGTTGTCCCCTGAGTCCCGGAGACAGTACCCACACACAGGTTCTACACACCAAGGGTGTTTTTCCACTGCACCAGGTACTGAACTTTTGGTACTTCGAAAGAGTACAGAAAGTACGGTTCTTCAAGGTGCTGGTTTTCCATTGGGGTAAAAACTGGTACCAGCGCCAAATGCGTGAAATGGGGTACTTTAAACTCGAAAAATGATTGTAGTATAAGTCTTGTTGATGGTATTAATACTGCACAACATCGCATATTATGCATATACAATTCTTACATTGCTAGTCAGTTATATTAAAATGAGGCAATTTTTTTATTTCAATTCTGTACGGACATTAGAGCCGGAGGTTAGTTTTGCTAAAATATTTTTACTCTGTTACTTTGCCATAGGAAAATACTTAGCAAGCTTTTTAGTTAGTATTCTAATTAGTATCCCTTTATAGATTCTTACATATTTAAAGTTTACCTCTGCTGCTTTTGTATGAGCACTGCATATGTTCTCTGAGACTGTCATCATCATTTTCATCCTTGCTGTTTAAAAATCACTCCTAAATGGGTTCGTGAGAAACTCCTTTTTGTTTCATAAATACCCCAATATTTATTACTACAATATCACATCGCTATATTTATAATAAAATCACATTCCTGGGACAGCATGCTTTATGCAAAAAAAAACTTTTGAAATTTCTTGTCAAGCCATCTTTTATCTTTTTGTTGCATATGTTCATGTGACCAAATCACATTTTTAATAGTTTAACTTTGATTATAATTAAATTCTGATTTCAAAACTCCTTTCAAGGCAGCATATGTATTATGTTTCAGCAGCAGGCTATTTGGATAACCAATCGACAAAGAAAGCACCTCACCCCAAAGTACCACCCCAGCTGGTTTGGCACATTCAATACTGGAACTTTTGGTACTGATACTCAACTGGAAGCCAATAGAAAAGCGAAAGTACCAAAGGTATCTTACCAAAAGTACTATATTTGGTGTAGGGGAAAAGGACCCCAAGTCGTTCCTATAAGCAGAGGGAGAAAAGTATCCTGAGCAAGGTTTATTACACAGGTCGCACATGGTCTTCCTTGTTAATTTTTTTAACGGCCTTCCATTATTCACGTCAGCTTCATATTAGAAATGGAGCACCACTAGGAGCAGCAACGATCCAGTAACCAGTTTACAGGACAAGGGTGCTTCCAGTTTCCAGCTGGAAAGTCTCTAATTCAGGCAAAATTCACACTAATCATCATGAGCCTCTCAGATCAGCCACGATTGTAGAATGTCCATTGGGTTAAACCAGATATTTACAGTACCTGATTGCACAAAAAAAAAAAAAACTCAGGCCGCCTAGCACTAACAATACAGGTCCTGAAGGAAAGTGAAAGTGTCCCTGACAGGTGACTGCCCGACTTCATTAATATCCTATACCAAACTAAAGAATGGTAAACGTGCGAATTAATTACCCTGCACCATCCTCAGATGGAGCCCAAGGCTTGAGGCAGAAATTACACAAACATTTACTCAGTTCAAATGCTACCTGAAGTTCAGACTGGGATGTGTTTTTGTGTTGGGGGGGGGTGTACCAGTCTCCTCATACAATCCATCAACAAACCCAACTGCATGCTCTCTGCCTATTAAAGATAACACCACAACACAATGGGAATCACGGGAGATGCAGATGTCTGCACAGCATTAGATATTTATCACTTAAACCAGACTGTAGCAATAACATAAGCAACCTTGCATTTTATAGATGACATGATCCAAATCTACCCTCAGGAGGAAAAAATCCTTCATGTAAATGTGTCAGACCAGATAACTGACCTGACCTTAAACACTCTTGCGGTATCTTCCTTAGCAAGCAAGCCTTGCATAGACCAGTTCCAACCTGTAATAACGCTTTAGTTAGTCCGACCCTCACATACCCCACCACCAACACGTACAGTTCTTCTCTGAACATTTCAGCTGAGGTTTAAGAAAGCGACAAATAATGTACCAATACAAAAGGAAACGGGTACATTTTGCTCAAAATTACCATTGCCCACTAAAGGATTTGCTTGTAAAATCAAATTTGCCTTTAACAAGTGTTGCCACCCTATTACACATTCTGTGTACATATTTAACATACAATGTAAAAGGCTGGCATCACATAGTGCTCATTTAGTCAATTTTTAACAACTGCATCCAAATCTAACAGGGGTCTGGGTCCAGATCATAACTTTGGAAATCCCTAAAGGATGAAAATAACCATGCCCCAGTATTTCAACTATGTCATTCATGATTGTCAAAAGAATGTACTGCCATTTAAAGAAAGCCACGTGATGATTTACATCACCCTACAGAGCCCGCAAGTTACCTATCCAAACTGGCCACCACGACAAGTGGTTAAGAAGATGGCACATGCAGCAGGTCCAGTAAGGCAAAGCAGCACTCAGCTTCTATGTTCAAATGTCTCTTCTGGACACTGTTGAGCACTTCACTAAAGGCCGCAACTATCTTCAAATCCATCCTTAACTTTCAATTATGCATTTTGTAACCAAAATAATGCTTGATACTTTCCATCAGTGTGTTATGTCAAGTAGCTACACAAATAATATGCAGCATTCATCAGTAGTTAAGGATTTGCTATAGATGAAAACAGGTTTCCAGACAGCAGACAAGTTAAAAGTACCAATTATGAACAGGGAAGTAGTTTAAGTTTGCCTTAGCTATGTGAAACATTGGAATGGTTATCCTCTGACATGGCGATCCTCTGTAAATTTAGGAGCCACACCAATCAGTGACAGGCACCACAAACATGGGCGACCTTATCATTCCTACTTGTGATACTGGACATCTGCCAGTAATAATGGCATACTATACCAATCACAGAAATTAGATGGCATGACAAAGAACTAAAATTACATTACGCAATTACAATTACATCACAACAAGGCAAAAACATTGACATAAGAACACAAACTAACCATGCATGCAAGGTGGGCTCAAACCCGCGGGCCTAAAGCGAGCAATTAAGAAAGGAGGAAACAATGCCATCCTGTACCTACAACCTCGGCAAGGAAACAAAGAAGGTTCAGTAATTCAGCAAAGGAAATTAAGCAAAAAGGAATGAGAGAAATAATACAGTGTTTTAAAACAGTGTTATAACTGATTCCATGGTTAGTACATGGCAAATTCCATTAAGCTTGGTTTTGTGAGGGGAGGGAAATATAGAATGACAGCCCTTTACACACAAAGCACACAAGTACCACATTCTCATACTGTGAAAGGTGTCATTTTTCCCCCACCTACATTAAGACCTTGACCTGAGATCGGCTGCAACATTCTGAAGCTGGGGGTGAGGTTCAGACATTAGGGTGAAGGCGGGGTGATGACACAGTCGTGGTGGGGTGGGGGTTTGATAATAACTAATGAGGAATGTCATACACCTCCACCAGTTTCAACCTTCTATCATGTAAAGAACATTGTGCCCCAGATGGTGAATTGAAATGTCACCCACTGAGCCCATATCAGCGTGGTGTTCCTGTGCTGGCCACTCAGAACTCTCAGCAGCCAAGTGACCCATAAAAAACAGCATTTCAATATTTATGTAACAGGAAGTAGAAAACAATCTGGGTAAGCAGCAGGCACATAGAGAGACAAGATATATTTCTTTTAATTCTTTTTCTTCATTGCTTAGTAGTATAGCTTGCAAATACACAACTCCATTGAGCTCATTTCAGGTGCAAGGAGCCAGAATGGCAGATACATCAACACATTTACTCCAATGAGAAATTATTCAATTTTTTTTACTTGGTATTGAAAACAAAGCTGGTATTACATACCAGAATAACTTGCTTTGTTTTGTGAGTTTTCCATCCCATGCAAAAACTATGAGGAAAATGTACTTTTGCCAGGTGGCTTTGCACAGTCAATGCATTTCATCCATGCAGTTTCTGAAAACATCTATTCTAAGTATGTTTATTTACAGCCTTGCAGAACTTATATAATTTCTAGACTATATTTGACAAACCTCCCGTAAATTGAATTAAATAATGGCCTTTAATACTCTGACATTTTACTTTATTTTAAATAGGAAAACCCTATAACTGTGCAGGAAGAAACAGGTGCCACCTACATAGGTGGCAGCAAAAGCCTTTTAACTGGTACAAATAAGAGGCACGGGATCGCCCTTTACTTACCTCATTACAAATTTTTACCAGTCTGATAGAGAACGGATTTCAAGGTTTTATTGTTTACAAAGCTTTTCAGAGTCAGGCTCCAGATTTCACTGCAGATCTACATCCCTATTCCACTTCAAGGTCCCTGACATCATCTGATCAAATGCTACTGTCTGTCCCTTGGTCATGCCTAAAGGGAAAAGGGTAATGAAGCAGTCTCAGCTGCTGCACCTCGCCTGTGGAATAGTCTCCCACCTGCCATCACATCTGCCCCTACTGATAAAAATTTTAATCTCATTTTAAAGCATATTTTCATTGGCTTTTGGCCTGTGCATGATTAATTAAAATTGCAACATCAATTTCAAAACAATTTGTTATTTATTTCATTCATTTTATTTGTTCAAGAGTATTTGTTTCATTGCAGCCTGTACAGTTTGGTCAACTTTGTTGTTTTAAAATGTGCTTTATAAACAAACTGACTTGACCTGACAGGCATATTACCAACAGGTTCAAAGACTGAGAAGGGTAGGAGTTTCAGAAAAAGCTCAGTCACCAACAGGGTACCACCCCAGGAGTTTCAAGATCATAGGTACAGGGGCTTCAATACTGCTGACACAGGTTACTAGCTTGTACCAGGGGTTTAATACATAAAAGCCAAATATGAAACTCCTCCCACTAAGTTATGGAGTGAGAGATAGGAGGCAGGGATGTCAGAGAAGCTACTTGTACATAGATCAGCTCAGTGGCTAGGATAACACTGATGTAAGAAGGACTACAAGCATCTCAAAGCAACAAAGATCAAAGTAGCATCTTGTCTTGGGATGAAACTATGGCTTTTTATAGTCATGAAGCACATACAGAAACAGTTTCCTCATTAAAACTGACATAAAATATCTTTAACAAAAAGTTGTCTTGAGAATTGTGATTTAGTAATCCCTTGAAAACCAGAATTAATCTAGGTCTGCACCTATTATGAGGACCAGTATTCATTTTCAAGATGAAGTTCATTATGAGGCTTGTTCAACAATGGTATTGTGAGCCATGAGCTCTTTAAAGTCCCCATACATGTGGCTGATCTTATGCCAATGACTATAGCAACAAACAGCCCATTCAAAATGAGAAAGGCAGAGAGAAGGACCCATCTTAACATGAATTCGAATCCTTTCCAAACTACATTTGACTACAGCAGTAAATAAAACAAGGGTGAGGACCCAATTTCTAAAAACAATAGTTAAGTAACAATTGACCTCACAAGGAAAATCCAACACAGATCAGAAAGGAAAACTTGATGGTTTATCACCACAGTGAAGTAAATCTGCCTCAAAAGGCAACCACTTGGAAAACAGAACCACACAAACCACAATGTATACAAGACGTTGTATGGCTACTTTATTTTGTCGCACAAAATGGATGAGGCATCTGTGCAAGCAAGATGAGTAGCACGAGATCAGACGGACTATGTACAGTTCCTATGAACTAATTATAACCCAATGGTGAAGTCAAACCTGAAGTTAACCACAAAAGCATAGTTTCAGGCTCCGTAGCAGGCCTAATAAAGCAGCCATTTTTGGTGCCTTACTGCTGTTCAACATACCTTGATTAATATTCTTCAATACTCCTGTCACACAGCGATTCCCACGCTGTCAGGTCAGTTTTATACCCTGCCGCCCTAAGCCAACCAAAGCCTTTTCATATATAAGCATACACTATAACCCCACTCATGAGTCAAGTTTACAGTAAATGGCACAGTGGGCAACAGTGTTTTCCTCTGGCACATTTCACCTGAATACAACTTCAACTTCTGACAGTGAACCATACATTGTCTCAGTTGTACTCAAGTCTTTGTTGACAATTTCTTCTTGTTCTTGTTTTTTGTCTTTGTTGTATTGTTAGAGCTAAATGTCTAAAAGGAGACTTACACCAGCTGTGGCACCACATCCTGGAGAAGCCCTTAAACACATTTTATCTATTATTAAATCATGAAGTATACAGAACAGTGACACAGACACACACACAGCTATACACATAGATAACACATACATATACACTCAAAGTCACAGCAAAGAGCACAGGGTCAGCCAGCATCCAGACCTAGGGCAGTTGATGTTAAAGGTCTTGCTCAAGGTTCCAATAATTGTATTACTCTGCTTTCCAAGGGATTTGAACATTCCAGACATATAGAGAGACCTGCAACTCGCTGAGCAACACATTGCCTATACCATGTACCACTCTGTAAATAACTGCATTTTTTTTTTATGAAATGGAGCAATATTGCCAAGTCCTAATCTTAAACCTGACACACACATATATATGATACATATGTGATACATACACATACATACATACATACATACATACATATAAACACCAGGTATAACTTCCTGGATCAGACTTTTATCCCAGAAGTTCTCAGATGAACACCCTACCCCCCCAACGACCGCGCCCCCGGCTGTCTGATGGCATATTTACAAACACTAAGGGGGCGCCCCATCACGTCCCATCTCCTCCCGAGCCACTGCAACACAACCGTAACGCCCCCCTCAAAAAAAACACACAGATAATGCACCGTCCCCGTACATAGAACTTAGCATTACGGCAAAAAGATCATGCTTCCCTGCATTTTATATGCAAGGGAGACCCCAGCATCAGCTATGCAACTCAGAGCAAAAACACCGGTCAATTACGTCTCAGATGGTCTCAGTCAGTCAGACACAGATCACTAGATGCAGGTCAATTTTATCAGTGGGGCCGGAGAGTCACCATGAAAGAGCAGATCATGATATTAAAAGAATTAAACGCTGTTAATCTAAAAGGACTTGTGTGTTGGCACTGTTCGCGTCCTATTTACACACCGCGACGGCCAGGTATCTGCTACAATGCTGGACGGACAGTTACGTTTAATGTTTACACACATGCGGATGCCCACTTTTCCATACCAGTACACTGTTCACACACAGTACGAGTTTGTACGGAGGAGGAGGTGGAGGCCGGCCGGCCACCGTCAACAGAGACACCGCCGCCTAAGCCCCCTTCGCCCGAGACCTGACCGTCTGACACTTTGTTACACTGGCCAGGCAATGTTGAGTAACGGAGGTTACGCCAGCGTCCTCTTTGTGGGGAAAACGACAAACTGAATAAAAGGGACGCCTCTGACGCGACAAACAGCGCGCCGTCGCGCGTTCTTTGGATTGCGCGCTCGGCCCCGTGTCCAGGCGCCGAGGACTCGCTGCACCCGAGCGAGCGGCCACGGCTGGCTGGTGAGCGGGCGGCAGGGCATACAGACCTGGTGGAGGGCAGTGAGTCCATCCACATTGGCGTAGTTGATGTCTGCGCCCCGCTCTAGCAATCGCAGCACCTCTTCGGTGTCGCCGCTCGAGCAGGCGGCCAGGAAGACGGCGCCGTCGTCGAACTTCACCTTCGTCTTCTTCTTCTTTAGTATAGGCGGCTCGAGGTCCGTCTCCGAGCCCAACCACCGCTTCAGCTGCTCGTTCCTCTTCTGCTTAGCGTCCGCCATCTTCATCCCTCTCTCGCCTTAGCTCCTTATCTCTTTCTGAGGGAGGATATACTTTATACTGCCACTATCCCACAGATCACTGGGCGTGGAAACAAGGAGGGGGGGTACAGGATCGGTGAGCGTCTGGATGGCATACTGAAAACTCGCGAGATAATGACATCACCATTCCAGGCCCTGCAGTATCACGTGATCACTAGTGGTAACAACAAGCAGAGATGTCATGTGACCGACTTCGCTTACCCGTCAATAATGGGCATGGTTTTTTGATATCATAAAACATCTGATTCTAATTTAACTGCCTTTGAGATTAAAAAGATATAAAGCGTCTTTCTTATTTATTATTATGTATTAGGATCACGTTATTGCTACATATATTGCATGATTTTAGAACTTTTTTTAAAACCAGGAACCCACACATGAAAACAGAGCCCCCCAGGCTGAAATGCTGTACTTTAATAAAATAGATGTTTGCTCTGCAACCATTCATATGATGTATATTGCAAGCTACAGAACATAGAACTCAACTTCCATGAGAGTAATACAGTGGATTGCATTTATAGGTAACATGAATAGATAGATAACTTATGGGTTGGCAGCAAGACTGGCTAGACAGGTGCAAACACGATCACTTTTCTTGTCACTCTTTAGAGCAAGGATTTGGTGGTTGAGCAATGGTGACATTCTCCAAATGATTTTACTATAATACAATTATAACATATTACTATATGCAAAGATGGGAGTAGGCAGAGCAATGTGTAAATATATTTTGTTTTAACATATTACTGTAATAGCTGTGTCAGGTGTGGTGGATGGAGTTTGGCTTTTCTGTCTCTGCTTTGGGTAACTGCTTTTGCTATTACCAGTGGCTGTTATGATGACAGTTACAATACATCTATAAAATCAGATTACATACTTTTGTTGTTTGGAATGGTGGAAGACTGAAAATCAGCTTATGGTTTGGAAGTGGTTTGTTGGCAGAAGGAAACTTGGTTTTTGAGACTGGAGCTTGTTAATGAGAAAGCCTGCTGTAATCACAGAGTCAGCAAAGAGTTTCCGAATACTGTCAATCACATTCATCATATGAGAATGCTTTGGTTCACAAGGGTGACATACTAAAATTAACATGTCAAAATTATACATGTATTTGATAACTCTCTTATTCAAAATACCTTACAGTACAAATCTATTAAATGCCTATTCTAAGTCTAATTTAGAAATTTATAGTCATTCACAACTGAGTCATTACAGACAGATAAGCATGTATTGAACTCTGGTTAATGAAGCCAAAAAAATAATCAAAGAATACAAATCAAATTTGGTGCACTTAGATCAGGGGTCTCAAACTCAAATAATATGGGGATTATGTTTTAGGAGATCTTCTTCCAAGGGGGTCACTTGAGCTATTTTTTATAAGTTGAAAAAAGAAATGAGAGAGGGAAATGTATATCTATTCTGTTAATCTATTAAATACAACGATGTCTATGCACATCATGAAAATGAATAATCACAAAGTGGAAAACACAAAATCAATCTGTGCCGGATTTATGAACTAAGTGAACTAAAAACATGTAATGTGCCATATAAAACTGTCTTGAGTACTGATTCTGACCCGTGCGCTGGCAGTTTGTGGCATCTGACCTAGATTCTTAGCCTGTGGCTGACTATATGTCAGGTGCATACTCAGTGCTGACTCTCTGAGTTTCAGGCCTTCCAGAACCGTAGTCATGTGACTTAGGAGAAACTGGCCCTCTTGAATCACATCAGCTACAGTGCTTGCAACAGACAAGTCCAAGCCCCTATTCACAGGACTTGAAAGGGACACTTAATCAAAATTGCCTCCCCTTGCCTTTCCCATTCATCCTTTTTATTCCACGTTTTGTCTAATCTAGGTTATTCACCACTGTTAATTCTCTGAGTTTAATTGGCAATTGGCATTTTAATTGAGTCTTTCCAGAGAAATTGTTCCTCTGAAATGATTTGTGAAGAAAAGTATGTTGATGGGAAGCAAAGGGAACAACACAGAGATCTTAAGTTTGGCTACAAAATCAGCTGTAGAGGTTTATAAGACAAAATGAATGGTACAACAACAGGCAAATGATTTCCTTTGTTTCTGTCCTGGTTTCTGTGAGTAGTTGTACTGCGGCATTTCAAACTTCATAGGTGACCACCTTCTCTATATTTTGTTTGAAGCTCTAATCTGCCTTGATGAATTGGTTATGGTGTTTACAGACCTATTGAAGACACAAGGGAACTCCCAGATATTTACACTTGCTGCTTCTGCTATGAAGTAGACTGGTGTTTGCAAAAGAAGACATCATGGGTGATGTGAGCTGAGCAAACTAGCAGTACTAACAAGCACCTTCTGAGCTAAACCGTAGGTCTGCTGTCAGTCATCGAACCACCCCCATGCCTGACACACAGAATACCCAGAGTACATCTCGGTCATGCCACATGCTTTGATCTTATCAATGGACAAAAAATATACTTAGATTAAGCAATCTCTTAATCCACTACACTAAATGTGGTTGTCGGGCGTGCTTTGACATGTTCTCTGTAGCAGCAGATCTGACAGACCATGCCCTACAAGGAGCTGTGAGTTTTTATTGTGTCTCAGTGAATCATTCAATCATTAAATGCATAGTTTGGATAGAAATGGCTTTACCTGACTTTTGTCACCTGCCAATGTCATGGGGAAGGTTTGGTTAAATTGTCAAAACCACAAGTTGTTACATTGTACTAGCATGCATACTGGCTGCAGTTATTGGCAACATATAACATAACATAGTTTGATTCTTGTCACCGGGGAAAACAACTGTAAAAATATTGGACACTGGTCTTATAATTTGACTTCTGTCACCCTTATAAATCTAGATACTTTTTCTTTGCTAATACCGGTTTATCTTGAGGTAAAGGCACCCCATACAAATAACATTATTCTTGCCACATGAATACTCATGTTGACATTTTACTTATGCTGACATTAAAAAAGTCCCCCCTGGGGTTAATAAAGCATTATTTTATATTTATATATATTTTATATTTAATAACCTATGGTACAATTAGGAAACAGACAAAGAAATGAGAACTTGATGGTAATGACTTTACCCCATAAATAGAGAGCTTGCGAGAGAAAAACACTCACTGTCACAGCATAGGGTCAATGGTCAGCCAGCTGTATTCTGGTTTTGGCCTGTGTCATCTCAGCTGTTTCTGGTGTTTTGCTTTCTTCCTTCCTGGGAGCTTCATCAACCAAGTGATGTATTGTCTGGTGTCTCCTCTTCCGCTTTCCTTAGGCATGCCTCAGCTTGTCTGCAACACATGACTTTACTCTGACATCATTGCCCCTCTGGGTCTGGACCACCAGCAACTCCAGTGGACAGGTGAACCAGCCAGCTAGTCCAATGCCTTCAGCTTTGAAGCCTTACAGCCTCTATGTGACAATTCCCTAAGCAGTCAAGAAACCACAAAGTCTTATGTGAATACTGGGTTCCTCTGATATTTGTGCTACACTCAAAATGGACTGATGTGTGCCGAAATGTAACCATTGCTCTGGTCCCCTTCTCTCCATCTTCTACTTTTTTTGTGCAGGCATCATGTTACTCTTCTTGCTAGAAGACATTATTGGAGCAGGAAAAATGAGAAGTAATAGCTTTATAAAATACCCTGCCGGAGTGACCTTGTTTGAAAGAAAAATGGGCTAATAATAGGACAAATCTAGAGCTGCACACCCACTTGTAATAGGCCTGAACTAAAAGCTAAAATTGGCTACATTAAAAGTGCGGACCAGGAAGAAAAGGGCCACTCAGGTGAGGGTGCAAAGGGACTTCACAGAAGGGACTTCACAGAAGGGACTGAGTGTGTTTAGTTTTTTCACATCGCCTGGCTGTCGGCCCCCCAAAACACATTGAGGGCCACTCTAATCCCTACTTACAGTCTCTCTGGTATCTCTGTCATCTCATTCCTGGGACAAAACACTTTTTATTGGTAGACACCCATGAGAAGCATTTTATTTGGCAGCATTCGATTGCTTTGGTTTAAGATGGCGAGACTCATATGTTTAAATAGGTCACCCTGCTTCTCTGCAGTGGTGTAGGGAGTGTTGTGAAAATTTGGGGGGGGCTGATACATATGGTGGAATACTTTAAATACCTAATCCTGTAATGTGAACTGTTGCTGAAAGTGCAGGGTTTTCTTTTTTCCTTTTGTTTCACGCCACGCTTCTGAAAATTTGAATCATTAGCGAATTAAATCATAATTATTTTATTGTGTGTAACATATTACAAAAAGTTTCAAGTCTTTCAAGTGGTTTCCCTTGATAGCCACACTTTGCCGTTGAAGTATGACTTCCCATACCAGTTCGTCGTCTGTTCCAGAAGTGCCCGTGTTCCCTTTTCACTGTCGCCACACCTACTTTCACCAGCTCATCGGAGAATTCCTCTGGGGTGTTTATTTTGCTCTTGCTCTGTGCCAAGGTCCTGTCTGTGGGTTCAGGGGTGGCTCCGGTCCAGTATTACCCCATGTGGTCAATGTCTCTTTCCTAATGGGTTGATATTAAAACCTGGATCTGCTCTATGGCCCAGTCATAATTATGGCAACTGTTCACATACCTCCTCCATGTCTCCGAGTTCAAGAGTTCAAGCCTTGCGTTTCACCTCATCATTCTTTACCGTATTTCTGATTTATAAGCCAAAATATCCGCACAGCATTAACATGTGTAATAAAATACAGAAGGGCATTACCACATTCATACAATGAAATAACGATACCAGAAGCTTCACATAACCTGTACTACTATGCTTTCATTACAAAAAAAAATGGATTTTGATTTTTGAATTGGACCGTGGTTGGTATAACTTGCCATTCTTGGCTTAGATACTATATCTAATATATCATTTATACTAAGTGCCTGGATCAAGGACATGACAAAAAGGCCCCTCCTGGTACATGAGGCAGAATCCTTCGGGTTATGAACCCACACCTTACATTGTATATGCCATCTGCAGCTCTATGGTACATGGTGTGGATGGCTATAAATAAAATATGTTAGACTTACATTATTCATGCATACAAGTACAGAACAAAATAAGGACATTTTAAACAGTCAAAAAGGCTTCTGTTCCTTATTCATGGTGAACATGTATCAGATTCATTATTTGCCTGTAACACAATGAATCCTATTGCAAATATCATAACCTGCTAAATATTCCAAACTATAGAAACTTTAGCATTAGCTTTAAGGCAAACACATATCACATATCACTATGCATTAGGGGTTGATCACATTACAGACATGCTGTCACTAATGCTTCTCCAAACATCACTCCCATCCCATAGCATCACCTGATTCAGTTATTTCAGAATTAAAATATAAAACTAGTAAGCTTTATAACACGATAAGCAGCTGCTAAATATCAGTAAATTAATTGGCCAGATGAATTCCTAGGATCGGGAATTGTGTTTCAGTGGGGAAATAGGGTTCACGGGTGAATGACCCCAAGTAAACTTGCTGATGGCTTTTCTCCCCATCCGCATTGCCTCCTCACCACTCACACACATCTAGTCTAAATAGGGAAGAGACACAGCAACAACAACAGTACTGAACCATTACAAACAATGTACGGCTTGTGCAATGCGTTTGTGAAAGAGCGATAAAAAAGTAATTTTCAAAATGAGTCAGTGGGGTAGGGTGATGTGCCTGTGATCAGGAGGTTGGTGGGTCAGATCCCAGACATTTCATCGTTGGGCCCTTGTAGCAGCTTACAGTGTAATAGCTAACAGTAATGTAATGACAGCCCCTAAGCAAGACCTTAACCCCGGATCATTTTTCAAAAAATTAAGCATCTTCTAAATAAATAAAACATAATTTAGCAACCAATGTATATTTTGATGCTGATGAATGTAGATTATGTGTGATGTAAAATAGTGGGGTGAAATACGGTGGGAGGGGTTCATGTCCTGTTTCATTGTACTTATTTTAATCTTTCCTTTTTTAGAAATCTGTATCTGTTTACTGTAAATCACCAAAGATGACACGGAAGAGCATTTTTTACAAGTTTGATGTAATGACAAGATGACATTTCTATGAGTAATTCTTGTCTGAAATAAATATCACCGACAAGCAGCAGACAGGTTTCATGAGATAATAAGTGCCTTGACTCGTGTCTGACACTCCTCACGCATTCCATCGTGATCCATTTTGGCTCACAGGATGATGTTGTGCATTTCCTTTTTGTTCGACTCACTTCAGACTTCGAGAGGCTTTGGAGAAAGATAATTGAAAAATATTCTAGAATTTTTAGGCAAAAAAACTTCAGCTAAGAGTATGATAATTTATTTGGTACTGAAATGTGACATCACAGGAACACAATAACCAACAGGACAGGGCTAAAAATAGTCAAGACATGCATGCACATCCACAGAGAGCGCAGAACATTCCTCAGATATCGGCAAAGAAATAATAACAGGGCCACACACACTTCAAATGGCTGACGGATACAGCAGAGAGTACTGCCGCTGTCGCACACCATTTAAAGGCAGAGTCCAGTGCCAGGATCAGGTGTCACCGCAAGTGCATTCGTATTTCAGCTCCCTCTCGGTGTCACAAATACTTGCTCAAAGGAAATTTAGCTAAGAGGTCCATTGGCACAGCCTTCCTGGGATCAGAATTTGAAAAGATAACAGCTACACAACTCATTTGTGTTTTATAGACACATACATTGACGTAAATTATGGGGAAATGGGAAAAACCAACCTGCGTAACCCCCCCGGATCCCCTTAAATGGGTGGAGCCCTCAAATCTCCTGGGGCACAATCCAAAGTTATGCCTTGAAGACACAACTTACATGTCTTGATGGCTCTGAAGAGTTCAGTAGTTCACTCATTGCTTTAATATAATTTTTCTCAAAAGACTTATTTCATTATGAATGAAATAAATGGAATGAGGCTCCGGACCCCCCGCAACGCAGTAGGATAAGCGGTTTGGAAAATGGATGGATGGAGGTTACGTTAAGTATTGGAAGCTGAGTAAGGAAGAGACATGAACACAGCATAGTTTACTAATATAAAGCTGATGGCCTAATTCTGATCAACATACATTAATAATAGGATGTTATAGATTACTGTGCTGTATTTAATTATTCGCTTTAATTATGTTCCCTCCCTCGTGCCCCATGATTCCCAGGCTCCAGGCTCATTGTGACCCTGTACTGGGTGAGTGGCTAATACAGATGGATGTTAATTATCTTGCCATGTGGAATAAATCGAATAAGACTTGTGTGAATTGATTTGGTCTTGTTCCTAATTTAACATATCAGCAATAAGAATGGGTTAAACTCCTACTTGAATTTCTACAAATATTTCCACTAAGTGCTAATTTAATGAAGAAAACTAAGACTGTGTATTCCTTATCTTAATGGAGTGGACCCTGGGACCTCAATGGCCTACCATCACTGCCAGCAGCCGCCTTGCCCCAATCTACCTTGACCTTTTCATGGGAGGCCTCCTTGGCCTGTGTCATTCCTGTGTTGCCCATGATCCCCTCTTCACAATGCAGCTGGTAGCTTCATTTAACTGGTTTTATGCACTATGCAGACTCTTTGGCTCAGGGACAGGTAGCAGCCTACAGAGCATGAACCCACCTCCTTGTATGGATGAAATGGGTTTCCTCTGCTTTTCCTACATGGATTTTATACCTAATGTGATCTCAGACCAGCACAGAGACACCTATTATATTGCTTTATATTATATTTATACATTATACATTATATTTATATCTTATAGATCAATTTCACTTACATTTTAGTACTGCACATTCTGGTTTATATCACAACCGGATACCCTATAAGGGACTTTCTCTCTGGCAAATAAATTAAAAATAATGATACTGGTTGTAACCGCAGAAGGTTTTTCACATTACAAGGATTATAATGGATTGTGGCATTATCAGTGTTTTTCGAGTTCCTGAAATACGGCGATTTCAAAGCATGTGAGGAATATGAATCTCTGTCATTTATACAGCAGATGTCTTATGAACGTGGCCATTATTCTCCGGCCAATTAGATAGTGGGACTTCCCTCTGATGTCAGAATGCACAAAGCCCCAACCCCCTCTGCCCATGTCAACCCTCTTTCTGTTAGATGGGAGTCAAACGTCATTCCCATCAGCCCTTTGAGCACCGTGATGCTGGCCTTTGTGGTTTTGGTTATGAGACCTGCATCCACCAGCAGTCCCGTTGACAGACCAAATTGCCTGTCTGCTAATATTAACCAGCACTGGGATTACGAGTTAAGGATAAGAAACAGGGAGGCTCTGTCTCATTCTGTCAGACTTTGTTTAGCTTACTGGGACATTCCCTTACTTATGGTGCCTTTATATCATGGCGTTCCACGAATTTGCCCATCAGTCATACTGGGATAGATTTTCTATGCACAGGATATTTTTGTTTTCAAGCTACAAACTGAAAATATAACAGATTCTGGATCTAAACACGAGACGACAATGACAAAAGCACGAGAGACCCTCCTGTCTGGGACCCCAAGATGTCATGGGAACAGGGAAATGAAACACCAGCCAATGGCAGGGGAGCCAAGCAGGGGTGGAGGGTTATTGCACAACCTCATATCATGCACTCAGGCTCTGTTTCACACACACACACACACACACACACACACACACATGCACACACACACACACACAAAACACATATCTTTGTAGGTGACTCTCCGTTCATTTCTATAGGGAAAACTGTAACCCTAACATAACGACCTTAGCCCTCCCCAGCCCTGTACTTTAACAAGTAACCAAACAAAATGAGACTTTTGGCATTTTTAGTTTTTTGATTGCACTCACAGATCTTTGTGGGAACCTGAAAAATGGTCCCCACAATGTCAAAGTTGCAGGTTTTTATTACATTGTATGAAACATTTGGTTTCTACAATGTAATATAAACATAATACAAAACACATATCTGTAATCTAATCTTTGTGGGGACCGCTCATCCATTGTTATGGGAAAAATTCTAATACTAACTAGGACACCCTTAACCCCTATCCATCCCTATCCCGAACCATAAGTAAGGAAACAAAATACTTTTGACTTTTTTAATTGCATTCACAGATTTTTATAAAATTGAGGTCATCCAAATCAAGTTATCATGTTAGATGGACATGCTGTTTCCCAGAATCTATTGTCACACCATAGTAGAGGCTGCTCGCCTCTCCCCTGTATTATCGTCCAATAAGAATGTCCCACAGGCCACACGCCACTCACAGCCCCGCGTCATGTGGTCCTGCTCACTGCCCAGAACCTTAACTATGGTCACTATAGCACCAGGTGACCTCCCCAGTGGCTCGTCCAGTCATTTGTAGCATTCTGCTTTTAGTATGAGTGTAGGCATGTAAATGTCTGTAATTCGTGCAAATTTAGATCATCAGAGCAAGTTATAGTTCTGAACACGAGACACGGGTATTTATTTTGCAGGATGATTAAAGCCTAGCCTGTTTTTTGCTGCGAGCAGTTAGATGTGTGATTGTGATGAATTTAAGTGTTACCTCTGAACTTCTCACAGAGCCAAATATGGCAGGTTGCTGGTCTTAGAGATGAGAATTTAAAAGGTGACTTTATATTATTGAGAATTTCCTTGACAAATTAGCACTATGCTCATGTCAGGAATCAGCCCCCAAGGTGTGCTTCCTCATTCCCATGGCAACCACACTACTGTACCCCACACAATCCACACACCGCCCCCATGCCTTAGCAGACCTGGGGCATGGAGGAAAGACAGTTACCAGCCAGAGTGCTCTGCTGCAATACCTAGTATAGTAAAATAGTGTTAACCTAAAGCCATCCAAATGTTCTAAATCTGTCTCCTCAAAGTTGATGATATACTAGTAATGCAAGGTTGGACTTCCATCACACGATAGTGAGCTCTTGTCAGTCACTAGGATGGACATGTGCATATATGGTATTCATTCATTCAATCATTCATTTATTAATTTCTTTATTCATTCATTCTTTTTTTTTATTCTGTTACCTGATTTTTGAGAAGGTAGACAGTGTAGGGACCTCGAGAGGGTATGGATAACCAGACAGTGGTAAAAGCATTAGATCTTTGTGTGTTTGTTGCTATGTCTAGGTGTCACGACAGAACACTCGGGTGAGTTCCAAAACCTGTAATTGGGGCAAGACAGAATCGGGTCCAGTAGACAAGCAGGGTCAGAGCCAGAGATTCGTCTGAAACTGTTTACCAAAGCCGGAGGACGATCCAAAAGAGAGGTCGTGAAGCTGGGTGTAGTGGAGTTGGGGAAGCGGGAGATCTGTCCGATGACGTGGACGACACACATGAGGAGGAGCCACAAGGAATGATCAGGGCTGGTCAGGAGGGAGGTGGGACGGAGTAGGAGGCGCGGGTAGAGGGAGTAGGGAGAATCGGGCAGAGTGGAGCTGCAACAGAGACTGGGGTTAGTAATGCTCGGACATGTCATAATCAGCAATACCTTGCACGGACAGATCTCTGTGCGGAGCTTAAATAGTCAGGTAGGCGTAATTCTTGGGGGCGGCGCCGTCCGCTGTCATGACACTAGGGTTCAATTTAGGGGGATGGTGGCCCCTGGGCTAACGTCATTGTTGGGTCCCCACCTCCTGCATAAAATGCTGCTATAATAACCATGAAAAAAAACTGGGGGCCCCTACAATTGAGGGCCCTTTGTTACAGCCCAGGTTAGCCTGTGTCAGGTCCTGTCCTTGGCTGTGACTGTCTACACCCCCTCCCCCTTATCTGCTGGTCACTTACTGATTGACATGAATCCTCCTTTACTCTGTAAGCACCACAAACTCACCAGCTGATGGGGCTGCTCGTTCGGGTAAGACAGGGGGGCCCGCGGCATGAAAAATAAATAGCGAATAAATAAGACACATGGTCTCTGCCCTAAGGCCTGTAACAGGGAGTCTATAAAAAGAACACAGGCTGCAAGTCAATCAATACCGATGAAGGAGAGGAACAGGAGACGGTGGGTACCAGCCTGGGGGTGGGGGTGGGGGGC
>JABFEA020000001.1:12502637-12523410 GCA_019775915.2 Cyphomyrus plagiostoma | reverse complement strand
CCCCCCCCCCCCCCCCCCCCCCCCCCCCCCCCCCCCCCCCCCCCCCCCCCCCCCCCCCCCCAAACGGAGGGACATCTCCCTGACAATAATGGAAGCCAGGTGCCTGTCGGCTACTGTAAACATGGTTCCCTCGCTGGAAACGTCAGGAACAGGTCGGCACTGAATATATTCGGATGAGTCATACCACTGTATACAGATTCCCAAGATATGATGGGTCTTCACCTTGCCCAGAATGGCCATGTGTCTTTAATGCCCTAAGGCAAACAGCAGGCACTGTGCTTCTCTCTCCAACAGTCGCATCGTTCGTATACTTTCCGTATTTGTCTCAGTCCGATATACTGCATGCACTCAACCGCCACGTCAAGTCTTCTTGAAGACCCACTGTAAAAAAAGGTCCTCAGACATAGTAACAGTTCTAATAATTAATCCCACGGACATTTAAAGCAGCAGGAAGCAGGCCCTGTTCTTGAGCCTGACATTAGGAGCACCTGACTCTCTGCCTCGTTAATGACGACTGGTCGTGTCTATGTGCCTGAGGAATGGGGAGACAGATGAGGAAGATGGAGCTACTTTCTTCTTCTGTATTCCTAGACAGTGTCCCACAGCACCGGGATGAATCATGGGAATGAGGACAGGCACACAGGACTCGTTCTCCACAGCTCCCCCCTCCCCCCCGTGTGAACAGAAGTCCCAGTGCAGTGGACAAATGGATATGCAGCAAACTGTTTATATTCCCTTCCCCAGTTTCCTTAAAGCATCGTCTCACTGTCCAGCTGCAGAAGGGAAAGATCACCTTGTGACCTAAAACAACATGACACAACAGGAAGTGACCCAAGAAGAAAAAAAGATATACAAACAAATTACAATTGTCTGTCTTCCATTTTTATCTTTGACATTGTAAGATCTGATTTTAAACAACATGCTATATTTTTCTTACATTCCAAAAAATCCTGAAACATAACAAAAATGCTTTGTACGTTTTAAACCCAGCTGCTCGTACTCCTAAAACAGATGTTGAAAAGGGGGAATGATGTGGCCAGATGAGAATAGGGTGTCATCGTCCAAAACCGCCTATAGAGGGTGAGATCTCAAAGTGCCAATCCTAATAGAGGTCTCCAGAGCAAACAGCTGGGCTTACCTTAAGGACAGATGATATCCAAGAACTCGGTGTGGGAAAGGGGTTTACCTTCAAAGCAGTGGAACAATCCAATGGATTTCACTTTATTTCTTGTTTTTTTATTGGTCTTTTCTTACTGGCAGCAGCCCTTCGAAAGAATTCAGGAAAAACACTTCTGTGTATTTGGGTTAATGTTTCAAAAGTCTGTTTGTACGTTCCGTCTTGCAAATGAGATCAGTATATTTATTGAGTTGAGTCATTCAAAAACTAAATATTTTATGGCCTTTCTTAGGATGACTGATGTACAATACTTCTCTTTACAAAAGGTAAGTTGAGTGGGGCAGCTTGTGGGTAGTTCAAAAGTCTCTCACCCTGAAGGCAACATCCCAAACATCACTAATAATAAGCTTAGGGCCTGTCAACCCACAACAGACATATAGACACATTTTTTGCACGAAATACAGTTATTCAAATGTCCTTTGAAGGGTGCCAAATTCTCGTGTTTATTTTGGTTTGAAAAAGATTAGGCTTTGCTTACAATTTAAGTTTTGCATTTATGGTATTTTAGTATGCGGTTTATTATGCTTTGTGTAGTACATGTTTCTATGGAAATATTTGATTCTTATCATAATTGTTCAGTTGTTAGTTGCATAATGCTTTCTGGTTGTTTATTTTATTAGATCCAATTAGAGTAACCATCCTCTTTGGAGGTTCTCCAGTGAGCTGTTATACACACTTGGTGAGATCACTGTTGGGCTGGCAGCCTGGCACTACAGCAGACTGTTTTTGGTGGAAGGCCTATACTGCATGACGGCACATCCAGGTATATAGTTAGCTAATCAGTAATAAAACCTCTGCTTCATGCAACATTAAGAGAGACGTCTTCCAGACTGCAGACAACGTCGTCCTTTTTCAGTTAAACCAACGGCAGCAGTTATTGCTGCCTTAGCTTTACTCATTCTTTTCCACGATGTCAGTATCCTGCAGACTGTTTGAAGATACTGCTGACCAGACACATCCACTCTTAAGTGTTCCTCACTCTCGTCTCCCTCCATCGCTCACCGTGAGGCAGCATTGTACCGCTTACCAGAGACGGAATGGACACCTGGATGTGGAAAGGAATTAAATGAGCCAGACTGCTTGATTTACAGCCGTTTACACAAGCGGTGAACGCGTATGTTCCTCTCCCACTGCAAGTGGACGTGAGGCAGGATGTGGTGTTGGGACCTAGAGATGATCACCTTTTAAAAAAAACGTCAGATGAATGCCACGACCTCGACAGAGTCCAAACCAGAATTACCCACCATATTCCACTCCTGGTTTAAATAAATATCTACTTTTACTTAGCCTGCCCCCTGAAAATGGCCGTGGATGTGGATTATTATGTTTGTAACAGGCATTCTGAAGATTTTCTGATTGCTTACATTCCATTAGGAGCAGATGTTACTTGACTGCATGTGCAGAGGTTTGGGAGACGCACTGTTACATTGCAGGAAAATTGCTATGCTGATGAATAGTACTCCACACTGTAGGAAACTCGAACAAATCAAAGTATAATCTGGCATCATGTACCATCCTCATTTTGTCAAAAATTACTCAACTGGTGTAAAAATCTATGTGCTGCGAAAGAGCATTTTAACCCTCTATAATACATCTGTTGGTCCATCACTGAGGGGTTGTCAACCCCAAAATTGAAGGCTATCCATCCATTTCTGTATGTGCTTGAACTTATGCAGGATTTCTGAGCCTGCTCAGAAATGACAAAGCAGGGAATAAGCTATTGTAGGGCACATTCATATCTACACCTACAGGGAATCTGTCAATTCCAGTTATTCTTACCACATTTTGGAGCTGGGGGGGGAAGATTATGACATGGATAGAACATGTAAACTGCATACACATAGAGGTAGGGTGGAGACTCGAACCCTAGTCCCAGAGACGAGAGGCAACAGCACGAATGACAGTACCATCACGCCACCCCCACTGAAACCTATGATAAATGTAAATCGTTATAAATGTGTTCAGCCTAGAGCTCCGCAAGGCACTACTTCTGGCTCTGTGGATGGTCATTGCTCTCTAAAGGATCACGGCTGACGTCCATGACCGTTATTGTGGGCTCGATTAAATTCTTCCATAGTGAGAGAGTCTGTCAGGAAAAAGATTAATGGTTCAGTAAGGGAGGCAGGCAAAACTATGGCGGTAGGCAAACGGAGCTAGGGCGTGCGAGAGGTGTTGGACTCCCCCTACAGGTAGTAACTGTTTAGTACGCTACAGTTTAAAAATAAAACTAATCAATAGTGATGGGAATAGTGACTTAGAAGAAAGGGCTCACCAGGTTTATCTGCCAAATTAATACTACAATAATGATTAGGCTACTACTTTGAATTTATCCTTCGTAGGAAATCAATTAATTAAACACTTATATTAGAAAACAAGGATAATGAACTTTTGTGCAAAACAGCTTCAGTGCAAATCTAAAAACTCTGAATGCTGTGCTTACAAACAGCACCAGACAAATCCTGCTTTTAAGAAATCTGCGCGACAGCGTCCACCTCTCGTGACTGGCCGGTTCTCACTGTTCACGGCTGTCAATTACGACGCGTTCAAGAGATTCGGATCATTCGTAAATGTCACATCACTAAAAGTAAAGACACCACCGGTTTGTAAAAATGCTTTATGGGAAAAGTGATACATTGCAGGTAAAATAATAAGCAACATATGTCATCATTGAGGGTGATGTCATTTTGTTTTTAATTCTAGTACTGTCCTTCAATTCGAAGTGTTCAGTAATTTGTAAAAATTCTTGAATATTTTCTTTTTTAAGAAAAAGGCACCCACTTCCAAACACGCAATACTTCCAAAGACAAAAGTGTTCCGGGATACTGTAAAATAGCAAATGGCTTGTGTCGTATAGCGGTATCAAAATGTCGTAAACATGCCCCTGATTGCCGGGGTTTGAAACCCCTTCGGTCTCTTCCTACAGCACATAGACAGGATTTGGTATGATTTCGTCCTTGCTCTTTGAGAATTTTGTGTTTTAATGCAGAATGTTTTGTTCTAAAAAATAATTTTTTTTTTCATTTTAGAAACATGCCGGCTAAAGGTCCGTTGCAATCCGTCCAGGTTTTTGGACGTAAAGTGAGTACGAGTAGTTCATTTATTTCACGTGTTTAGCAGTGTGTTTTGTTAGCCGAAGCTGAATAAGAACTGTATGTATAATCAACATTGGATTCAGATTATGCTATTTTGCTGTCTATGTCGTATTCAGTGTATGATATTACGCGTCTCCTCACACGTTTTGAAATATGGTTTAGTCGACTACAACTTAATTTAAAAGATTTTCCCGTATTCCTGTGACGCGTGGAGGCTTGCGGCCTAGTTTATGCTGAGCTTGGTGGTAGCATAGACCACTATCTTTTGAAGTCAACATTATTGTAAAATTTTAATATTTAAACTGTTTTAGAATTTTGGGTGGTCAATAAAATGGGCTAGCTTGTATTTAGGACCTTCACTCCGTGGGTGTCCGCTTACACAGGCCTTGCTGCACACATGAGACAGTTTGTTTTTAAAGAAAACGCCTCAAATCGTATAAGTTTTCAGTACCGCTATAGCCAGTAGCTGCAAAACCATGTTTAAAATTTCGCCTTGAAGCTGCTGCTGTTTGGGGACTGGTAGTAATAAGGTCTTGCTTGTTGCAGAAAACGGCTACGGCTGTTGCTCATTGCAAGCGGGGCAATGGCCTCATTAAGGTGAACGGAAGGCCTTTGGAGATGGTTGAGCCAAGCACTCTCCAATATAAGGTAAGATGGAGTGTCCAATCTTATCCGTAAAGGGCCGGTGTGTATGCAGGTTTTTTGATATAACCTGTAGGTCAGCTGTTCAAACCCAGGTGTGAGGACTCTTCAGCCAATCAATCCTCTAATTAGTAATCTGATTAGGGAGTTGCAGCGAAAACCAACATACACACCAGCCCTTTGTGGATAAGATTGGACACCCCTGGTCTACAGTTTCAGGAGAAGCCATATTTGAATCTCAGAGATGTTTTAATGACCACTGGTCCGTAGAATTTCAGACATTCTGAAGCACAGATAAGTTGACTGAGCTGACCTTTGACAGTTGCCCATAGTGGTATAGTCATATGGTTTTTTTCATCTTAAATTCTTCAAAAATGCTATTTATCGTATTGTATAGATTAGTGTTTTCCTTGATTCAGCTCCTAATTGCGTTACCAAGGATAATTGTTAAAATCTGATTTGTTGGTTGTTACTTAATAGGAGTACTGTGATTTATTAGTGACCATAACGTGAACGCAGAGCAGCAATAAATGTAAACAAGTGCCATTTTGTGCTGCTGTTATAGTGTGTTGCGATGCCAATTGTCAAGGAAGTAGCTGCATAACAAGTGTTTTCAGTGTGATGTTTAAGTTCTAAGGCAACTTTGTCCCTTCTAACACCTCATTCTCTGCTGTCAGCTACTGGAACCATTGCTGCTTCTGGGTAAGGAGCGCTTTGCTGGCGTGGACATCAGAGTGCGTGTCAAGGGCGGTGGACATGTGGCCCAGATCTATGGTGAGCCCCCGTCTGATGTGATTTTAGAGCAGTCTGTTCTTGACGATCTCAGGATAGGCTTGGTCCAAGCAAAGGCTTCTGCAATAGGGGTGGACGGGAAATCAAATCTTATACAAATCGCTATTTTTCGACATGGTGATTTTAATATTTAATAATAATATTAAATATTTAATATTTTTAGAAATCAACTTTTTTGGAGTTGACAACAGGCCCAAATATTTAGTCTGCTAGACATCTGACAGGTGTCTGTAAGGCATCGGCATCTCTCTCCCGTCGCATCTTTGAACTATAGCCCTCAGCCGCTGATTCGCCAGCACCAGGCGAATGTCGTCTTTCCTCTGATCCGGGGCTTTTGTTGCAGATTGCTAAAAACTTTCAGCAAGCAGAAAATCGGGACTCAGATTGGGTCGTGTGAACTTGGAACTACTGTTTTTTTTTTTTTTTTTTTTTTTTTTTTTTTTTAGGCCTGGTCTTAATTTCCCGGCAAAAGCACACACTTGGATGGTGTCGTCTAAAATGTTTTAGCATGTTGGATGTGCTTTCAGAAAAATATCTGAGTTCGGTATAACAGAACCGTCAGACAGTCTTAACTACTTCTCTCTCTCCCCCAGTGTTGCTGTAAATTATTGGGAAGCTAAAATATTCCCAAACTACTGATTTAAGTGATGTGGGAGGGTCATTGAGCTCTCCAGTACTAGCTGTGACTAAGGCTACGTTCACACTGCTGGACAAATGTGGCCCAAATCCATTTTTTTTTTTTTTTTGCTGATATGTGACTCGGATCACATTTTTTCATGACAATGGGAACAGCATAAGTCACATGGAATCCGATTTTTTTCTTTTTTTTTTTTTCTTTTTCTTTCCAATTCCGGTTTGGGACACTTCAGTATGTGGTCATAAATCGGATTCAAGTCTGATTTTTTATTTTTTTTCCTTTGCAATGTAACCTCAGTCTGAACAGCAAAATCAGAATTCATGTGACTTTTACGTCACTCCCGATCGACATTAGTCGCAGTTCTGCACAGGTGGAAGTCACCATATGTCTCCATCAGTGCCAAACAAGGAGGAGAGCACAGAAGTTGGCCAGTGGAGGGACAGTGAGGTGCTGGATTTAATAGGTATTTGGGGGGGAGAAGTCTGTTCAGGCAAAACTGTAAGGCTCAAATCAGAATTGAGCATTAGGTCCTGCAGTGCGAACGTAGCCTAACTCAGAGCCACAGTTAGCATGTTTTCCATTTTGAACATCTACTTGTGAACTTAGGTTTCACCTGTGTCAAGAAAGGTAATAGTTTTTCATTGGGCGTTCAGAACGGAAAATTATGTAACCGAAAAGCACACGATGAATATGTGAAAATGTATATCTGTAACGCTCTTCAGCAGTATGTTTGACAATATGCTATGTATCACTATTTTTAAAGATGTATATTGTTTCAAAATGAGGCGAAATACTTGTTAATATGCACCTATGAAGTAAATTCTGTAATCATTTTTGTTTCTGGCACGCAGTAATAAGCCTGCAAGTTAAAAAAGGTAATATCCCAACAGGCTCAAGGCAGTTGTAAATTTGTGTTATTGTGACTTGTCATCTGAAAGATATTCAGTGGTTTGTAATTGCTGAAATGGGTGTGTGATTATTGAAGATCCAAGATTTATTGTCGTGTGTTAAGTACAGCATGTACTAAAATACAATGAAATTTGTACTTTTGAGTCTCCTTGCAGGCTGATTCATAAATGATAAATGCAAGTGGGAATGGTGGTATTAATATGTGTACAGTTAATGCAAGCGGGAATGGCAGTAATATGTACAAAGATGTAGCAGCAATGAAGACGTAAATAGACAGCAGTATGACAGCAGCAATAGAGTATAGTTAAAAGTATGACGTACATAATGGCAGGTAAAAAATAGAATGGCATATGGAAGACGCATATGAGAATGTGTAATGGCAGCAGTACAGAATGATGTAATAGTGTGAGGAAATGTTAAAATCTTTCGCTGTTTAACACTCATCCAGCAGTGGGGAAGAAACTGTCTCTATCTGGATGTGTGTGTGTGTGTAGATAGGAAAGAGTTTTGCCAGAGGGGAAGAGTGTGAGAAGTGACAATATATAAATATATATATTTATATTTATTGTTTTCTTGGGTTGAAACCTGAGTAGTTCACTGGCCATACTGGGAACTGCGTAATGCCAGTGCCGTGCAGATGCGTGTGGGTTTCATCAGTCTCCTTTTTTCTTCCCAGCCATCCGTCAGGCCATTTCAAAGTCCCTGGTTGCCTACTACCAGAAATGTAAGTACCCCCTGAGCACATATATTTACTTATTTTTTTCTGTCTAGGTAAGGCGCTGCTGACTGACCTTTTTATTTCCGCAGATGTGGATGAGGCCTCCAAGAAAGAGATCAAGGACATCCTGATCCAGTATGACAGGACCCTGCTGGTGGCTGACCCTCGCCGCTGCGAGTCCAAGAAGTTTGGTGGACCTGGAGCCCGTGCGCGCTACCAGAAGTCTTACCGTTAATCTCTGTACATTTTCACACAATAAACGGACAAAGGAATATGCTGTCTCCTGTTTTAACTTCCTCAGGCATGTTTTTGTCAGTTTTATTTATTGAAATGTAATTTCTGCACTTGTTTCTTCATAAATGCACTGCCCCATCTGTGAATGTAGATTTTGTATGGAATGTGGCCAGTTAACATTGATTACTTCTGCATGTATAGATATAAAATCTTCCAGAAAGTGGATGTTTTGTCACTGCAAAATCATCTCAATTTAATACTAGCTGAGTAGGAATAGCACACCTGTTACAGGTTCTGTGATAAAATCCCCACCTTGCTCTGTGTGTGGAGTTTGAATGTTTTCAGTGTGTTTCGTGTGTCCTTTTTGGAGGGTGGGGGGATGCTCTGCTTTCTTTTCGTAGTTAGGAATATTGTGTGATTGGCATCTCATCCGGACTGTCCCGTCTTGTGCAGTTTGCCAATATAAGCTACAGCTGGCTTCTCCATGACCTTGCACTGTATATGCAGACATTGGTGATGGATGGGTTACCCTTCGTTTGTACTGTGTCATTTGCTTAGAAACTTACGCAGTATACATTTTTTGAAGATGTAATACGATTGTCGCAAGGGGGCAGTGGTTAACTTGTTTGTTATTCCTACCTGTTTGGTTGCTGAAAACGTCATGCCTAACGTTGTCAATTGAAGATGGTTTATATTTTTGTAAGGGTGCAATGTGTGTCGCTCGCGATTGTCTAGGAAAAGCCATAAGACCACAGGTCATTAATCATTTTGGCAAATTCTCGAAATCAAAATATTTACGAATAAGGATTGAAGTTTATGAGTTTGCCAATGCAGAATTCACGGGCACTTTAGAATGATCTGTAGTTTTTGCTGTTTTATTTAGGCCTACCTTCTATTTCGATAATGAGCACCGAATCTCCCATACGCACTATTAATACTTGCGAAGATTTTGAACCATCGCACCAAACACCTCAGCAGTTATTTCGACAGATAAGTGGGTCGCTGCTTTCCGATAGGCAGAGACTGCGGCAGTGTGAGGCGGTGTAACTAATCCAGCCCTCTCGTGTATGTCAAGGCGCCTTGTTATGTCAATGAAAGCGGGGATTTCATGGAAGATCTGCGAGACTCCACTGACTTTGGTGTCCCAGCGTGGATTTCTCTTTCCGACACAGACCTCGGAACTGGTACTCGGAAAATACTCCGGCGACGAAACGCACTAAAATGCCCTCATAATTTCATACTTTACTCCCACTTGGACGCAGCCCTGAAATGAACATAAAGTGGAATTTGAAATTACTGTTTCCTTGGATAGTTGTAATCTTCCATCTGCTTGTTTTTCACGGTAGGTTGTTGATTTGATTTGACTTGTTTTCAAATAACGTGATAACAGTGTTGCCGAGCTGAACAAAACATTTTATTCAGCTGTCACTTTATTACACCAGTTATACGATTCATATTTAAAAGCCGCATTGTCCTTACACTGAGAGTTGGGTTAGTCCTTTATTTAAACGTGTGTTTATCGTCATAGTAATTCGAGTTACAAATTAGTCTAATCTTCACCGGTTACCCTATTACTAGTACTCCAACACATATAAAACTACTTATGGACATACTTTTGCAAAGAATTTTAACTCTTATTAATGTGTTTGGGCTGTATCTTTTCTTGTTAATCTATTCCCTGCTTCGTACTTAATTTCCAAGCGAAAACTATCTGTCATATACACGTTTCATACGTAGGTAACGTTATTTATTTTTTTTGTTTGTGTAGTGAATGGAATAGCAATGTCACAAGGTGCGTCTTCTAGGTGCAGTAGTTCTTTTAAATTATAATATGTTATATTCGTAATTTATTTCGTACTAGGCCTATTTTGTAATAAATTATATATAATTAACGAACTAAGGCGTCGTAGTGTTATTGTAGTAATAGTACCCTAGTAATATAGGCCTAGTAGGAATAAATAGGATTTCATGTCAAGTGTCAATTTGGTAAATATGTACACAATTCGATTGTGTACAAAAATGGCATTTGGAAATTGCATGTGGGCAATATTAGCTGATTTGAAAAACGAGCACAACCTGGAACTAATTTCTAGGCTATTTAGATTTATGTCATGGCTACATTTTTATTACTTAGGAAAATAAATTCACTGCATTTATTATCATTTACTAAACTAAATATACATTTCTTTTGTAGGTCATCGATTAATCAGTCGGTATATTTAGTTGACAGTTTCTGTTAATGATTTAACCTGCATATCGTTTCTCCGCCAATTAGGTTTTAATTGCCAGTCGCCAAAGCCTCAAAATAAATTCCCAAGGTACGTTTTTTTAATCTTGTTCCATTACCACATGTATATAAAGGTAAGGGCATTATTCTGTGTATTATTATCACGACTTGAAATGTTCACATTGAAATTAATCATAATTTTACTCTGGTGCCAGAAATGCTGTAGTTTATGTATTCTGTAATTCTATAATATTATGATCGATTTTGACATATCGAATCACCATAACGTTACAAAGAAAAAACTAACGCTAGACATTTTTCCTGAAGGTCTGCATACTGTCTCTCTGCTGCTTTTTAAGTTGCTTGCGCCAAGTTTCCTTTACCCCTACAATATGGTTCTATTTATGCATATTTTGAAGGAAATAAAATTCTAACATTATTCATTATAAAATACCAATTTAATTGCTCCATTAAAACAACAAAAAAATCTCATCCATCCTTCCATCCATCCATCCATCCATCTGTTTATAGCTCATTAACAACACAACAATAAAAAACGGTGTTGCTGCGTATATGATCTTTCCGTGACATTCAGGAAGCATAAAGTTTAAACAATGATACATTTCAGCCCCCATTTGAGACAGAGGTATTGCATGAAGAGGGGTAGTTTGGACACCAAAACCTAAAGGTCAAATAAAAAAGGAATTAATATACAGTATGTTTTATTTTATAAGTAAAATGCAACTAGGGCTCGAAATGTTAAGTTGATGTTGTCATGGTAACCAGTGCAGCATCTTTCCCTGTCTGAGAGTGATGGCATGCATTCCTACAGATACAGATAAATGTCTTTATAATTTCTGACCACTAGGCTTGAAGTTTCTACATGTCGTTTGTAGCAGTTAATTCTATATGTCTGAAGTAGTCTTTTCTCAGTAACTGACAGCTGGTAGTTGTCACATAAAGTCCACATTTTCCCAGCCCTGATTCTGCCATAGAGTGGTTGTCCTCTTAACTCCACATAACACAGGTTTCCATTTGTTCCCCTCAGGAGAAGGTTTAACTCCCTCAGACAGAAACGAGATCTCCTTGGAGAGGTGGGTGCACTTAAGAGAAAAGGGGGGCAGGAGAACCCAAATGTTAAGGTGCACCTTTACGGCCACAAAGGCTTCTTTGTGCACGAAACACAAACGGTACAGTAGCTAACAGGTGCTTTCTCACAGTGCACTAGCGATCTGCCACCCAGTCTGTAGCAGAGCAGCTTTCAGCGAGGTTTGCCATCTTTGGGCCGGGAGACATGTGTGAACCAAAGAGCATATGAAGGATACCTGGAGGCTGACTTACTCTTTACAGCTAGAAATTTATTCTGTGCTTTGAGATAATTTATTAGCAGGGCTAATACACGGGATACATGTGGATGCCATTCCCCTATGGGGGGGGGGAAATGATGAAATCCATCCCCTTTTAAAATATACCCCCCCCCCCCCCCCCCAAATTGTTCTGTGTAATTATCACTCACATCAAGGTAAATCAGTCAGCTATATCTGGGGTACACACAGGGCTATTAAAATGGGGGGGGGTGTCAGGATGATTGGAAAGATCCTTGAGTGACATGGGCCCTAAAAGAATATGAACATAACAGGATTGGTTTGGGTTGGGGGCTCAGTATGATGTGCTTTTATGAGGCCCAAAATATCTAGCAGCACCGGACAGAAACACAATTTAATCTGAAATATGCAATTGTTCCCCCCTCCCACCAACAATTTTTTTCATTGCCTCACTTCCATACCTCCACCACTCCTTTTGAAATATTTTTTTAAATCAACCACTGCTTATTACCTTCTATGCATCCATCCAACTGGCTCATGCTGCTGATAGAGTCAATTTAACTTCATACTGACACAGCTTCCTTAATTATCCATGTGCAACATGAACCGGCAGTAAGGTGTTTATTGAAAGCTGAGTGTTTTGACTGTTAATCTGATAGCGGAAACCCTCTCTGCGTACTGTAGACCATCAATCCCGTGCTTCCTGACTCCGCCTTGCCAAGAAGCATCCTGCATAACTTCACTGCTCGCCATGCCTCCACAGGTAAACCTTCCAGATCTTAATGTTAGTACTGAATGGTGACATTTTATTTACCCAGACACGCGCTTCCTCCTTGCCCCCCCCCCCCCCCGCCTCGACGTGACCTCTTTAGGACCAGTGAAGCACAAGTGTCCCACTAGCGTTTCTCTGATTTTCTGGTTCGGGATACAACAGGGGTGGAGTTCACGCATCTGGAACATTCTCCGGCACCCACGTCTCTTAGGGCACCTTTTGACCTCTGGTGCCGGAGCGGGACTGGCGTCAAAATGGGCGCCGGAGTTATGCGGGTTCTCATGGAAGCGGAGACATAGCGTCTCTTTGTCGCCGTGGACACCGCCGGCGGACTCATATGTCTCAGGTTGTGACCGGCTGTCTCCCCTTTCAGAGTCCTGTAGCTGCCTTAATGGAGGCTGGTGCAAGGAAGGTGGTCTGTGTGACTGCGCCCAGTTCCAGGCCTCGGGCGAGCGCTGTCAGATCAGTGAGTGCACCGCTTTCCCGTTCCCTCACAATGGCGCCCCCTGGGATTTGCCCGGCCAGTTCAGAGTATTGCCTGCCTTGTTACCGTATCCCTTACTCCTGCTGCATTAACCAGTCCCACTGTGACCACAGGCCTTTTAAATAAGCACCGTCTGGGAATGAATATATTGTTTTTATAATAATAATAATAATAAAAATAATAATAAGAACAACATTCTACTTATCAGCAACAACAATACGAAGAATTTGGTGGTTGTTGTTTTGGTCATAGTATTTAATAAGCTAACCGGTTGCAACGTAGAGCTCATACTTGCTGTATAATCATCTACATGTGTGTATATAGCTACTATGTACCTGAAGCAATATCACACTTTATTAATAGACTATTACTAGTCAATTCTAACTGATTTTACATTTGAGGATACTTTGGTAATGCAGCCTTCTTGCCGAAACCTATTTGCAGTTTGATTACAATTCAGATTGTATTGCGATGGTTTGCATCCTGATCATTGTGTGGATTCACTGCATTCCTAAAGATTTGGAATGAATGGACCTCCTCTAGGACTGAAATGATCAGAAATTAAATGTATGAACAGATCTCTAGTGCATGCTGCATGAACAGAATGGCTAATGAACGGTCTGCTATATAAAAAGCCAGTTCAAACAGTCCGCCTTTCTGAAGGACCTTTTTCCTGCCTTTGTTGATTCATATTTATGACATGAGAAAAGACCTTTTCCTTCTTCTCATGCTGAGCCCAATATTTATCTCCTGCGTCCATAACATTACTGGGCGTTCGTGTCACGTTGGCCTCCCTTACCTCTACTCACTCCCATCAACCTCCCAGTTGAGTGGGCAGCAGCTTATTGACTGGAAAGCAGCGCCGCTCTCCGTGGGCATCCTGTCTAGATTGTTTGTAATCTCCCCTTGGAACAATTGCACTCTTTCTCCACAAAGCACTGTCTCCGTTAAATAGAAGAACCCCCCCTTTTGTCAATGTGTGTTATTGGCGTAAAGGTATGAATTGAATGAGTCAGTTCTCGCTAACAAAGGCAGCTTTTAGCTTGCTTTTGCTGCCATGTCGTCCTGTCCTGTTGTTATCCAGGTGACAGAAAAAAAATCAGGTTTTTAAAAAATACCTTTAAATGTTTGATGTCTGGGTCAGACCAGAGAGGACCAAAAAAAGGACTTTCAGCGACAGATTTCTGGAGTTTCAGTGACACATAGAGTTGCCACCTGTCTCATATTTAATGGGATCATTCCAAATTTTTGTATTTGGACCGAAATACAATTTAATTGCCCTGGTTCCCCCTGCCAGCAAATCAGAGGTTGGCGTCCTTTATTTCTACAGATTGAAAGTGGAAACCCTACTTACACATGTAACTGACTTGATGCGAGTTAGTTAGTAGGAGTTAGTACCTGAGCTTTAGTAGACTCCAGCCGTTTGAAAGGGCAATTCACGCTGGGAAGGCTAGTCACGCTTGGCCAGAGGTTTTCTCCTCCATTGTCTCCTTTGTACCTGACATACACAAGTGCCCCTTCACTTTATATAAGCTTCAGGGATCCGTTCAGTGACTGCGTGTTCTAATTACTCAAGCCCGTTATCTGCCTTATTATTGACTCACAAAAATCAGAGGGTATCGAATTTTAGGTCTATTCCAGAGTGTTGGGCAGTAATTATTAAATTCTTGTTCTTTATCTTTAAATGTCTAGTAGAAGTATCCCAAATTAGCAATCCAATAACTATTATTTTTAATTCAGCGTTTTGGTTTTATTAGGTTTAAGGGAAACCTTGTTCATGGGAACAAAGGGACTTCTGTTTTGAATTTTCCTGACCAACGAGTTGGCATTGGCGATAATTAATCTTTAAATCTACACGCCGATTAATGTGTAATTCCTTGTCCTTTGAAAAGCTTCTACTCTAGTTAAAACAACAAATGGTACACAGTAAGGGGCAAATTACTGGTATTTGGTGAAACAGACATGTGAAACATGACTGTTTTTGAAGTAATATAGTGTTAAATTAAACTACTTTAGAGTTAGTGTGCTATGACTCTGATGTGATTAATGTGCTTCCTATTTGAATTCAGTTGCCAACATGGGTCAGGACAGAGATGGGATCTGTCGGTCATGGGGACAGCACCACTTTGAGACATTTGATGGTATCTACTACTACTTCCCGGGAAAGTGTTCTTACATCCTGGCCAAAGACTGCCACAGGACGGAGCCACAGTATACAGTGTGGGTAGGTCAGAGAGCCTTTGACCCCTGGTCTGCCGATGATTCTTTGTGCCTCACGGCTCTCCATTAGAATGTTTCTTTGGAGTTATTTTTCCTTTCCTTTCACCTTCCTTAATATTGACATCTGAACCCAGAAATTGCTATTTGATTGCTTCTGGATGCTCGTTATCTATTGATATTGATGTCCTGGCTGTCCTGGTCTCCCAGTTTCAATCCACAGTAATATCTCACCCTCACAACCCCTAGGTGCACAATGAGCGGGACTGTGAAGGACCAATGTACACCTGTGCACGCTCCCTCAGCCTCTACTTCCCCAATGAGGAGGAGATCCTCATTGCTGAGTACCAGGTCCACAAAGGGGGTGTCAGGTGACTGTGGGGAACCTGCTGGGCTGGAGGAGGGGGGAATGGGGGAGGGAAGGCGTTGGTACTTTTGGAGATGAGCATGAGGAGATTCGGGAATTTGAAGTGTGTTGGTGTGTAAGGATGATTTTATGCAACTGGATATTTTACTGGAGCATGAACCACAGAATGGGGGGGGCTCATAAGGCTTTAGGCCTGAACTATATTCTTTTTTTAACAGAAGGGTATACCTGAATTTTTCAAAAGCATGCAGACAAGTGGACTTGCACTACAGATGCATACTGTGCTCTCTGTACTGGTGCAACCCAGAACAACTGAATTATGGTTTATGTCCTTGATCATATTTTTACAGTAATATTGGTTAATAATCCTGTTGGTTGTTAGACGTAATGACTCACTTAATGGTTAACTATATCTAATGATTTTCTTGCAATTTGGGAGCAGTAAGGGTAGATACTTACATGTCACATCCTGCCACGTTCCCATTGGCCAGACTGAGTTTACCGCAGACCATCCACAACGTGTTCATCGAGAGACTGGCCGACTACATCCTGGTGAAGAGCACGTTCGGCCTCTCCCTGGCCTGGGACGGGGGCTCTGGTGTCTACATCAAAATGACGGAAGAGCACAAAGGCCGACCTTGTGGACTCTGCGGGAACTACAATGATGACGGATCGGATGACCTCACCACCAGCTACGGTATGCCCAGTGAGGCTCCGGCAGCACTTATTCAGTCAGTCGTCGCCGGATTCAACCCGGTGTTGCGTCCGGGGGCTGCTGCTCCCCACCAGGATACGGAATTGTTACCATGCCTCTGACTGGTCTTTGTGATTCTGTGAAGAATAGGTCAGCCCAACTCCTGAAACCTGGCACCATGCTGACAGGCACCCTGCATGCTAATTGGGCCTGATGTCTTCTGGGTAAAACAAGTGTACGTTTGGCTATACCTTGTGAATGCAACCATGTATCTTAGTGCATATAACAAGGATCCCTCCAAATGTCCCCTCAAGGCGCTCAGATATCCTTAGCCACACTTTCCGTTCCGCCAAGTTTAAAGGATTCTAACTGTATTCGTACACCATTCCTGGCAACAAAAAGCCTCGTCTTTGGCTCTCAGAATTTTGCACCCGTTGACCAAAGGGATGCATTTCAGGTGACTCACGAGTTTGGGTTTAGTAGTTGGCGCTTGGTGGTGAAACCGTACCACAGCCTCCACACTGAAAGTAGACTCAAATATCACATCTGCTGCATTTTCTAGACTAATGGGAGATGTTTGGACACGGTGACACTCGCTTTGCCTCTGTCACCCCCCTGTCCCCCGCAGGCGTGAAGACCGAGGACACGGCGGACTTTGGCAACAGCTGGCATGTAGACCTTCCTCACCAGGCACCTTGTGAACCCGTGGAGGACAACTTCTCCGGGCCCTGCAAATCTGAGTCTGATATGGAGGTAGGTCACCGCCAGACTGTGTGGTCATATTTAATGAAAATGCTTTGGCTCTGAGCATGTGTTAATAACCTGCGGTGAGTAAGCAGTCGGGCGAGCAGGAGTGTTTACGGTTACGGTGATGAGTGAAGCGAGAAGAGTCGCTTTTTTCGGAGGCAGGGAGCGGCTGATTCTGCGTTTGCTTGGCCACAGGATGCCGTGGAGAAGTGCAGCGTCCTCCTCTTCTTTCCATTCCTCTCCTGCCATGAGAACATCGACCCCAACCCTTTCGTGGCCAGCTGCGTCTCTGACCTGTGTGTGTGAGTCACAGGATTTCCAGCCTCCTCTGCACCCTACCCCCACATGCCCCTCAACACTATAATTGAAGCAGTCTTCCCCCCGCCCCCAGAAGCTGGCAGTTCACCTGGGAGTCTTTCAATTGAGGGGATTATATTTATTGTGGAAAAATAATTAAATGGAGTTTAGGTTTAAAGGTAAGAGCTGGAGTGAGGGACTCTAATTTGTTGATGACTGAGGTGCTTTCAAGCGTGTAATGTCAGAAGCAGAGGGGGGGCAATGCTGATTATTTTAGACGCTATACATTTTTGTTGCCTATCAGGACATCGTGCTGAAACGCTGAAATTTTCCTGAGATTAATAAGTAGACTACTCTACAAATGGATACCAGACAACTTAAAAATGGGTCATTCTTAAGTGTGTACTCTCTATTTTGACTTCCAGTGAATACATTTTCATAAATTTAATAAAAATCGATTTTCATGTAGACTATATTGGTATAATTAAGACATACAGAAATGTACTAAGTATACATCATTTTCTAGTAAAGCCAAACTGTTTTGCTAGTTAAATTAAAAATATTTCAGTTTGAATTAAGTTTCATTTTTCTGAATTGCTTTTGTTGTTTCTCCAAAGAATTTTGTATATACAAAAATACGAACACTCACAGTACACTGCAAGCAGAAAACTGATTGAATAATATACTGGGGGAATCCCAGAGCTCCCAGATTATTGCCGGTCTGTTTAAAGGTGCCCTCTTGTGCACAGGTCTGACGATGAGGAGACGTTCTGTCGGACCCTGGTGGAGTACACCAGGGCCTGCTCGCACGTGGGCTACCCTGTGAGAGAGTGGAGGGACAGCTTCCCCACCTGTGGTGAGTGATCAGGTGGCACTAAATCGCTCCTGGAAGTGGTGTCACAGTGAGTCACTATTATTGTTTGATAGATATCGCTGGAAATCACCTAGTGCAGCGGTCCCCAACCTTTTTTGCGCCACGGACCGGTTACATGTCAGACAATATTTTCACGGGCCGGCCTTTAAAGTGTGGGGGGTAAATACGACGAAATAAAATGATACGACTGGCATAAAAACAAATATAAACCGCAGAAAAATAAAACTCACCATTACATTGAATTAGTGGGAGCCCTGAGCTAGTTTCTCCGAAACGAGCCAGTCTCATCTAGGCGTAATCTGAGACAATGACACCAAAAGTATTTGCCCGGTGGTTGGGGACCTCTGACCTAGTGGAAGTCAAAGTTTGGACACCATGGTGTGATCGGACACTATCACTCTCCTTTGGAGACCGCATGGTGTGTCAAAACTTTTAACTAGTACTGACTTACCTGGCTAGAGAAATGAAATGGGCCCTTAAATTTGCATATATAACGACCACGCTGCTAACCCGTACTCCATGCCCTCGCTAGGCTCTCATTAGAGAGAGGGTCAATGACGTCGTTTTGGGTCTTTCCAGCTGACCGCTGCGAGGACAGCTTCGTCCACAGGGACTGCATCAGCTGCTGTCCCCCCACCTGCACCTTTGAGAAGGAGTGTCTTGGCACCAACCTGCACTGCTTGGATGGCTGCTACTGCCCCGATGGTACAACCCCCCCACCTGTTTTAGCCTGCCTTTAGCTTCTCCTTAAATACAGCATTCTGGAATTATAAGCATTTCAGTCGCTAGGCAGCGCTTATCTCAAAGTGTCATATGTCCACATATGAGGAAGATTCTGAAGATCGCCTGCAGTGATTTAGCCGAACAACAGATCTGATTTAAATGATAATAAGAATTTGAGCGGTATAAAAAGTGATTTTGGCACCACCGGGACTGGCACCGTTGGGTTACTTAACTCAAGTTCACCGTCTTATAGTTAAACGGTAATACCTTCTTAATACACAGGCAACTTCGTCACCACCCCGATGAGTCATTCTTAGAGAGTGCTTTAAACTGACCAGTCCTTTTTTCCTCTGAATGGGTCAGTAGTGTGTGGGCAGTCTGTGTTGATAATGGGACTGAGACAATGATACTGAGACTTTCTGTGTGTTATGGTAGGGATGATTCTGCAAAATGGCACTTGCATTGCTGTGTCCCAGTGCCCCTGCGTGTACCATGGCCACACCTTCCCCCAAGGCCATGTGCTGGAGCAGGGCTGCAGTTCCTGGTAAGCCCCCCCCCCCCTGCCCCTCCCCCCAAATCATCTATGAGGTCATACTTAGACTCAGCTTTATTATTGCATATTATGTAGGTATGTGCAAGGAATAGAGGAATATAGCATCCCATGTCAGGGCAGTCACAAGAATTAAACATTACACTAAACCAGCATACAGGGATAACACAAATCCAGTAGCAGTGCTGCCCTACAAAGGCAAAACACAGTAACTACAATGACATTGATATTGAGAAAAAGGGTGTTTTCCTCTATTTTCTTCAAATTTGAGCATTTGCTATTACAAGGTAAAGGTGACTCGATTTTGGTCAAAGCCTGTGATATTAAAAGCCTAATATATTGAATGCAATGGTTTGTAATAAAGAACGGACTCACTACTTATTGACGCACGTAAAAACACAGCATGGCTTCAGCAGGTTGTTAACTCGCGGTACAGAACCTTATTTAGTTGCTTTTATTAGTACTGTTTGATTATTATTATGTACAGTATTATAACTATTCTGACTTACCTACAAACTTGAACTTACCTGACTTGAAGACAGACTTAGGGAATGAATTTCATTTGTAACCTGGGGATTGCGGGAGAAATCCCAGGAAAGCACTGGGAGGACATCGAGACGTGCTCTGGGCATTGAAAGGACACTGTTAAACTGGTACATAAAAATTAATGGTTAATCAATTAGGAAAGTCTATCCTTTGATAAGAAAATAAATCTGATGAGATTAAAGTTGCTGGCACCATGCAGAAACGCCCTGCAGGCTCCAGGATACTGAAGGCTTTCTTTGCATGGCCCGTTGAATGCATATGAAGAGCCATCTGTCCTTGATGTGTTCCAGTGTCTGCATGGGAGGTGTGTGGAACTGTACAGAGGGCAACTGTACAGGTAACCCTGCCTTTGTCAGTCTGTAACAAACCTTTATTTAATCACCAGCACCAGAGATGAGACATTTCAGCCTTAATGGCTTCATCCTTATGTCATTTTCTCAATTGGCTTGCAGCAGAGTGCTCCATTATGGGCAACTCGCACATCACCTCATTCGACGGGCGGATCTTCACACACCTGGGCACCTGCCAGTATGTGCTGGTGAAAAGCCGGGGAAGCACCCGCTTCATGGTGACCCTGCAGAACGTGCCCTGCGGTGAGGTAACACACGCTCCGTGGCTTCTACACTATCATCCATGACAACAACAAAAACAACAACTTTATTTTTGTATAGTGCATTATCACGACTTTACATCATCTCAAAGCGCTTTACAGCATCCCCACCCAAAGCCCCCAGTGAGTAAGCCATAGG
>JABFEA020000001.1:12492434-12502537 GCA_019775915.2 Cyphomyrus plagiostoma | reverse complement strand
CATCCATGGCCTTCTGCATCTCTGTCACCATCCATGACCTGCTCCATTTATACCTCCGTCCATGACCTTCTGCATCTTCATCACCTTTCATGGTCTTCTCCATGTATACCACCATCCATGGCCTTCTACTTCACCATCACCTTTTATGGTCTTCTCCATCTCCACCTCCAGCTTCTTTATCAATTCCACTGTTCAAAGCCATCTCCATTTATTACTCCATGTTACAGCTTCTTCAGCTACGCCCCCATCCATGGTCTTTTCCATAAACAACACCACCTGCTCAAACAGCAAGAAGACTTTAATGTATTACTACATCTACGCAATCATTTGATTCATTTGAATGAGTATGAATGATGTGCAGTGACTGATATCCTGCAGCAGTCTGTCGCCATGAGTGTTTTTAACCTGGGCAGTTGTGTATGGTCTTTAATCAGCGCTTGTTTGACCTGGCCGTCCTTGTGGAGTCTTCTGTGTGAAGTGGAGTTTGTGAGACAGTATTGATCTCTGCACATGTTTTAGGCGGTGAAACGTGACTGAGGCGGTGATGAGGCTGTACCATTACAGGGGGAAGTGTGAGAGCTGCCTGCTTTTCCAACCAAACCCCCAACCCCCTTCCCCCACCTGCACCCCCTGCAGAGGCAGGAGCACCCCTGCATCCATTCGATGACACTGGTGGTGGATGAGGACGTGAGCCGGCAGGTGACCCTCACCAGGGAAGGAGAGGTCTTCATCGGGGTCAACCAGGCGACCGGCCTGCCCTACGCTGACGGTGAGACCTCCCGAGGCCGTGCTGTTTCCATAGGCCTCTCTATCTTCTTAGGTGCTGTTTTTCTGGTTTTGCTTGCAATCAGTTCTCTTTGCTGGCTGGACTGCTGGGCCAGCGGGGCCACTCAGACCTGTGCCCGGGTAACTTTGGAGCGTCGACAATTGTGGTAAACAGTTATGAAAAGATGAAAAGAAATAATTTAATGCTAACCCATTTAACTTTTATTAATAAAAACCTGATTTCTACCCATGTATTCTTTTAAAACAAAAATGTGATCTGAAATCTACTAATCCATTGTATTTTATAACTTAAAATTATCGCTGCGTCATCAGAGGCATTAACCAAATCTCAACAGACACAAGGCAAGAATATGTGTAGTGACCCGGGCAGGTAAAAAAAAAAAAAAGTTTTTCAAAAGAAAACAGAGAAGTCTACATGATTTATTGGCTTGCACCCCTGGTTGAGATGCATTCCACAGTCCATGGTTTTTACAGTCTATCACAGATTTCTTCTCTCACAGGATCATTTCATATCTATGCTCTACATCTGCAAGTTCTTCTAGTAGCAGAAAAATGTTCTCATGCTTGAACAGACTCCTTTCTCTAATATGTCCTGCTTCTCCCCTCTCTCTGCCGTCCCGTAGATACGGTGGAGGTTCGTCAGCTGACGTCCCTCTTCGTGCAGCTGCACACTGTCTTCGGCTTGCGTGTGCAGTTCGATGGGCGCGGCGGGCGTCTGTACGTGCTGCTGGACAGCAGCTGGAAGGGCTTCACTGTGGGCTTGTGTGGTACCTTCAATGGGAACCTGCGCGATGACTTCCTGTGAGCCCCAAACGCTGCCCCAACACACCCACATCTACCTTCCTGTGGAAGGCAGGACTGAGAGTAACATCAGTCTGTAATGTTTCTGAGATGATTACATGATGAAAAGGATTCTTTATTGGTCATGTGCATCAGATGTATCGCAATACTTATTAGTTGGGTCTTACTTGAGGCGTTTCTCAATATATGTACTTGACCATACTTGTGTTCTTGTGTTCCATTGTTGAGGACCAATTCCAATGCTAAGAACAGAAATAGAAAAGATGGTAAAAATCCCTGTGTCATTTTTGGCCCACCCCAATTATCAATGGGCTGCATCCTCGCCAAAACAGACCTATCCCATGATTTGTTGCATCCCAAGTTCATTATTGAGAGGCAAGTTAGCAAGAATGCTCTTCCCAAGACCACAAGTAAGATCTCTGCATTCTTGGTATTGAGAAATACCCTTGGTTACAAAGAAAAAAACATGACTGTACAAAACAATATGGATAGTGTAAAACAATACAACATTGTGCAGAACAATACAGATGGTGCATAACAATCCAATAAAGTACAGAGGGTTTTATTAAGCTTGCATGGTTGATGGTACCCCTCACATTTCAGGAGTATCTTCAACGAGTTAGGCCTGCTTCTCTACTGGAGTCATTATCTCAGTCATCAGTGATACTTTGCCATCTGGGTTTGGCTGAGATGCTTTTACAGAGTTTCTTCTGGTTTAACCTTAATTTTGGCACCAGTATCATTTAGTACCAGTACCGTCTGTCTCACAGTATGACCATGAGATGCCATGATGCTGGCTGTGTTTCCTCACAGGTCCCCGTCGGGCATGATTGAGGGCACGCCCCAACTCCATGCCAACGCCTGGAAGGTCTCCTCAGCATGCAGCAACCCTATCAATGTGCCCATTATTGACCCCTGTGACCTGAACCAGGAGAATGGTACTGCTCGTTACATCTGATCAGCTCTTTATTTACCCCCTGAGATACCCAGAAGATTATTGAGAAGTACAGCTGCAGTTGTTTGCGGTCAAAATATTGTGTAGACTGTTATGACTCCTCCAGCCCTGCAGGGGGAGTAGGGGTTCGACACCGATTGTGCAACCTAAGCTTCCCCTGCAAGACTGAAGAGCTCATAATGTATGAATCATAGTATAAATGCGTAATATAGTGTAAAGATTTATCTTCAGCTCATTTGAAGTGCAGAAGCTCGAGCCGGCTTGTAAAAGATGAACGTGTGCTGCTCTCCTGCAGGGTTTTACGCCTCGTTGTGCGTTGTGCTCACAGAAGAGCTCTTTGCTCCCTGCCATGAATATGTCAGCCCCAGCGTGTACTACCAGCAGTGCCGCTTCCAGGCGTGCCTCTGTGGCGGGAGCTGCATGTGCACAGCCATGGCACACTACGCCTACGTCTGCGCCAAGCACCAGGTGGTCATTAACTTCCGGGCCCACGTGTCCGAGTGCGGTGAGTGATGGGGATGGGGGCGTTGGAGCTGAGGAACCACCTCACAAATAACAGTCCTGATATCAGTTCTGATTGTGGCTGGATGAATTAATTGCTGTCGCACGACCTGCATAAATTTGTCATAGTGGCATTTTCTAAATCTCTCAGTCCACTATTTCGTGAACATTTCTTTGGACTTAACAAAGTTTAAACAACCTTTAACAAAAGTTATTTGGATTACATGAGGACTGAGTGAGTTTTTTTTCCGTATATTGTAACATATGAGGAGGAAGCCTGACGTCAGCTCACTGGTGGTATCATCTCAAAAACAAGAAATGGACTGAGAACAGTTGCTCTTCGAATGTGCCCTGCCTGCACAGGTGTGGTGTGCCTGGGTGGAATGATGTACCACTCATGCACCTCCACCTGTGGGAGGACCTGCCATTCACTGTCCAGTGGGGAGCTGTGCAGTAACGACTGTGCCGAAGGCTGCGGCTGTAGTGACAACACCTTCTACGACGATGTGCGCCAGCGTTGTGTCCTTGTGTAAGCACATCTCTGCCCAGCCCCTTCGGGAAACTCACGTCATAGGGTGCTTCTGTATTCATCCATCTCTTTGAGTTTTGATTGGTTCTTTAGCAAACGTCCTGTTGATGACCCAAGGTAATGGGATTGCTGGTGTTCTGGTGTCTCTTGTACCCACAGGTCTCACTGTCACTGCTACTTCATGGGATCTGTCTTCCAGCCTGGCGAGGTGTCCTTCAGTGCCTCAGGTCCCTGGTGAGCCTTTTACATTACCTGTAGTGATGTGATGTTGAGACCAAGTCATTAACAAACACCAGAGGGTATCAAGACTGAGACTAGACCAAGACCACAGCAGGGCCTAGACCAAGTCAAGATCAGAGACTAATGTTTGAGTCTACATAACACAAAATACTATAAAATGTGGAACATAGGCACCATCTTGGGGCTTAGTAGTGTGGCCTAAAATTTGTGTTACAGTATAATTTGGAGGTTTTACACCCAGTCACAGAATTGTGTTTAATGAACAGATGAATACTAAGCCATTATGATAAATAGTGAGGTGTTTTGATGAGTGGCATTGACGGGTCTTGAAATAAATCCTTGAGTCCTCTATGTCTGACACTGAGACAAGACTGAGTGAAAATAACGTTGATTCCGGAGACGAGACCAAGACCACAAAATAAAACTGTCTGGAGTACTGCAACACTAGTTACATGCATGTTACGTGTGGTCCCTGGTGTTACATATGTTGTTTGCTCTTATCAGACTGAAGATTCTCAGGATAAACATACATTATATAAGTATGCCTTTTAAAATGGTACAGGTCCATCTTTAGTGTAACTGACTCATCTGCCACTAAATGGCTCTTGTATGAGTGTTTTCCCTGTGCTTTACAGCCTCTGCAGAAATGGACGTATGGAATGTGTACCAGAAGAACGAGGTGAGCCTTTTCTTCATTTCACAGGCAAAAATGAGTGTGTTCTGCATTCTGCAAACCTTTAGCAAGCAGCTGCAGGTTAAACCCTTGCCAATGATACTTGATGGACTGATAATTACCGTTTTCAAAGAATGTTTTTCGAACACATGCTTGTTTATTATTGACTGAATTCAATATGAACTGTCTTCAGTCTGTTCTGCTGATAGTTTAAACCTGTTGGGCTGCAGCATCCTTTGCTGTTCTCTTCCAAGTGAATCGCTTAACCGGTGCAATTACCTTGCAAGCATGTGGGTGTGGAAACATCAATTTCTGGCAGTAAAATGAGCATCAAATGAATGTCATTGTGGCATCGCGAGACTGCGTGTATCCCTTTGTGGTTCAGCATGCGCAAAGTGGTTTAGTGATAAGCATGAGCCCGTGTGTCCATCAGAACCCGAGCCTAGAGACTGCCCCCCAGGGAAGGTTTACTACAGTTGCCGGGAGCCACAGACAGCCCTGTCCCGCCTGGGTTTAGCCTGTGAGGTCACATGCCGGAACCTGATGATCAATCTCACCTGCTCGCCCATGACGCCCTGTGTCCCCGGCTGCGGCTGCCCTGCGGGGTAAGTAGATCAATGTGACTAATGGGACTGTGGGTAAATGCTTTTAATTAGAACTTACAATCACGCAATTGCTTTGCCTACCTTTAGGGGGAGTGCTGACAATTTCCGTTTGAAGTAAGGGAAAGCTGCTGAAAAGGAAATAAGGCAAAATGTGGACAGTGTTAGTGCTGGCTAAATTGTTTTAAGAGCATTGCTGCGGGGTAGTGCAAAAAGTGTGCCGAAGCTTCATGTTGGCAGGAATTTTTATCTTGATGTGAGCGGGACCTATTGTAGCCCCTCCTATGGGTGTTTATTGGCACATTTTACCATGTCTCCAGCTGTGTTTTAGCATACCCTTCAAACTTAGATGAGAACAGGAATGGAGGTTCTAAAATATAAAATAAGAATCTGTTGATTATGGAGCAGAGGTCAGACACAGCAAGCCTTTCCACTAGCAGGCAGAATAATTTTGTCTTTTCTTTGGTGCAAAACACACACACACAGACACACATAATCAAACACTTGCACACATTACATAGACACATGCACACACCACACACGCACACATCACACAGACATACATCACACACACACAGACACGTGCACACACACACACACACGTACACACCACACAGACACACGCACACACACGCAGACACACACATGCACAAACTTTACCTTGCAGGATGTACCTGTTTTCTTGCTCTGCCAACCAGTTCATTGACCTTTTCTGTTCCTCAAATTCGTGTGATTTATTTTGAATGAAGTCTTGATTTTTGCAACAAGGTGTACTTGTTTGATCACTGTGGTTTTAATCTGGTTGGTTACAGACTGTCATTAGCCAAGACACAAGCGCGGCCCACATAAAAAGGCCATCCCTCTCTATCGACAATAACTGAAGTAGAACTGTTTTTGCTTGTTTTCATTGGTGCATTGCTGTCACATTTTCTTTTAACATTATCGGCAGTTATAAAATTCTCAGTGGTTCTTGCAAGTATGTAGGCATTAACTGAGCAACTTTCCCCCAGTAAGCTTTCATTAAATTACTAGTGATAACAGTTTGACATATTCAGTATGTGGCCCCAATATATTTTACATCTTTAAATTAATTGCCAATTAACCTCCCCCCCACACACACACAATTCCCCACAGTTTGAATATATTTGCTTCTGTGTTTTCATAGATGGGAAGCCCTGTTGCCAATCAATGCTTTCCCATTTGATGTACCAGGCTGTGAATTCGATATACCAGTGTTTCCCAGTCTGGGGACCCAATGCTGGTCCATGTTCTTGCTACCTCTCAGGTCCCTGCCAGAGAGTCTGTATTTTTAGGGAGCTGGAAGGGAGCAAAATGTGAACTGTCTATGGGCCCCCAAGGACTGGACTTTGAAACACTGTGCATATGTGAAAATAAGTATTCCATTGTAACTGTACTTGTACTTGAGCAAATGTTCGTTTCATTGTTTTTATTTGAAACTTCCTGCAACAATGTATTACAAATATGAACTTCTATTTAAAAGCCCTGCCAGAGAGCTAATCCCGTTATTTAAAAAAAAAAAAAAACAAGATTAGGCCTCAAAAAAAAAACATTTTATTTGATTATTTGGGCAATCATTAGCCAGTCAAGCTAACTAAGCTCAGGACACTCATTTCCCATAAGGAGCTAAGCTAATCATTTGCATCGCATGTTTAAAAATTCTCTCTTTCCAAAGGCTAGTAAGACATAATGGAGAATGCTACTACCCGGAGAACTGCCCGTGTGCCTGGCTGGGGCTGGAGTATCTGCCTGGGGAAGTAGTGTCCACACCGTGCTCCAAATGGTATGCATGACTCTGCCAGCTTTGGTAGGTGTGATGATCAGGCTGACAATTCTGCTCCGCTCCCTCTCAGTAATATACAGTGTCCTGGGGTGCCTCTCAAAATTCAGCATCAAGATGACAGGAGGACAAGGGGAATATTGCCACTAGATGGAATGTGCATTGGATACCACCTTTAAACATGGTAGCCAATTGATCCAGAACAGTGTTTCCAAATCCGGTCCACAGGGACCCTCAGCCGGTCCATGTTTCCACTCCCTCCCAGCTGTCAGACAGTCCACATTTTTTAGGGAGCTGGGAGGGAGCAAAAACGTGGACTGTCTGTGTGTCCCTGAGGACCGGGTTGGGAACCACTGCTCTAGAGATTATGCTTCATCACTCCTCAAAGAAGAGATTAAATGTCACCCCTCCATTAGAAGCCAGTATTTTTATGTTTAACCCGTTTTTTTAAGCCTTAATGTTTTTCCATGTCACTGATTCTGATTAGGACTTTGATGCTCAGCTCAAAAAACCACAGCAAGGTCCTGGCCTGCACCTCCGCTGACTCCGCTGCCATGTGATACCCCTGTTTTGTTGCCTCTTCTCTTTAGCACCTGCCATCGCGGCTTTTTTAACTGCACCTATTACCCTTGCCCGGGGGTCTGCACTGTGTACAGCGACCGCCATTACCACACGTTCGACGGACTGGAATACGATTATGTCAGCAACTGCCAGGTGTATTTAGTGAAGGTAGGGGCACTTTTGCCTGAATATTAAATAATAACACAATGAATAAACACTTCACATGTGTTGACTAGGTGCACGTATAGATGCAGGGGACTTTGTGGCTTCGGGCTTTGCTGTGCTTATCACTCAATCATCTGTAACAGTGGTCCTGTGGGGGTGGGGGGGGCCAAGAGATTGGTGCTTGGCTAAACCTTTATCTGAGATGGTATTTAGCGGAACAAAGGCGGAACGCTTATTAATCCGGGACATCTGTATTGATGGGGGGGGGCTTACCCCTTTCCAAAACCCAACCCCTCCACCTTTCCCTGAGGCAAGCCCCTGCAGTCCCGGTCCTTAAAGCTTCTCCCAGGCGGGGCCGGATCGGATCTCTGGAAAGCAGATCCGTGGCCAGTCTCAAAGCCTCTAATCTTGGGAAAATCAGAAGCGTTTTTTTTAATTAGAACAGGATTGCTGTAATGCAACCCAAGCAAATGTCAGATCTACTGGACAAACAGGGCAGAGGCGACACACCATACAAAGGCCAACTTGTTCTTGCCAGCCTCCCAGTTGCTTTCTTCCCAGACCCTGGGCTCAGCCCCCCTAGACCCCCTTTTCAAGTTGGCCGATCTCTGGGAGGATGGCACTTCTGCGCCGCACGTTCCACCTGGACAGAACGTGGAGACATGGAAATGGGCTGGCACCGGGATCACCCACGGCAGACTGCAGCTGCCCATCACTGGGAATCTAGAGCTTGCCTGATCTTTTTAAAATTGATTCTTTCCCTTAATTAAAGCCGCTTATTCAATCTGTGAAGAGAGCCTGTGGTGGATTCTGGTTACCTTTGAAAAGTGGGCTTTAAAGGGCAGCGATCCTCTAAGGAGCACACTGGAGCTGCAGGAATGCCTGCTCTTAGTGCTGTAGGCGCCATTGTGGTTGACCCAAGTATTGGACGTGGTGCACGTTTCACCAAAAAATGATAACTTTAAAGCCTTTTTGATTAGCGTTCCCGAAGAGTGCTTTTACAGTACATGGAATGGTTCCCCTATGTTTCTTTTATACCCTTTTAAAGTTATGAGCCTTTGAACAATGCAAAGTTGTGAGATAAAGTTCTAGCCCCTTTCATACAAATGCCTCTTTCAGTTAATAGTCAAACAAGTCAAGTAATATTTTAAAATCTTAACTTGGAGAGAGAAAACACTTTGACTTAGCCAACAATCTATAGTAGATTGACAGTCATAACCATGGTACATTGTGGCACGGCTACACAGCAACCCCAGCATGCCCATTTTTTGATGTGCTATAGATGGAGGGGTCACCACCAGCTTGAATATTAGCTGGCAGGATCCCTTCAGGAGCTCCAAGCTAAAAGTTGTACTACCATGTCCACAACCCTCAATACAGAATAAGCATAGTAAATATAGACACAAAATACATTAATTCCTCTTTATCTGTAACCTTCCTTCTTCTTTAAGTCATTGTCTCCTTGCAATGCAGATATTTTGCTCACAGAAAGTCATTCCTGTGTGATAATGACATCCTGTCGTTTCAGAGCATCAACGACACTGAGATTTCCATCACCACGCAGAACAAGGACTGCTACGACAGCGGCATCATCTGCATGAAATATCTGGTGATCTACATGGGCCTCACGAAGATCTACTTCAGTGACAGCTCAGGAAAGCCGGTTAGCGAGTCCCATGGTAGCCTTGGGGTCCGTTGTGTGGGATGGGGTGCGGCAGCCAGCCTGGGCGTTGGCCCTAGCATGGTTGGGGTGTGCTCTGTCCTCATTTTTACCTGGGTGTCATATCAGTTTCCCTTGCATAACCAGGAGCCAAGGCTTCTACTAGAAAATTGGGGGAAAAAATTGGAGAAGGCCTCCTCCAAGTTTCTTTCCATTTTTATGTTACCCAGTAAGAATTAACTGGTCATCGATTCTGGAATGTTATGAATGTATGAACGGTATCTATGTAATGAATATATAAATGATTATCTATCTATCTATCTATCTATCTATCCACTACTGTACCCAACTTATCTACTCCACCCTACTGTACCCAATTTATCTACTCCATCCTACTGTACCCAACTTATCGACTCTACTTATCTACTGTACTCTGATGTAGTTTGGCCATTATGTTAGTTCAGCATTACAGTGGTACTTCGGTTCTCGAACTTAATCCGTTCCGGACTCCAGATCGAATCCAAAAAAATTCGAGTTATCAAATTTTTCCCATAAGAAATAATGGAAAACCAATTAATTGGTTCCCGGCCTGCCAAAATTATACCTAAATATGTTTTTTTTCCAGCATAATAAAACAAGAGGAGCATTTTTTTCTTAATGGCTTCCAACACGATAAAGATCTTATCCCAACATTACCCCTGTCCTGTCCCGATCATCCGCTCCTTCTGTGTGCCATGCCCCCTCGTTAAACCTTGTGTGGGATCCCCATGTGATCAGCTGTTTCTGGTTGTTGTCATTAGTCCTCTGTATTAAGTCTGCGTCTCAGTTTGTT
>JABFEA020000001.1:12451844-12492334 GCA_019775915.2 Cyphomyrus plagiostoma | reverse complement strand
GGGATCTCCTCCCAGATCTGGACCAGGGCATCACTGAGCTCCTGGACAGTCTGAGGTGCAACCTGGTGGCGTCAGATAGACCGAAACATAATGTCCTAGAGTTCTATTGCATTTAGGTCAGGCGAGTGTGGGGGCCAGTCAATGGTATCAATTCCTTCATCCTTCAGGAAGTGCCTACAGATTCTCACCACGTGAGATTGGGCATTGTCGTGCACCAGGAGGAACCCCAGACCCACTGCACCAGCATAGAGTCTGACAATGGGTCCAAGGATTTCATCCTGACACCTAATGGCAGTCAAGGTGTCGTCGTCTAGCCTGCAGAGGTCTGTGTTCCTCCATGGACATGCCTCCCCAGGCTATCACTGACCCACCACCAAACCGGTCATGCTGAACAATGTCACAGGCAGCATAACGTTCTCCATGGCTTCTCCAGACCCTTTCACGTCTGTCACATGTGCTCAGGGTCCTGCTCTCATCAGTGAAAAGCACAGGATGCCAGTGACGGACCTGCTAATTCTAGCATTCTATGGCAAATGCCAATTGAGCTCCACGGTCCTGGGCAGTGAGCACAGGGCCCACTAGAGGATGTCAGGCCCTCAGGCCACCCTCATGAAGTCTGTTTCTGGTTGTTTGGTCAGAAACACTCACACCGGTGGCCTGCTGGAGGTCATTCTGTAGGGCTCTGGCAGTGCTCATCTTGTTCCTCCTTGCACAAAGAAGCAGATACCGGTCCTGCTGATGGGTTAAGGACCTTCTATGGCCCTGTCCAACTCTCCTAGAGTAACTGCCTATCTCCTGGAATGTCCTCCATGGCCTTGAGTCTGGGCTGGGAGACACAGTAAACCTTCTGGCAGGTATTGATGCACCATCCTGGAGGAGATGGACCACCTGTGCAACTTCTGTAGGGTCCAAGTATCGCTTCATGCTACCAGTAGTGACGCTGACCATAACCAAATGCAAAACTAGTCAAAGAATATTCAGAAAGATGAGGAGGGAAAAATGTCAATGGCCTCCACCTCCTGTTTTGGGGGTCATGCCATTGTTGCCCCTCTAGTTCACCTGTTATTAATTTCATTAATACCAAAGCAGCTGAAACTGATTAACAACCCCCTCTGCTACTTAACTGACCAGATGAATATCCCAGAAGTTTAATTGACTTGATGCTATACTCTGATTAATAGGTATTCTTTTCATTTTTTTGAGCAGTGTACATATATCGCAAAGCTGATTGATTTACCATATATTAAGCATGGTTGATATTAAGAAAACAGAAGAAAGTAAAGTCAACAGAAGGACACGATCGATCTTTAGATAACATCCCAGTCCGGAGCAGCAGCAGTTAATGTGACCTTTTAACAGCAGTTAAAAGGTGAATATCCAGGTAATAAGAGAAATTGGGAAGCATCACAAAACATATTTAGGGACGGTAAAAGGGCAAGAGGTGATCTGGAGTGCATGCTGACCTTGGGGAGAACCAAATGGCTGGGGAGCCATGGTTGAATTGAAATCAGCAATTCAGTTGCTATGGGGAACTAATCCTTGACATAAAGGGAAGTTGTTTCACCCAATCAAAGCAAAATGTCATGTGTAACTAAAACATATATAACCTGTTATATTTCACAATGGAATGTAGCCATGCGTAGAAATATTGGGTGTTACTCCTTTGCATGCAAAGTGAACAAACTAACCGACCACTGAAAGACGCTCTTATCCAGTCTGTACTTTGATGCATGTTTATTGTTTACCTGTTCAGATTCAATTTTTCCATCGTAAGACGGATCCAGGGACTTTTGGCTAACTCTGATATATGCACAGCAATAACATCGATATATATTGTCCCTCCCTAATAAACCAACAAACAAACACGCACATAAACAAACAGATAAACAAAATAATGCTGGACCCACATGATGGTTCCAGAAGGGAATATGCAGCCAGTGGGATCAACATTATCATTAAACACCAAGTCAGTCAAATGCCAACCCTTAACCACCCAGCTGCCTGTCTTCCCTTGACACCAGCAGTTCTGCAAATGGACGTTGCTGGGATATCGGTTTGTCATGGAAACCGGGCCCACTGCATTCTGGGCAGTGTTTATGCCGAGGACGCCCTGGACCCGCGACGTGCCTGGGAGACTGGAGCTTCATTTTTTTAATTTTTTTTTTCAGTTCACATTCCTAGCAAATTCCCCCCGCCCTGCGCTGGCCACATCCTCCCCCTGCTTGCGGCTTGCCGAGGCCACTTCACTGCGTGTTCCCAAACCTCTGCCCATTGATTGCCCCACTGTCGGTAAAGATTCTTGTGTCATAGAAGGCAGTTACTTTAGCCTTGAATGTTTGTTTGCTTATTGCCGGAGGCTTTTATCCAAAGCAGGGGTGCAGTAGGGGCATGGATACCCTGGCAGACTTGGGGGGCCTGTACTTAACAGGGGTCCCTGAGTACATAAAATTGTATAATTTAAGCAATATTCAGTATCCTTTCAGGTGTTCTTTTAATACAGCTTTTCCCAAAATAGTTGCCCCAAAGAGGTTTAGAAACAACTTAAAATCAGGTGAAATATGCTGATGGAGTAAATCTATTTTCAAAGCGAAAGTTTCCATTGTGCAGCTGCAACAGAGGATTACAGTTGAATACGGTAAAATTAAAACTTTTTTTTTTCTTATGTCAATGGAATATATTACAGATTTTCTTTAAAAAGAGTGAAACGATTATTCCCTAGCAAAAAAAAGGAAATATAGTAAGTATGGTAAAGCGAAAAAAAGATGAAAGTGTTTTGATCATGGTTGGCCAAGGTGGATGTCGTTTGCGGCACCGAGGCGGTTTTCTTAGTAAACGCCCCCAAATTCGCTGGTCTCAGCTTCAGGCGCGCTGTGCCGGGTTCAGCGTTACTCCGCTTCAGCACTCGGTTTCTTTCGGTCCAGCTTCGCATGGAAATCTCTTTGTTGCTTTGCGGTTACGAACTTCCTCTGCTCGTAGCCTCATACCGCATGTCTACAGATCTTTGTTATGTTACAAAAATATCACATCAAGGCACTTCCTCTTTTCAGAAATAGGCTATGCTAAATGGCAGGACGCGTGGAGAGAAAAAAATCCTGCAACAGGAAGGATTTAAAACACAAACACACATAAAACCGTCTCAAGGGCCTATCCCGTGAAATATCAGGAACAGCTACAAAAATATTCAACCAACTGCTATTTTCTGACACTAGTATAACATGCTATTTAACAACGCAGAACATAAATAAATGCAACTTTGCGCCCTACTTAACTAGTCAGGAACAGCTGAGAAATGGATCTCAAATGTTGCCACAGTCATTCAGGTATGAACAAGGGGATATGTTTGGGTTCAAACTTGGTAGGAGCGAAATTAGCCACAAAGCCTCTAACCCGTAGACACACATAGTATTCCAACAATTGGCAGAAACATACCCCTACCCTCCATACCCAGCCTCAATAGAGTGACCCCATTATACACCAGAAACAAAAACCACACACTTTATTTTTACATTGAGTCTCATAGCATAGAAGCAAAACCATTAACTTTCAAAATGCATGTTAATGGTTTTTAATGTGCAACCTTTATTTTTATAGATATAATACATATTTTATGCATTATTGCGTGAAGGGAGACACCTTGGATATTCATCTCGGGAGCATAAGCAATGCATGAAGCAGATTTAAAAGCGCCAAGTATATATATAAAAATAGGATCTACAACATACAGCTATGATCATTTTTATGTCCTCCCCACAACTTGTGAACGGGAGCTAAAACATCGAATAGGATTCGATGAGATGAATCGATAACGGACGAAGCGGCGTGTCATCAGGGTGCGGAAACAAAACCGAGCCGCGTTGTGGTCCGCCTGACCTCCCTCTTCCCTCCCTCCTACTCCACACCACAAAGTCAGCGAGGGGCGGGACAACGGCGCTCAGTTTTCAGTCAGCTGCAGCTGTCACGGCCCTGATCTCGGGTGCCCATTGGCTCCTGTCTGCCGCTACGTCACAATCATGATTAGAATTGATGATCGGACGTTTTGATTTCATTGTCTGGCGGAGGGAGTCGGAAGAAATCAGCTGAATTCGAGCGTTCGTTTGAATTGTCAGCTAAAAAAAGGTATCTAACGAATCCATTTACTTCCTAGCTTTGCCGGATTTCGGTCAGGCGCTTTCCGGTAAATCCGAATTATATATGTTACATATCGGAGCGGGTCGGGTAACAACAAGAGGTATTTAGCAGAAAAAGTTTGACTGGTTTATATGCGGGCGCATGGCCTCCGGGGCCTGGACTGCGAGCAGGATCTACTCCCTGCTTGCCAGCTCTCGTTTTTGCCTTCGGTGTTTGCGACGTGCCGCCTACCCCTACGTGCATTTCTGTGCGCCGGGAAGTTGCCGAGCGTCTCCCGATCACCGTGGTTCAGTCTCGGCGTCCAAATCGCCCTTGCGGCGAGCTGGATGGGCTGTGCATTTCCTTCGTCTGCGCTGCTCCGTTTTTTCTTTTTTTATGCGAATGCAATCAATATTATATTCAGCGGCCATGCGCACTGAACCTCCCCCCGGATCGGAGAAGGGGACGGCAGTAACCCTTAGAGCGCCTCTCTCTTCTTTCACAGCAAAAATAAACTAACAAAAGCTTGCTTATTTCTATTGTATTCGATCATCCCCTTTAGTTTTATTACACGCTTCTTTTTGCATGATTAAGGTGCAGAGATACTTTATTCTTTAACAGCAATGCAGCTGCTACCTAGCTTGCAATCCCCCTATAACTAGCTAAGGTTAGCAGCCGACGCGTTATCATATACCGGTTGTTGGATATTTTGTGATTCCGTTCTTAAGGTTCCGGGTAAATCATAATAGTAGTGAAATGTAGCAATTTATCAGTTTTAGTTTCATTTTGATGTGGTACTCGTACAACTAATGTAATGCCAGGATATCTCCGCTGATAATATTTATAGACATTTACTGCCTTATAAATTAATGTCAATTGACTAAAAACCCGTTATTTGTTATTAATATCACGGTATAAACTGTTTGGTAGATATTGGGGCAGTGTGTGGCTCAGTGAGCTAAGTCTGTGTGCCTCTAATCAGAAGGTCACCAGTTCAAGCCCAGCCTGACTGTAGGTCTTTAAGCAAAGTCCTTAACCCCCAGCACCCTAGGCACCCCAACAGGTGGTTGCCCTTCGCTGATAGCTTACTCTATAAAGAGCAAGTTGAGGGAGGCATAAAGATATTTTCCCCACTGGGATCAATAAAAGTATCATTTATTATCATTGGATATGCTAGCTAGTGTGTGACCTCAGATCCTGCTTTTTGAGTTATGATATACAGTTGGATTAGTGTTGTTTTCACTAGTAAATTGGGGTTGCGTTAATTAAATCAAAAAAACTTTATTTGTCCCAGAGGGGCAATTTGAGGCACGTAGAGCAGTGTTGCACAGAATAATTCCCACACTGTAGACCTCTTTTGATGAGCATGAAGCGACTTGAAGAAGAACAGAGAGTCTTTCATATCCTGAATGATGAATTATGGCGTAAAATCGCCACTCGCTATGGGAATCTAACATTTGCTTGTTGGAATTTGACATCCCCTTGCCCGTCCATTCCCAGTGGCCTTCAGGTAGTGTAGTGTCTCAGAAGCAATCGTCGAGTGCATTCAGAATGATTTAAGTTTTTATTTCATTTTTGTGTTTCAGTGTATAGTTCAGTCACTAAAAGGGGGGCGGTTTTCTCCAAGTTGTTGCTTTGAGGTTACATCTGCTCGTCTTCCAGAACTTTCCTGGCCTCCCTCCCTGAACACCCCCCCCCCCAAAGCCAGCGAACAAACAAGAACAGCTGCGGGCTGGGGATGCCATGCGGGCTGGGCGCCGGCACTTCGAGGTGCGATGATGGAGTCGGCAGCCCTCGCACCCGCTGAAGAGTTAGGCAAAGTGGACACCACGAAGCTGGAGCCCCTCTCGGGACATTCTCGCCCTGGGGGGCTCGCCCCCCACAGCCTGACTTTTCGTGAAGAGGGGGGCCACCTAATGCACTCCTACATGACACCGGGGAGTAAGGAGTCTTGGCAAGAGAAGAGACTTGTCCAAACTGTGAGTGAATCCTAAAGACGTTTAAGTCAAACAGCTACAGTTGAGCCAAAGTGGGGCCATTGCATTAGGTAAACACAGCTGCACAAGTAGAGTGTTGTGCAAAAAATGTGCAGGTTGTGAGATAAAACCCTGGGGAGTGCTGAAAATCCTAACCCCTCTGCTATAAGTTGGTTTGGGTAACGGTCACAGAAAATTATTGTAATGTAAATGTTACTCAAGCTGGGTTTGGTTGAACTGGATTTTGTATTTGCCAGCAAGACTGATTAAATAGAGATTGTGGCAGGTGGGTCGAGGAAGATGTAGCTCCTTCAGGTTGTGGGCAACATGCTTCATCTCTGATTCACACCTGTCCCACCCCCCCCCCCAGATGAACCTGCGCTCTGTCTTTACGGCCGAGCAGCAGCGAATCCTGGAGCGCTACTATGAGAACGGGATGACCAATCAGAGCAAGAGCTGCTTCCAGCTCATCCTGCAGTGTGCCCAGGAAACCAAGCTGGACTTCAGCGTGGTCAGGGTAGGTGGCGGACGCCTCGGCAGAGAGCCAGAGGATGAGAAATGAGCACGACTTAGCAAAGGTCGAGGTAATGTCGTATGTCTGCCCCTGGACCATGCCCTCACCTCCTGAAATTAATTACGATTTACTTCCAGAGGCAGCTTCTGGGCTTGGTGGGTGGGGCTGTAGCTGCACATCATCAGGCCTGGTGGTTCAGGTCCTGCCCCTGCTCTGTGTGTGTGGAGTTCAGGTTCTCCTTGTGTGCTTTCGGGGTTCTTAAGGGTCCTGAGATATGCAGTCGGGTGAATTGGTGCCTGTGCATGTCTTGGGAGGGACAACCATGCCATCCACGGTGTTCTCTTACCTTGGGTCTTGTGCGTTCTTTTGCGGCGCTTGTCGACCACCTCAACCCTCTGTTAGATACGTTTAGAAGGTGGATGGGTGGCATCTTGTTTTAAAAAACAACTCAGCCACAGGGCTGATATAAGTGTTGTAATAGGCCAGTATATGTGATTGGATCTAGTTTTCACCGTGACCCACCGTCAGTCACACGGTCTGCCGGTACAGACCCCGTGCCGTTTGCACTGAGAGTCTGGTCCCTGCAAAGCTGTGGTGTGACCTTCCGTCTCCCATGTTCTTCCAGACGTGGGTTGGGAACAAAAGACGGAAGCTGGCGTCGAAGGTGGAGCAGAACGGGGGCGTGGCGAGCTGTGGGGCGCTGCCAGTGGCGTCCGGGGCCCAGCCGACGCCGGAGATGGGGGGTCCTCACGGCGGCCAGCGAGGGACGCATCTCCTGATGACACCGGCGGCGTCTCCGGCGACGGCCTCGTCCTCCTCGCCCTCCTCTTGCTCGTCGCACGGCAGCAGCTTGGGAAGCGGCAACGGCGGCAACAACGACGTGATCGTGACGGGGATCTACTCGCTGGCCCGCCCCCTTGGCCCGAGTCGCGCGGAACCCCCGCCCCAGGCCAAGGTGGATCCCCCCACGCCGGCTCCCACCCGCCCTCCGCAGCAGATTGACAGCGTGGCGCTCCGCGCGAGGCCCTCCACTCTCCCGCGTAGGGTGCCCCCGCCCAGTGGCGCCTGCGGCCCGTCGATCCAGGTCCGGAAGCCGTTCCCTGCGGGCGACGCTGTGGGTGCGCATCGTACCTGGGCCAGGCAGTACGCCCCGCCTCAACCCTGGCCCCCCTTCCTCGCGCACCCGCAGCCCGCCGGCCCGTCGTCGAACACCTCACCGCACACCCACCCCTGCGCGCCAGACTCTGGTGTCAGGGTGCAGCAGGTCTTCTCCCTGGCCACGCTGAGCGAAGGACACCACAGGGGGGCGCCAGAGAGTGGGCCGCTCAAGGGGCCGCCGAAGCCCCCACCCCCTGACGGCTCGGGCTGCTTTTCCATCGCCATGGAGACGGCGGACGCCGACGACGAATACGCGCGCGAGGAGGAGCTGGCCAGCATGGGGGCTCAGTTGCAGACATGTTCGGTAGTGGGAGCCAGCGGCAGCACTGTGAACTATGGGGCCACAGCATATCCGCGAATGGACAGTCCCGGGACGCCACCTACTGGGAGGAATCCAGCCGCTGTCAAAATGCTTAGTTCTGACCCTTTCGGGGCGAAAGGTTATCAGAGCCAGACTATGTCGTCTCACTGTCCTCCAAGACTGAGCTTCTTCCTTAGCAGTACAGGTGCTAGAGGCAGCTACCCTGTCGGGATTCACCAGCAGGGGTCGCCAAAGAGCGCGTCCAACCACCAGGTAAGGTCTGGGGCTCTGTGGTTAGGGGTGGAGCAAGAGCCCCAGCCTTAGGTCAGGGTGTTTATAAGAATCTTGTTGGTCTGTAGAGTAAATCTGGTGGCTTGCAGGATTCCAGGTACCAGAATACATGCAGAAGACCAGGCAGGGGTTCGAGTCTCACCTGGGTCAGTCTCCTTTTCCTTTCCCGTTGCAGGTGTCGGGTAACTTGTCTGCTCCCTGGATTACCAGCAACTCTCGCAAACGGACAGTAAGTGTCATGTGACACCAGCGGCCATGCCAGGCCTGCTGACCGAGACGTGTTGGGGCGGGGGGGGTATCTGGTGACCGTTAATTCGTGATACAGTTTACCCTCACATCTGCAGCGATGGCAGACTGACTCCTGCCCACATCTCTGTGCATGTTGTCCAGGGGGCGTATACAGCGTCAGGGTCACATGGGGCCCAGCTGAAAGCTGATTGGCTGCTGGGGGGCCCTCCCCCGTCACTTCCGGATTCCTGCCCACATCTCTGTGCCTGTTGTCCAGGGGGCGCATACAGCGTCAGGGTCACATGGGGCCCAGCTGAAAGCTGATTGGCTGCTGGGGGTCCCTCCCCTGTCACTCGCTGATTCCTGCCCACATCTCTGTGCATGTTGTCCAGGGGGCGTATACAGCGTCAGGGTCACATGGGGCCCAGCTGAAAGCTGATTGGCTGCTGGGGGGCCCTCCCCCGTCACTCACTGAGTCAAAGCACATCTTCGGCTAATAAGGTTGGCCCTTCTGTATGAATTATGGCCCCTCTTATGCCCCCCTCTTGCAATGGAGGGGCGTCCCCTGCCCTGTGCTTCCTCGTGTCATTTCCAGACTCACCTTGTTTTGGATAAACAGTTACATAAGATGGATAAACACACAGTATTTATTCGCCTGATTTTTTTCAGTCCAGTTATGCTTAATTGGCTGATGACATATTAGAACAGGAATGTGCAAGCTTATTTTTATTTATTTTATTTTAGCGACTTGCATGTGTCCTGATTACTGAAAAATCCCTTCCCCCACCAGACCGAAAGGACCACTTCTCCATCTGATTAGGCAAATTCCTCAGCTGTGTGTTCCTATTGGTGGGGGGGGCATGCTAATCGGGTTCTGAGCTCCCCGAGATCCAATCCATGTTAATAGAGCGGCGATAACGGGGGCGGTAAGGAGGCCAGGGCCCCTGTGGTTCCTTGTGGGGCTGTTCTGGTTCCGGTGTTCAAGATTGCTCTGCGCCCGAGCGAGGGGCCTGACGTCAGGAGCCGACCGGTGCAATAAGCACAGAATGGAAACGCGGGGGGGGCGGCGAGGCGTCTTGGGAGGAGTAGCGGAACGGCGTGTGTGACGCACTATCGATTTTTAAGGGGTCTCTGTGTACGCAGCTGCAGGACAGGACGCAGTTCAGTGACGGCGACGTGCACACTCTGAAACGGTACTGGGACAACGGCATGACCAGCCTGGGCTCGGTGTGCCGCGAGAAGATCTCTGCGGCGGCCACGGAACTCAGCGTCGACAGTGAGATCATCAAGGTTTGTCAAGGCCCCGTGGGTTGCCCTCTGAAAATGCCTGACCAAACCAATAATAAATGTCACGGTCGGTTAGGCCCTTTCGGTGTAGAGGTACGATGTTTGTCATACACGGAATCGACCCCGTTTCCCAGCTGTAGTGGCCTGTAGCGGGATCTGTGCTCTCCCTTACGCGCAGACATGGATCGGAAATCGACGTAGGAAGTATCGCCTGATGGGTATCGAGATCCCGACCCCCACGAGCGGGCCCGCCGTTTTCACGAAGCAGTCCAGCATGGAGTCACCCCGCTCCATGACCCCCGAGGATGACGATGCGAGTGTCCCTGAGCCGGGGGAGGATGGCGAGAGGAACGACATGGTCTCCATCTGTCTGTCTGAGGGTGAGAGGAAACCCCCCCCACACACACACACACACACACACACACTGGACCCATAGAAGCTTCTGGGTCTCCCGAATGAAATGTCCCAAATCAACCAAATTTATTTCTGTGTAGCGCATCATCACAACATTGCATCACCTCAAAACGCTTTACAGCATCACCTCCCCACCCCTAGAAATCTGTAACAGAGGAGTGTAGTGGCTGAATGTTGCTGGTTTGAGTCCCAGGAAGGACCCTACACTAGTACCCCAGGTGAAAATGCAAACTGCTAACCATGCACATGCTGACGAAGTAAAGCCATTAATAATAGCTCAAAAAAACTCAGCTTTGGATCAGTTCACAAGAAGGTGAAATCTGTGCCAGCCAGAGAATCTTCTCCTGCTTAAATATTTACCCGTTTTTTTCGTCTTTTTATTAAGTGGCAGCTGCAGAGTCGCATAATGCAGACAGATTTGCGCATGCAAACATGAGCGGGATTCAGCAGTGTGGTTTTACCGGGGGGCGCGGCAAAGCCCCGGTATGGGAGCCATCGGCGGACGCACCTTTGCCGGCCGCAAAGTTAATCGCCATGGTTACGTGGTTGTGAGGATGCGGCGATAATCGGCATCAGTCCGTGCAGAATGTGTCTCTTCAGGGCAGATCATTCATCACATTCTGCTTGTGTTTCTGAATTGCCACTGAGTGCCAAAGCACCACATATTAGTCAGGAACGTAGTAGTTAAACACTTTATCTAATTCAATGTCTATGTTCTGTTTTCACAAAGTTGTTGTTTGAGCGGGAATAGCGGAAGAGCTGTTACCCTGCAGTGGTTTCGTGCCCCAAGCCATGCACTAATGCTCACGACAAGATGCAAACTTATTACACAGACAGCGCATTAAAAGAGCAGAGAAAATATGGTTATATCCATAGCAACTTACAGTAGATGGAAGGGTCATTAATTTATATGTGCTGCCTGGGATTTGGACCCATGACCTTTGGGTTGTTAGTGCAGTACTGTACTTCAGCCCAGATTGTGATTGAGTAGATAAAAGCATTATTTTATTAATTACTTATGTATGATGAATCCAGATTTCTTGCAGAGGTTGGCACCACAGGCCTTGCTTTTGCTCCAGTGTAGCCCGCCGACACTGCCAGTGGCGGTTCCCTCCGGATCGCAGTGCACTCGTGCCATCCCGTCCGGCAGTCCGCTTACCCAAGACGGCTGTGCGTGGCATTTCCCATGGCCAATGCCCGGCCCGAAAGGTCATTTTGCCTGCTGCACCGGATTGCTGAATGAGGCGGGGAGCGAGGGGGAAAAAAAAAAAAAAAAAAACTTTCCAGGGGAGGGCAAACCAGGTGACCTCAGAGGTGGATATCAACCCCCGTCCCAGTCAGCAGGTGGCAGAGGTTTAACCATCCGGTGTTTGGTCCTTCTCTTTTTTTGACTTGGTATTTGGAGAGATTTGGTTAATCGCGCGCGTTTGGCGCCTCCATCTGGCCCAGCTGCAGAGGGGACATGGTGCTTGAGTGGGGGGGGGAGGAGGGGGGATGATCTCAGCATCCATCTGATGGGGCTCGCGAGGCAAATTACAGCGAGGCTGCAGAGTGTTCCGGTGTCCTTCCTGCTCAGACGAGTGCCGTTCCACCATGGGGGGACAGCTGGTGCTTGCGATCACCCCCCCCCCCCAGCTCACAGTGTCTGGGCATCAGTGCCAACATCTTGCCTGTTTCATTTCGGATGTTGGGTTTAGTTTAAAGTTAAGTTTTCTGCCACTGTCTCTTTCAATAGACACTTTGTGACCCCCAGTATTTAATATGGCTTTATTTGTCCTCCAAAAAAGACCTGTGCATTTTCATTATTAAGTTGTGAATTTCCAGTATCCAGCTCCCTTCTGTACCCTTGCCTATACATCAAGTCCATTCCGTTGATTGGAGATTGAACTTGAGACCAGTAACGGTTACATAAGAAAATCTTCTCTCTCCAGATGGTGCGAGTGACACTCTCCAAAGAGAAGACGACGACATGGATGGGGAGGCCAGCTCTGCCCTGGCCGACAACGTGGTACGGTGTCCGATTGGCTCCCGATCCCAAAATATCTGTTTCTGATATCTCGTTGAAATGAGCGGAATATCCAGGTGTTTATATAGATAAAATCATAGGTCACTTTCTATATATCCATTAGCTAATCACTCAAAAAAGGATTAAATAAAAAGTGAAGGGTTTGCTCTATTATGGTACACAGTCCAGTGCAGAATAGATGATCGTTGTTTTTGTGCAAAATTTAGCTTGACATTTGTCGAATCCATCCGTCATGTCGGACATTATTTGCCGTCAGGGTGCCTCTCAGCCCTGTTGGTGTATTCCCGCACGCTTCCTGTCAAGCAAGAAGTAACGTCTGATCTTTTTATTCGCAAATGTCAAGATGTCAGATCGCAGTCAGGATCCAATAAGTGGCTTGACGTGGCCTAATTAGCTGCTTGGCTAGAGTAGAGCGCCGCATGCCGGTCAGCTCAGCGCGGCTTGGCGTGAGAATTAATTCGCCCTTCGATTCTTCTTGTTTAGTATTACCTTCCGTGACAAAAATGATGCTTTATTACAGCCCATGGGCAACCTGCATTCTTGTTTCATTTTTAAATGAGGACAAAGTAGCTATATCCAGCTAATTTAATTTACACCGTTTCTAACTCCGAAAGCAGACGTTTGGAGATCCATTCAATTATTCAAGCGGTCTACAGCTTTCAGCTCCAGATGTGAAAACAAAAGGAGCTGTGTACCTGATGGCAAATATCACATTTCCATTATTTGCGTTTTCATTTAGCTGATAGACAATAAAATGTTTTAGTAGTGGAGATGCTTTGCAAACAAATACACGGTGGCTGCAATTTTAGAGGGATTATTTTTATTGGGTGTTTTTGCAGTTGCTGTCAACAGCTCTCAATAGCATTAGATATTACAAAGCACTATAAATATAGTAGAATTTTGGATGACAGGATTAAAATCAACATTTTTAATATGTAGACCCATTAGAGCTGCGTGGGGACATGTCAGAGGTCTCCTCAGAGTGGTGTTTTTTTGTGCAGAAAATCGAAATAATCGATGACGAGGATGAGGAGGAAGATAACGGCGATGAAGTGATCAGTCCAGACGTGGAGCTGGTACAGAGCCAGCTGGAATTCAAGGTAGAGACTCCAGGCTCGACGCTGTCCGCAGGCAGTACGTGTGGTTCCCAGCGCCAGCAGGGGTGACGCTCCTTTCCGTTTATATTTATTTGCGTTTATTTAATTGATGCTTTCGTCCGAAAGCGACGTACGGGTGAGGGAGTGGATGCATCACAAGCACACAGCCGTAAAGGTGCCGACTTGGGTTCAAAGCTGAGTTTCCGGTGAGCCTGCGCACCTGGCATCTGTCACCAGAAAAGCTATATATGTGCCATTAAACGGGCAATGCAAGAAGCTGCCATGAGCTGAAGCCTCCTTCCCACACTTTGCAGTCTCCTCAAAGGTGGTGCGCCATTGCGACGTCGCAATTTTTGCTCATTGTCACCCATTGGCGCCGGCTCTGGCCAGATCGCTCGAATGAACTCCAGATCACTGCAGGCCGGATCCCCCGCAGTCCTGCGACCCGCAGCGGCGAAAGGAGACCGTGCTCCGACTCGGACGTCCCCGGGGGAAAGCCGCGGGACCATCGGCGTTCCCAGAATCCTGCCTTGCAAGGTTGCAAGGTGATGCAGGAGTGGGGCGGCAAGTGTCTGGGAGTCTAGAGGAGTCACTGGTGGTGGAGGGGCTCTCGTGTGGCCCTGGATGCCTGGCCTGACAGTGTCCCCTGGGACCCTCTCCTTGCCTTTCTGCTTCCCATAGACAGTGAGGTGGCATCAGCTCACGGTGGCACTGATGTATCCTGTCATAGCCTACGGCGCTAACATGCTGAACGTCGCCCGATGTCCGACGGATTGCTGGTTTCCTTCTCCCACGGTGCTCCTAGTAAAGTCAGGCCGGGTGGGGAGCAGATTACTGGCTCCGAGCGCCACCTACTGTCAGACCTGGGATGCGTTTACGTGGCACCGTTCCCGTCGGCGCCATTCGGAGAGTTTACGAGGACGACCTGGCCCGGATGCTGGAGACCGGCGGCATTTATAGGTGGGAAGGGCACAGCGGCAGGGAGGCGAACACGGTTTGGAAATTGCACAGACGCGCGAACCTCACATTTACCTGAGTCCTACATCAAATGTCACTCTTGTCAAAGCTTCTAAGATTAAGTGATAGATTAACAGGTTTGAGGGGCAGAGTGGTGCAGCGTTTATCGCCGTTGCCACACATCTCTGGAGGTCAAGTTTCAAGTCTGTGTGTGTGTGTGTGTGTGTGTGTGTGTGTTATCCTGGGATAGGCTCTGCAACTCTATTTAGGACTATCAGGTTTGGAAAGTGGGTGAACGTGTGTGATCGTCCATGAGATGGGCCCGGAAGAGAGCAGCATGGTGTCTTAGTGGTGACATAACCGTCTGGAGCCACCTCACATGTGGTCTGCCATTTTGTGACACCCCGCCCCCCCCCCCCCCAACCATAGTGATGTGTTGTGGGAGATGCACCTGCTTTTCTGTGTTTTTGTATTTTTATTTATTTATTTGAGACGTGGCTTGACTCAGAATTGCACGTGCGACTGGTCACGCAGTGTGTCATTCGGTGACCTTGTGGGCATCTGTGATCCATCCATCTGTCGCCCCGGCGATTCTCCACACCGCTGAAAACATCCGGACCGCGGCCCACATCGTGGGGACTCAGCCCGGTTCCAGCTTTCTGGACCTGGTGACGCTTCCGCAAGCTGGAATCTCGCCCTTAGTACCAGTTGGCCTGGGCCGGTTTTAGCCCCCCCCAGCTGGAGCTGGAAGGATTCTGCACGGCTGTGATGTGCAGTCTCATCTCCTTGGGGCTGCAGCCTGTCTGGGGTCTGAACATGGGTGTAGCGGTTAACAGCACAGTGGCTGCTACCACTCATCTAGTCAATGCAAACCTAATGCAAAGGCAGAATTCAAGAACTTTACTCTCATTTATACAGTACAATGAAATAATTGCTTGCATGTCTCCCTAATGACTTAAAAACATATAACAGTAATAATAGATGGCAAATAAAAGAATAACGTAATAACATAATACAGTGGTACTTCGGCTCTCGAACTTAATCCATTCCAGACTCTGGATCGAATTTTTCCTATAAGAAATAATGGAAAACCAATGAATTGGTTCCCGGCCCCCCCAAAATTACACCTAAATATGTTTTTTTTTATGAGAATAATAAACGCCACTTTAAACACAAAATGAACAGGATAAAATAAGAGCATTTTTTTCTTAACGGCTTCCAAAACGATGAAGATCTTATCCCAACATTACCCCTGTCCTGCCCCAATCGTCCGCTCCTTCCGTGTGCCACGCCCCCTCGTTAACCCCGTGTGGGATCCCCATGTGATCAGCTGTTTCTGGTTGTTATCATTAGTTTTCTGTATTAAGTCAGTGTTTCAGTTTGTTTCCCCAGTCCGGTCATTGGGTGCGTGCGACTTGCTTACAGCGCTGGCTTAAAGCAACGCATTCTGATCCTGACGCAATACATCACGGTTACATGCATTGCGACCTCTTACCCGGCTGCACAAACTGGAACCGCCTCCCTGACGATACACCTTTGCCCTTATTGGCTGAAGAGTTTAGTTACACGCATGTTGTTTGTATCTCAGGAGTTCTGGTGCGTATTCTGCTATTTCTCCTGAATATCATGTAAAGCAGTGAGAACTGTTTTTCAGTTAATTTACCTGGTAAAATAAAGTTTAAATAAATTACATAAATGCTCTAATAGTACACGTAAGTTAGTGGTTTATTTGTTAGTTACTGTAATCTTGCGCTGCTTTATTTGGTTAATCGTCCAGCCTGTGAAGAAGGCATTCAAGTAAGAATTGCATTGTAGTATGACTCATTTCCTGACACGTACAATTTATATTTGGTCAGCGTTCACGGTTCGACTTCTGATATTCAGATAGAGTTCTAAGTCAAACTGGTTTGTTCGACTTTCAAGAAATTCGAGTTCTAGTGAGTTCGAGAACCTAGGTACCACTGTATTACTTTTGCATCATACGCCAAATTTATGCAAAGTGTTTTCACTATTACTGAGCGTAAAGCTCTCCTGGTCCTATGTTCTTCCAGAGTTCCTCCACAGTGGTGGGGAAAGGCTATGAGTTCCAGCTGTGGCAGGCCGGCTACTACACAGTGGTGCACTTCCCCAAGCAGGAGATCACCGTTCTTTGGGACAAAAAAACCACCGTGCACATCCGGGCCGGGCCTCAGTGGAAGGTAGAATACCACTACCCCAGCCACCCCCCCCTCCCCAGCACCATTTATATTTACATTTCTATTTACAAAATTCACCTTGATTCCAACTTTAAACCCAGCTGATTCAAACCTGGGGTGTACATGGGAGCGGGGCAACAGGGGTGCCTCTGGATTGCCCCTTCCCTTGTCACTCAAAAGTTGGCATCTCTGTATGAATTATGGCCCCTCTTGTGCCCCTCAACTTAAAACCACTCCTGGTTCTAACACACAGGTCCTGTAGTCTCCAGCTGTCTGGCTACATATGTAAATGATCTCTTTGCACATTTAGGGTCAGCTGACAGGGATGTGCGGAAACTTTGATACAGTCACAGTGAATGACATGACCACTTCCAGCCACATGGAGGTCAGCAACCCCCAGAGCTTCGGAGACAGCTGGGCCCTCGGCCAGGTACCGGCTCCAGCCTTTGCAGCCAGCGGTCATTCCTTGGACTCCTTCACCTTGGCATGCCTCCTGCTGGCCAAGGAAAGACCTGTTGTTTGGCGCGTCACACATTAGTGTCTTTGGTTGCCCTTGCGCCATGCAAGTTTGAACTCATACAGCCCCACTGAGCAGTCAGTTTTGTCCCTGCAGCCATAACAAAAGGGAGCCTGGACCATCATCCTCTCTGTAGGCATCCGTCACCCTGTATGAATCCATTTCCTATTGGCACCATGGGCTCTTAGCGCTCTACCTGCTGGTTACTTCTGGTGTTGGCTTTCTGGCAGGGCAGACAGGGAGGTTGTGGGCCCTGGGGTAAAGTTAATGTTGGAGCCCTACCTTCAGCATAAAATGTTACTGTAACAACCAGAAAAACAAATTTGGGGCCCCTTACAATTAGGGACCCTGGGCTACAGTCCAGGTTAGCTCATGCATAATTCCAGCCTTGCTCGCTGGCAAGACTAATTTTTCGGCCTTAAACTGGTACATCTCATGAACCGTCCATCTGTCAGCTGTGCCGTGTGTTATTTCATGTGAAATGAGGTCTCACCTTAGCAAAGCAATCTAACCCCTCCATCTCTCCTTCAGTGTGAAAGTGACTTTGTGGTGAAGAGGCCGTGCGAAGGAGACCTCAACCGGCAGCCATACGCCAAGAGAGAATGCGCCGTTTTGTACAGTGACGTCTTTGCTTCCTGTCACAATGTGGTTGGTACAATGAGCGCTTTATTGCCTAATCAGAGGCCACCAAAACCTGACTTGTTTTGAGCCGAGATGCTGTACCTACCAGTTGTTTACTTTGTTCATTTCTGAGCTGAGTTCTTTTATAGCTGAAACATATACCTTCATTATATGGTGGAGGAGAGATTAAAATTATCTCATTATATGAGTATATGAAATGAGTTAGGGGTGTAACGGTACACAAAAATCATGGTTCGGTATGTTTTCGGTACAGTATGGGGTAAAAGAAATAAAACACAAATTGCTTCTTTTCATTATTATACAGTGGCTTACTGAATCATAAATAAAACGTTTGTCAGTACTGCTGCAACCTACTAAAAAAAACGTACATTTTCTTAAAAGTAAATTAAAATAAAATAATTATCCATTAAGGTGCACATTTAGAAAATTAACTCTAATGATCTGTACTATATTCACATTCTGTATTCACATTAGCAGCTTTCAGCTTCATATTCGAACTGTGCAACACAAATATTGTCTCAAAAATGCAAAGAATAACAAAATAATTATCCTTTATGGTGCAGCAAAAAATACCTGCGATGTGCTTGTATTCACATTACATGCTTCACATTACGACATACACGCGCATGCATAGCTGCATAGCCGCGAGTCTTCATCCGCCACTTTCTGAATGTTGCTCGGGGGAAACATACAAAAGTTCCGTATTTGCTGCAGTAGTTCGGTACATATGCATACTGAAAGGCCTGTGCTGAATATGTGTACTGCCAGAGGATTCATAACTGAGAAACTCCAGGAGAAGACATGGAAAAGTAGTGAAATAAAATACCACATAGATTTATCCACTAGATGGCGTTGTTGCATCAGCTTGGACATGACATACAAGCAAGACGTTGAAGTTTATGGAGGTTGGATTATTGCATGTAATCAGTCACTGACAGGTTCATTGCACTTCTTATTGATTTTTTTTTTTAATCACTTTGGGTGTTCAAAGCTTTCTTTCTCTAGGCTTGGTGGGAACATGTATGAGTTTGTTTTCTTTGAGCCTAACTACAGTATCTTTAATATAACTTACTGTCAGTGAAGGATGTTTAAATATTAATTAGGATTTTGACATTTAAGGGGCAAATACACTGACTTGGAAGGCCATGTAAGGTCTTGGTGCAGTTTCAATTTATATTACCGTGATGCCAACAACTGAAGAATATGAATTAAAAATCTGAATAATTTATGTTGACCAAAATAGGCTACAGTTGGATGGTTTGACCTGCATTTCTGACAACGATGTCCCCTTATTGTGATCAATTATTCATCGTCCGCTGACAATGGCCACTCCTATACATAACATGCCCTGGCCCCCCGCAGGTGGATGTAACGTGGTTCTACAAGAACTGCCTGACGGACACGTGCAACTGCAACCGGGGTGGTGACTGCGAGTGTCTATGCACCAGCATTGCTGCCTATGCCCACAAATGCTGCCAGCAGGGCGTGACCGTTCACTGGAGGTCTCCCACTGTGTGCTGTGAGTGTGGATTCAGCTGAAGGGCTCATAGAGACAGGAACCCACCCTTCATTTATTAGAAAGGCCAATAAGAAGGTTCTCGTAAATAGTGTTAAGTTCTGGGCGAATTGGTTTACAGTGGAATAAATCATGTTACATAAAGCAAATGCATGTATATACAGCTTTGGAAAGATGAAGAGACCACTCTATATTTTTAAAGAATCTGCATTTTTAAATCCTGGTTTATTCCTGGTTCTGCTGGCAGTAGGCTACACTGCGAGGCAGGCTGCTTCCAGGCTCAATGGTTCTAAGACAGCAGTATACAGGAACAAGGCCAAGCAGGAGACGTGGGCAATAACCAAAAACCAGCCAGGTATAGAGCAGAAGCAACTTTCTAATGCCAGAGATGACTGTCAACTTATCCGACAGTTTCTCATTAATTGGAGGATGACCTTAAGTGACCTTCAAAAAGAATGGGAAACATGTGTGAAGTGCACTGCTAGGACAATTCATAACAGGCTCCTAGAAGCAGGACTATATTTTACACAGGCGCATACCCATGAATTGAGAAATGAGTGAAAATGAAAACTTTGCTGTGGTCTCTTAATTGTTTCCAGAGCTATGTTTGTACGCTTTGACTACTAGAAGCCACTAAGTAAATGTGCCTTATCCATTTCAGCATACGACTGCGAATACTACAATCAAGGTATGTACATTTAAATCTGCTGTTTTGTCAATGTGTGGAATTGTAGGGAATGTTCAGTTTGCTGCTTTGACAGTCAGTTCCTTTTCCCAGATCTGGTGCATGTGACCTCTGTTTCAGAGCTGGGAGAGGGGCCTTATGTCCTCTTGAATGCTGCATTCAATGACACGGTGATTGGGGCCAACTTGACCAGTGGAGAGGTGTTCTCTCTTCCCAAGCTCAGTGCCCAGCATGGAGTCCTCTTCAACTTCATGGTCACGGTGGGCCTCTACAAAGACAAGCTGTCTCGTGAGTGTATTGCGGCCACACCCGCGATAATGATGACGGTTTATGTTCACAGTTACTCATTTGGTAAATAAGTTGCCATAATAATGAGTCAGCACACCATATTGGAAACACTGAGGGCTGCCATGCTGATATTTAAACAACTTTTTACAATACTCCTCATTGAATTACTGCAATATTTCTCATCTTTGGATCTTAGTGAATTTAGTTAGATGTGCCATGGACAAAAACAGTCTAATTAAACATTAATTTCATTGGGGTTTTTATGTTTTGGGTCAGTGTCTTTTTATAACATTTTTTACTGGTCTTTTCTTAAACCGTTTTTTGGATGTGTAAAGTAAGATCTCAAAGCGCTCTGCCTTTCCCACATCTGCTAGCTTTCACTCTTACTATGAGCTCACCTTCCAGTCCACAGTATGACATATTCTGTTCGCCATTGTTCAGTTGTTTAGACTGTTCGTGACACTCTCACCCATTTGATGAGTGTCAGAGTAGCAGGATGAACCAGTGGCAGGGTGTTGGGGTTACATGGAACTCACTCGCCATCATCGAACTGCAGAGATTCACAAGACATTTTAGGTCAGTCATCTCTTGTGCACAGTGTTTATCTAGAGAGTTCTACTGGCAAACATAACCCATCCAAATCCATATGCCACTGCTCCCATATCAGCTTGCACCACTCCGTGACCCTGAAAGACCGGGGTCAGATATTAGGACACGTTTCGAGTTTCTGTGGCGCTTCACAGGTGAGTGGCTGACGGTGGACATGGGCAGAGGGGATTGTGGAGCGAAGGCCCCATAGTCACTCCCTTGTGCTTATTAATTGATACAACAACCAAGCCTCCCCCTCTGCAGGGGCTTACAATGCAATACATTAAGCGCAACAATCCCTGCAGGTAACCCTATGCCATGCAGGGCAGATTAACCCAGCTGCTCCTGTTACCGGTGCTTTATAATGGAGAGGCAGGTTCTGTCATATCGCCACACAATTGCCATATTCAAATGGAATAATGATAAAATGCTACATAATAAGAGGGGGTGTCATTCAGTCCCTACTGCGAGGGCCCTTGAGCGGCCACGGGTCACGCCCGATGAGTGATGGCTCGCCACGTGGCAATCGTGCTTCGGGCGGGATATCGAGAACGTGTCGCCATTTCATTAAAGCGGCTTACGAGGAAAGGAGCTTCCCGCTCGGCGGCGACCCAAACTCTCAGCGTTCCTAGGTTATTCAAAAGACCCTCCACCACTTGTTGCAAGCTGGATTATGACTTGTGGTCAGGTGCAGAGGGTCTGTCATGGTATAATGTTCTGCTGTCTACAGTCCCAGGAAAGCAGTAGTAGCTCAGGAGGACTGAAAGGCTTTTCTCACACTTTAGCACTCAGATCTTTAGTTTTGACATCCTAGGCAGCAGTTGATATATTCATGCCTAAGGAAGCCAACTTGTTTTGTTTACATAGTTGGCACGACTCTGCAGTGGATGTTCTCTGAAGATGTACCTTAATGGCTAAAGAAAAGCCCTTTTTTTGAGGTTAAAACACTAGGGTCTAGTCCCTTATTCTCTCTATACCCTTCTGGTAGGTGTGCCCATGGTGTCCCTGGAGTCTGCAGAGAGGCCCAACTACTTCCTGTGTGTGACGGGGAGGCTGTCGCTGAGACTGGAGCGCTGGAGCGGGACCGAGGACTTCCGCCAAAGGGGCACCTTTGTTCACCACCAGGGCCTATGGTTGCCGAGCCTGTCCTCCTTTGAGCTGTATGGTCAGAAGGGCATCTTCCTCACCCTGAGCCCCAGCGGCATTCGCGCCATGGCCTACGACCACTCGGAGCACTTCAGGCAAATCAGTAGCTTCATGCTCGAAGGTAGGTGAGTCGGTCATTGGCGACAGTTTGAGGTTATATGCTGGGAAGATTCTTGAGTGCATTTCCCACCTTCATCACTGACCATCGTGGTTGAAGTTCAGCTTTATTTGGTGACCCTTTCATCCAGAGAGCAGTTTTGTGATCCCTTACCGGATCATGTGTGAATGGAAGTACCATGCGTGCGCCAGCCCATGTCTGAAGACCTGCAGTGACCCCACAGCCTCACAATGCCGCTTCCTGCCACCGTAAGTGATGTGACCGTTTGGTGACAGAGTTCCACAAGGATAAAGGTGGTCAGATAAGTTAAGTTGACCCCAAAGTATTATTGAGTTTACCATTGGACCCTGGTTTTGGAATGTACCTTAAATGAGCATCCTTCCACCCTGATGTAGAAGTTTGTAAAAGGCACTGAATCTTGATGAGATGCATCTATAGATCAGAGAAACTAATTACATTGCAAACAGGATGTAACCACATACTGTAGATGTGGTGAGAGTGGTGGACAGTGACTGTAGCAGCACAGGATATGTAAAGAAGGGAAGGCAGTGGAACCCAGTACATTCTTCATGTGGAAAATGCATGCTGGCCCATGCAGGGTGGAAGGCTGCTTTCCGCGGTGTCCGAAAAACATGATCCTCGATGAGATTACAAGAAGATGTGTCTACAGAGAGGACTGTGAGTATACCTTAATCCATAATATTTAATACTAAGCATCTTGTTAAAGGTATGTAGAGTGTATTTATCTGTATTGTGGATGTGTAGCTATACTGCCCACCCAAAAAAAGTCAGCATTTGAATTTATATCAGCAAATACTTTAAGAGCCAATGACTGGATCATTATTACAGCTCAGCAACATTATGCAGCAATAAAGTAAAGTCAGCTGAGTACCTGAATCTACTGAATGGCCAGGTTACACTTCCATCCATCATTGTTCTATACCTCATCATCATCAACACCGCCATCCATTGTCAAAGAATTTTTTTCTTCCCTGTTGGCATGGGCATATTCCAGGACAAGAAATGCCAAGATTCATTGGGTTCGTATGATTAAATAGTGGTTCAGGGAGCAACTCACTTGTCAATACAGGATCTTGGTGAGAATTGAATAGCTTGTGGAAACAATTCCATGACAAATGAACGCCTTAATCAAAGCTAAAGGCGGCCCAACAAAAAATTCAAATGGCAACTGTTTTTTTGGCCAGGGAGTGTATGTACAAATGGCAGGGAAGTTTCATGGGAAAACTAGTGTAATCATAATATTGTCTTTTGAGTTTGTTTGGTCATACGATAGAAGTTTAAAGTATAATAAAACAGTGAGTAAATGTAAGTTTTTATGTGTTCAGGCATCATCCTACCACCAACACCAACCCCTTATATGTATGTGACGAGATCCAACAGAACCACAACAGCTCCCACTACAGAACCCAGCACAGTGACTGGACCCCGGACTACCAGATTCCCAACAACCACGCACACCACCATCATCGTGCCACCAGCCACCTCCACCCCAATGCCCCTTAGCACCGTCACCTCCCTGATGATGTCATCACCCCCCTCCACCACCCACGGTCCTGTCACATCCACCGTAACGGACGGGGTGACTATTCATCCGCTGCTCACTGCAAGCACGCCTCCAGCTGCCATGACGAGTGAACCTGTCACCATGGCTCTGCCCAGTATCACCCCACAGCCCTCAGTCCGTTCTACTACAGCGCCTCCCAGTACACGGGCTTTGACCACCAGGGCCACCGAGGAGCCGACCAGTGCCAGTACAGTTCCGAGCACCAAACATGTGACAGCTCCATCATCAACAGCTGTCTTGGAGACTACTCCATCTCCAACCACCATGAAAGCCATGACTCCTTCACCTAGCCTTCCTCCTGACACAAGCACTCCTACGCCACCAGAGACCACGGAGACCAGCCCTACGACCCTGGAGGCCACCCCTCCTCATCCCACCCCAACACTTTTTGAGTTGACAACCACCCAGCCCACAACTGGCATCATATCCATGGCGACATCTCCTGTCACTACACCAGAATCAGTCAGCTTGACCACAGGGCTCCCTCCGTTTCTGCTGCCAACTGCCCCCTGCACTGTGAGTCTGTACACAGGTGTTCATGATTATATCTTCCTCTGCGCTTAATGATGCATCCCTCACACTTCCACAGAGCTATGGCACACTGTGAAACCTGAAGTATTACAACAGGGCCAATAGTTTAACCAATGATGGAATCTTGACGATACTGAATTGTTTTATACATTTATAGGCAAAATATATCATACAAAAATATGTGCAGCTCAGTATTTTTTAGCTTTATTAATATTTCCTATTAGGTGAGCAGCAGGTAACATAGAGGAGAGGCACTGGTGCTCTAGTGCAGTATTATTACTTGAGGTGTGTAAGTTACCCCAATGTAAATTACCCCAAGAAAGGTTTGATTGGACAAATAAATTACCCCAAGAAAGGTTTGATTGGACAAATAAATAAAACCCATAATAAATTAAACGTTAATAAAACAAAAATACTAATGTCATCCAGCTGGAGGATCAGAGGATCCCCTCCGTGGATTTGAACCCAGAATATTTCAGACACTGACCTTTTCCGTAAACACAGGGCCACCTGGCGCAGCGACTTGCCACTAGAAACAATTTAAAAGTTGAATTTTCAAGTTAAATTATAATATTGTGTTTTAGGTGCACAACATAATTCGTGCAACATGGACAGGTTTCAGTGTCTAACACAGGAATGGCCAAAGCAGAGGTGGCTTTGGAAACCTTTAGGCACGTCTGGATTTGATTGTAAATCTTCAGAATGGTCTCTGTGTTGAAGGGTCCTGGCTGGTCCCCATCTAATAAATCTCATTTGGAAAGAAATGGCCCCTTAGATATGCCAGCAAAGATAAGGCAGGAATGTGGTAGCTGGGTATTGGAGCGCTACTCAGAAAACACCATCAGAGCTGCTCTTTGTAAATTATGGGCAGTCGGGTTACAGACAAACAACATTAGTTAAGACGGACATTATTCTGGGCTGGCGGTGAAGATGGCAGATTTTGATGTAAGATGCCAGCCTGCCAGGTTGTAAATTTAGCTGGAGTATCATATAAGCACAAACTTGGAGATCCTTCAGTATAAACAGTCACTGGTATGGGTTTACATTTCTAGAAGTCTACATTTTCTTAACGGTTTTTAATAAATCCGACAAGGAGGGCTCAGATTTTTGATGAAATCACATTTCAAATTCTGGTGTGGTATGCAGTAGAACCCCAAAAATTGGGAAAGAAGCCAACATTGTATGAATGTTAGACATATAAATCAGTTAGGAACAGTGTGTAATAGTAATGAACATTTTATAATGTTTTTTTCCCTTCTCAGCCACCGTACTCGTATCGTGTGGATGAATGCAGTGAGTACATTTGCTTCAATGGCCAGCTGATGTTCCACAATGCCTCACTGCACTGCCGCTTCAACGTGTCTCAGCCCAACTGTGGCCTTTTGGGCATGGCTGTCCAGACGAATCGGGACAATTGCTGTCCACAGTGGGAGTGTCCCTGTAAGAACCTGCATCCAAAGAAATTCAATTGCCAGTGTCATTAATATTACAATGTAATGATCAATGATCAAATGTATAGATATGATGCATTTTCTTTAGTTCAGAGCCTTTTGAACCTGTTAACACTTAATCTAGTGTTGCAGATCATTGCTATCATGAAAAAGGCTATACAACATCTTCACTAAAGGTCTTCTTGCATTAGATTCCCCACTGTTGATTTGACCTGTTGACCTGTTTTCAATGACAGGTCGTTGCTCAGTAATTTCGGACCTGAGAGTAATTACTTTCGATGGCAACAATGTGGCCCTGTATGACAATGGATCCTACATTTTGGTTCATCTTCCCAGAGAAAATATTGTGGGCCACATTGAGAAGTGTCCAACCAGTGTGGTAAGATTGGACTCAAAAGCTGACTTTCTAAATTTCTACATGGTCAATGAAAGCTTCCGCCGCCCATGTTGTTTTAGCCTAAATTCCTCTGTATTTTACATTCCTTGTGTGACGCTCGTAGTGCTTCACAACAGCATATGTACAGGCAGTCCCTGGGTACAGTACAGTACCATATGTACTTACTTTTTAATACTGTATTATTAATAGTATCATTATGTACTGTATTATTATTATTGTCCTGACTTACCAACAAATTCAACTTAAACACATCTCATTCATAACCTGGCAATTGCCTGTAATCTGTAACTTAATGTTTCATGGATTAGCAAAGGATTTATCATGTTTTGTTTATGTTTCAGAGCGTCAACTCCATCCGACGTCCTGTAAGTGGCTGTGTTTTTGTTTGCATGTATCACCTTCAGTATGAAGTTTGTTCTTACTTCCATGAGTGTTGACCATTGACTTCTTGTCTATAGACCTCCACAGGTGGCACCTTGGGGCTCTGCTTTAAGAAGCTCAACATCACTACTCATTCCTACAGGATCATGATTAATCGGCTGGAGAGAAAGGTGATTCACTCCCTTCTGTGAGCAAGAAACTGATATTCCCATAAAATGCTTAAATAGCATTTCAAGTCAATCCTTATTATCTGCCAACAAAGCCAAGACCATGCAGAGGTTTTGTTATGAAACCTTCACAATTAATTTCAAGTATTTTCTTCCCTGGCTTGATATCAAGGTGTCTGTCAACTTCATCAACGCACGGCTACCTTTCACAAGGCAGAAACTGCACATTGATGACACTGGGACTATGTATGTCATCCACACCCCTGGAGGAGTCAGCATCCAATGGTACCACAGCACAGGAATCATGGTCCTGCAGTACAGTGGCCGGCCAAACACTACCACTGGCACCCGTGGACTTTGTGGTAAGGACCTGGAGCTTAAAGTATGTCCCACTAGTGTGCTCCTAAACCAATAATCTTTAAAATTTACAAATAATTAGACTAAATACCGTTGGTAGTTATTTATTTTCATGATGGTTTTAAAAACCTTACATTGTAAAGCATTATATCAGTATTTTTTGCAATTTTATAGTAGTACCTCATTACTCTCCCATTCCTCTGAGTCAGTGTCATGCAATGGTGCTGTCGCCCCCTAGTGTTGTGGAGGTCTCAGTGATGATTGGTCCACAGGCTGCTGCGATGGGAACCCCGCAGATGACCTGAAGCTCCCGAATGGCACGGTGGTGAGGGACGTGGAGGATATCCCCGTGTTCCTGCATAGTTGGATGGTAGACACTTCTGAGGAGATGGGCTACTTCCGCAGGGTGGGAGACAACTGCACCACAGGCAACTGCACCAAGTGCTTTCAGATGCTGAACCGGAGGCCCTTCTCTGAGTGCCATAGGAAGGTAGGCCTTCCATGAATTTCATCAAACTGCTGACCTAATGTCTTTTGGGAATCGGCTGTCTCAAATGGTCTTATTTTTTGCATTCCTCACAAAGGTTTCCCCAGAACAGTTTTGCGACAAGATTTGGGCAGGTGACCTACACTATAAAGACCACGAGTGTGACTTCCTTGCTGCATATGTAGCCATCTGTTATACACACAACATCTGCATCAACTGGAGGACTCACGACTTCTGCCGTAAGTGATATTCATTTAGCAGAACTATTGTCTGAATCTAGGACCGCCAGGGGATAACGGTTCAGCAAGAAGGACTCATGACTACAAAGCTAGATATGATACCTGTGGGACCTGGTCTGATGATGGTATTTGTTTTCTCTGTCAAAAGCCCTAAAGTGCCCCCCAGGTAAAGAGTACCATCCATGCGTGAACACATGCAAGACCAAAACCTGCCAGAACCGGGACTTCTACGAGGAGTCCACCTGCTCCTCCATCCGGGAAGAGTGTGTGTGCAAGAGTGGGACCATCCTACACAGGGCCGACTCTGCGTTCTGTGTCACCGAGGATAGATGCGGTGAGTGATGGCACAAGGGTCCCCTTAGGGTTTTGCCCACCCAATGTTGATGCTTTAGACTTGGTGAAAAAATACAGATATTCTGTCTGGAGTCATACCTTCCTCCTTGTGTAGATTTCAGCTTTTCTTCTCTCGTGTATCATTATTTTCTTGTCTCAGGACATTAAGAAGGGTACATTGGTTACAAGGTGGTGAGGAAATGAGATGGAGAAAGTGAAGTGGTGGACATGTCAGGTTCCTTTTTGGACTCTTTGAGGATAATCGTCATAAGGCACCATACCTTTCTTGTGATTCGTAACATTTTCTCCACCCCTTAGTTTGCACGGACAACGATGGGGTCCCCCGTGCAGTGGGGGAGGTGTGGAACGGATCGAACAAGGGCTGCTGCCTGTACCGCTGCATGGAAAACGGCAGCATCACAGCAGTGGAGCCTGACTGCAGTGACATGCAAGCTCCCCTCTGTGAGCGGGAAGGCGAGTTTGTCGTTGATGTGGTCGAGGAGGGGGCGTGCTGCCCAAAAAAGATCTGCGGTGAGTATAGGACCGGGCTTCTCTCCTTATCTCATATCGTATAGTTTCCCGTGCATCTTCTTGAAAATGCTGGCCTCCTTCTTTACAGAATGCAACCTCACCATCTGTGAGAGTGAGGTGCCAACTTGTGAGAACGGGCACAAACTGATGATTGGATACAGCACGCTGTCCTGCTGCCCCGAGTACAGATGTGGTATGCTCAGTGTCAAATTGGTTGTGACTCTTGCTTTATGTCCAAAATCTCTCAGTTGTCAGGAATCTCGTATGATCATGTGACTCCCCACATCCACCTGATTTGTCCGTCCCCAGACTGTGATCCCCAGGCCTGTCCCTCAGTTCTCATGCCGGAGTGCAGGGATGACCAGTTCTTGGTGGAAGTCAGAGCTGAAAAGTCCTGCTGCTTCTCCTTCCTGTGTGGTAAGAGCAAACCAGTCTTTGTATTACTGATGCCATCATTTGTGGACACTCAGAGTTTAGCTATATCATCTATGTGGTGTTCAAATATACCTAATTTATTTTGTTCCAGAGTACTTAAAATTAATAATTTATAATTAGACATTTTGATGTTTCTTGCTGCTTGAGTTATTGAGGTGCTCAGGATGACTTGGTGTGTTTTCAGTGTGCGAGTCCTGCATTGATCCCATCCCATTGTGTAAAGATGGAGAGATCCTGGCTGTGGATCTCAACACCACAGACCGGTGCTGCCCTCAGTACCACTGCGGTATGAGGCTTTTTGACCACTGTATCCAAGTTTGTGCTGAACCGCTAATTCATCTTGAATATGATATGAACTAGTCTATATTCTAGGAAATGGTTGGAGGATAGAGCGGGAGTAGAGATTCAGCCAAGTGCATGGGTGGCAAAGGGCAACAAGAGGAATTCCAGGATCTGTGAAGGTGACGAGATGACATGTGAGGTTCTTTTGCAGTGTGTGATGAGAGCTTGTGTTCCCCCTCCACGCTGGAGTGTGCCAGCGGGACGTCCATGGTCAGGAAAAATGTCCCAGGGGGGTGCTGCCCAGACTGGCAATGTGGTACGAAATCTAAAGACACTCATCTAAAGACGGCTTTGGCTGGGAAAGAGGGAACGACACCATACACAGCAAGACATTTATAAGGAATTCGACAGTATAACAGGGAATCTTCCTTGTCCTGAGGGCTTGTCAGTTACACCAGGTCCATAGCCAGAAATTAGGGGGAGGGTGGGGTCCCATTAGTATATTTCTAGAAACAAGTTTCGAGGGGGGTTCAAACTCATATTTATACTATTTGGCTAAGTTACACCCTGCATTGTGTGTCACAACTTTCTTTATTCAATTTCTAAGTTATGATTGGTCAAACCTCACAGCTTTGGAAATTTATTTAAGGGCTAATTAAGTTTTTTTTGACCTCCACAGAGTGCCAGTGTCTCAATAACTCCTCCCCATTGTGCCAGGTGGTAAGTCTCACTGGGTCTATTGGCCACTGCTTGTTCCCCATGTATTTTACTTAATGTGTTGAAGTGACAGCTTTTACCTGTCATATACATGTGTTGTCAGAAGGACAGACACAGTGCCTTAAGGCTACTTCTATGTCCTGAGGTTATTTGCTCTCTGCACTTAGGGTGAAATTCAGACCCTGGACCCAAATGCTGACAGCACTTGTGGCTGCACTCAGTACATCTGTAGTAAGTTCCACGCAAAGGAAAAAATAAGAAAATATCTGATCTATCAGACCATCAACAACCAATGGTCATACAACCTAAAATTCAAGGTTGTCTCATCAGTTGAGGTCATAATAATGTAATATTAACTCCTCATTGTTATTGAATATATAGGAGTCTCTCATTTTCTCACCTCCTCTTAGTGCTTTCTCCTGTACCCTGTCTCTCCTGTATACACCCACTTCATATCAGTAACCAGTCTCTCCTGTATATACCCTGTCAATGTCAGTACCCAGTCTCTCTTCTATATACCTTCTCTACATCAATAACCAGCCTCTCCTGTGTATACCCTCTCTATATCAGTACTCTACCTTGTAAGCCTCCCCCTGGAGTAGTAACCTGTCACTGCCCCTCGCAGAGAAGGCAGAGGTGTGCCTCTTTCAGGGGGTAACAGTGCTGAGTCCGGGACAGTCCATGGTGCAGTACTTTGATGGGGACCTTTGCTACACGGTGCACTGCCTGCAGAACAAGGACCCTGATACAGGCTTTTATGCGATGGATGTATCGACTGTCAACTGCTCTGAGAAATGTGGGCCTGTAGGTGTCATAAAAATGGTCTTTCATTAGTCATTCATAAACCACTTGTTATTGGACTGTTTTAGCCATAATTTGCTGTTTCATCCTTCAAATTATTAAAAGTTGCTGCTATTGCTTTAATTAATTAAGTTACATTAAATTACATTATTCTGTTTATGAATAAGACATTTTTTCTTTGGTCCACAGCACCAAATATATATCCCTTCCTCAGACCCACATGTTTGCTGTGGTTCTTGCAAAAATGTGTCATGCATCCACACCAGTGAGAACGGCACCATGGAGATCTACACGGTAAGAGGACTGTCTTCTGACCACTTTCAAACATACTCTGTTTCAGATCAGTTGAGTATAAAGAGTCACAGTCACAGAGTACTCAACTGGTTGGCTGAAACAAAATCCCGGTCTGAATTTTTATGTTCTGAACCTGGACTTTCCACCTTTGCTCACTGGGTTGGTATTAATCAAGAGTGTAGAAAATGCATGCAGCCGATTATGTTCACTATATAGGAGAGTTATGGTTGAGGCGTGTGATCGTGTGACTTCATGACCATGTGACTTGCAGGCTGGGAGCTCGTGGGTGACAAACTGTACTCGGTTCGACTGTGTGGAGACGGCCGTTGGAGCTGTGACACTGGGCTCTGTGGTCGTTTGTCCACCTTTCAACGACACTGAATGTGTCCAGGTCTGTATCCTGCACTCCAGCATCCAGACTTCAAGCAGCATCCCAGTGATTCATGGGAAATAAGCACATCTATAGAACTTCTATTGATGTAACTGTATATCTCAACCTTAAGGTGATCTGAAATCTAATTGGTGCTGAAAGGAATTTGCTGTTAATATTTATTTTTTAGCCAATGATTTATTCAGATCAATTTGTGTGCTGTGGGGTACATTTTATCAACAGTGTATGTTAGTAAGCAGATCAGGTGAAAGACCTTCTCCAGAGTGCAAGAAAAAACATCTTACGGGAGGGTAAGCTTTATCTCCTGAAGGCATCTCTCTTCATGCTGTCCTCTGTTGTCTGATTGCAGAACGGGGGCACAGTACAGAACTATATTGACGGCTGCTGCAAGACCTGTAAGTGCCCCGGGGGGGGCAGAGTTCTTGCTTGTCTTGCTTTTCTGGTTCTTGAGCACGGTGGGCTGCAATTGTGGACAGAGCATGTGGTGCCCCCAATCAAAGGAGGCATGTGGCCTGGCAGCAATGTGGCTTACTGGTGGCTGCTGGTAAATGCCTGTGACTAGACTGCCCCCTGGTGTTGTGGAGTGTAACTGTCACAGTTTCCACCCCACTACTGCACAGGCCTTTGGCTTCAGTTACACCTTTTTATCAGCCTGTTTTTGTAGATCTAACATTCGACTCAGAGAGGGAGTTGATGGTGTAAAATTCTTGGTTATTCATCTATTAGAAACATATCATATGTTTAACTTACTATAATCCACTTAACAACAAATAACATTAAAATACCACTATTGGGCGAGATCCCATTTAAAATTCCACAACCAAGACTTTTATATCACTTCAGGCAAACCACTTTTCCTAGTAAGAACTGGTCACTCTTAGTTTGAATATTATTAAATGGTCACGTTGGTAACTCTCACAAAATTTCTAATATATGTAAAAATATTTACATGCTTGTTAAAAGAAGCTATCAAGTACAAATTATGTATAATGCATATATAACGTGTGATGGTAATGCAAGAATGGTAAAAATAATCAATAATTATTACATATATAATAGATAATAAAGAGGCCTACAGTTTTACTTTTCTGAAATTACGTGTTAAGCACTGCAGAATAAAATCATAATTTGATTGTTTTTAAAATTCTGATCCCCTGTTTGGACCTGAAAACAAATTTGCGACAGAAAACCATGTCTGCTATGGCCCAGCCATGCAATTTGCTAATTTTGGGGGAAAAAAAAATCACCCCAGCTAACTCATAACATTCTCCAAACATTCCTGCAACGTTGTAGCGCTGCTGTCACATTGCTATGAGCGCGCAGCAATGCTTTTTGAATGTTAAGTGTTAGCTTGCTTCTTTGTTGTTCACTGCTGTTGTCATGCCAACAACGTGCATGAGCACAGTGCTAGCTGCTTACACTAGCCGCGTTTTGCGTCAGCCTTGAGTGCTGCTTGGTGGGTTCAGTGTGCAATGTTCTGACGACTGCCTGGCCAACCTGAAGCATGTGCTTTCTAATGAATGACGAGGCCCACTAACGACCCGGGCCTGAGACCAGCTTCCGCACTTTTCATTAATTGTCATCTAACGCATGCAGGGATGAGGTGATTTTTGAAAACTGTGCCTTAATGAAACGTTCCCTTGTTTTTCTGAAACACTGCTGTTCCTGACGATTCTACCAGGTTCTGGACTGGGTATATTACCATTTACCATTAGCCCAATAACTCCAACTGGTAGTACTAATTGTGACACAGGTACTTACCTTCCTTTTGTATTTTATTTCTGTATCTTCCACACTCTTGCTTCCATTGAACTCCAGGGGGAATTTGGTCTCTCGTTTGTTCACTGTACTGCCCTATTGCCGGTGAACATTCAGGCTTAGCACCGAGAGCCAATCTGTGTTTGCATATTTACACTGGCTGATGAAATTCAGCACTGCCAACCGCGGCGAATTTAACTCGACTGCGGCTGTCCGGTGCTCGACAGGCAGGCTCACATCAGCTGATACAGCCTGTATCAGACAGCATGTATTAGCTATGTCCTGTTGATTACTGCGCAAATGTAGCTGTGGGTCTTGCTGCATATTTACCATGACCTGGGATGGTTTTTTTCTACCTGTAATGCCGATTAAATCCATCCCCTTCTGACCAAATGGTTAAACATGTTCTTGACTTCTCAGCTTAAATGTCGTCCTTCTCTTGTAAGTCTCGCTGCTTCCTCTGTCACTGTGATCTTGTGTCTGCTTTTGTTGGGATAAGCTGTGGTCAGGAACGTCTGTCTATTTTCCTAAATGGCTTGTCAGACTCAAGCCCATTTCCTGATAGATAGCGACATTCTAGTAGATGCCAAGGTAAGGACGTCAGCTTGTGACTATGACATGGACCCAAGAGATGCATTTTCAACTATTATTGTAATAATATAAAGTAACATTGTATTAAGTATTGAATTTGTTATCCAATTATTTTCTCAGTCATAGATATATTGAAATTAAGGGAATGATCACATACTTTATGCCATATCCATCCAGCCATCCATTTTCCAACCCGCTTATCCTACTGGGTTGCGGGGGGTCCGGAGCCAATCCTTTATGCCATATTTAACCTTGAGTTTGTAATTTTAAAATTTAATATTTAACAATATTAAAAAACTATTAAAAAACATAAACTTAACAAATGACCCAGATGAAAAGCCTAAATGAATTCCACAGAAATGTATTCATGTGCTATTTTCTATCCATGGCGGTTAATGACGAGATCACTGTCGGATGTGTAAAATGTTTGCTATTGAAATAGGAATTCAGACTTTTAAATGACAAAAATTGGCAAGAAATAAAATCCTTCTTTTTTCTTCCGCATTACCAGGTAAAGAGGATGGTAAGACCTGCAAAAGGGTGGCAATCAGAACAACCATCAGGAAGGACGACTGTCGGAGTAGTGCCCCAGTGCGTTTGCTGCTTCTTCGGGTCGACATGCATGCCGAGTGTGTGGAGCAGCCTGGATGTGGGATGCTATTGTGTGCAACATATCCCATCCTTGACATACTCAAACACACAATGGAGCCACATCGAGCTTATGCTGATCGATTAGGCGCCAGGGGCAGTAAAAATGCAATGTCTCCCCCTCTGCCTTTCTTGCAGATCACTGTGTACTCCTGTGATGGCAAATGCCCCTCTGCCACCATCTTCAACTTCAACATCAACAGCCATGCGCGTTTCTGCAAATGCTGCCGCGAGAACACCCTGCAGAGCCGCACAGTGCAGCTGTACTGCACGCGCAACAGCACCCTGGTGAGCTACACCTTCCAGGAGCCATTGGAGTGTTCCTGCCAGTGGAACTAGTCAGGGGACGGGCTTGTGAAGGGACCAGAGAGTCTGCCATTGGAGCACTTGAGTTTCAATAACAATGAGATTTCTTAGATTAAATGTTACGACACAGTTATGACAGTTACAAATGTAGGCTCACAAACATGTTATTTAGCCATAAAATCATATTGATTGCTTTATGTTACAAATTATGTTTAATTCTTTTGTTTTCTATTTTAATTTAATTTAGTATGTAATATTTAGTGGTTTTAATGCCTTAATTGATGATGCAGAAATATTTTTAAAGCTATTTTGTGAGCTTTTAGAAACTTTTTTTAAAGGTAATTACTTGTAAAATAGCATGTTATTTTAAATGCATTGTTTTGTATCTAATTGTCCAATCTACTAAAATGTCTATGACATCACAATTTTTCAGCCTCTTTCAGTGAAATTCCTCATAATTATTTTGAAAGTGTTCAAAGTTCTTTGAAAAATGTTAAGTTTAAAAGCCCTGTAGTGACACATACCTCATTTGTTTTATCATCCCACACATCTTGTTGAACAATGTTGGCAAGAAAAGCCACTACTAAAACAAGGCAATAAATCATTTAATCATGATTTCAATGCTTTTTGAAGTTGTCAAGTCTGTTAAAATACATTTTCAGTGTTTTGAAGAATTAAGACACAAGTGCCTGGAATCCTTTTCAAGTACATATTTTGCAAAAACTTTAAAAACTATCTAAAAAAAATCCACCCAATTTCACTTCTCTTTAGTGTTTAATATTATTGTTTTAACCCTGAAGTAAGAGTTACTGCGTCCAGTTTTACATTCAGTGTTCATTCCACAATGAAGAAGTGTTATTAATTTGGACTGTTCTGACAGCACTAAATGAGCCCAGATCAGAGCCAAAGTGCTTAGGTTGCAAGACCAGCACCCTCAACTCCACTCACCTCTTCCATGATACTACATCTGAGTATGAGGTTGGACCGATGAGGGTACAGGTGTTTCCCATTACTGATGATGTATGCAGATTTTTCAGCTCATTGAGTTGATGTGCAGACCCTGTTGTCACTCTGTTTTTGAATGGTTCTTACTGCGTATGTCTGGTGCATTTTCTTATGTTAAGTGTGGGGAATAGATTGTTAATTAGCTAATAAAATACCATCTGTCTTTCTTCAATCGGTACGCGAAATGCATGCAGTGGTGTCTTCCAGTTCCACTTTTTAATGAATAAATCAAACCTTTTTGTATGGGTTGTGCTTAAAATGTAGAGCAAGTTTGTGTGTAGATGACAGGTGGAATCCTTTTGAAAATAAAAAGCTGGCCTGGTCTCCGTTTTGCCTGTCGGCCCTTTAACATGAAAACGGATCCCTGCTTTGAACACTATTGGTGTGGTTTCAGATAAGCCCAATACGTGTGAGTGGTACTTAATGACCAGCAATGACCTCCCAAAGCTCTTGCAGAAACCCTCCTCATTCCAAGACCTTCCATAAACCCCATACGAAGCCTTCTATGAAACTCTACCAGCCATGTGCGTCCTCTCCAGCCAGTTTTGTGGTTCCACACATGCCAAGCTGGCCCCACATGGTGCCTTTCTCTATCTCTTCCGGCATCACTGCAGCAGGGAGAGGCAATGAATTCATTGCTGTGAAGTCATAGAGTTTACAAATCAACATTGCTTATACTGGAAGGTGCACGACTGCTGTGGCACTTGTTGTCATACAAGCCATGAACATATACATTTATGTAGCGGAAGCTTTTATCCAAGGTGATGACGTGAAAGCAGTGGCAGCGGGTCCCAGGAGTAAAGGTGGAAGAGAGAGTTTGTTATTGGGGGGGGGGGGGGGGGGACTTAAAAATTTACATGCAAAGGTACAGATGCTCCAATAATTATGAACGAGATATGTTCCGAACGGCCATTCATAAGTTGAAATGTTCGTAAGTCGTTATTCAACATTATTTTAAGGGTATACACAAGTACAAAGAACGTGGATGCTGGGAGTACACACGTTACGCAGCTGCGCGGTGGGAGTAGCTGCCATAAATCGTACTAGGCGAATCGGCGCATCAGAAAGAAAAATTGATGCTGCGGACAGCAAACGAGACCCCAAAAAACACAATTTGGACTTGCAGTCCTCTTTGGTCCAATGTCTGAATGTTCGTAAGTAGAGGAGCATCTGAATAGATTTTGGGGGGGGGGGATAAATGAAGCCAAATGCCCCCCATCTCTGTCCGGGAGCAAATGGGGTTAAAGGCCTTGCTCAAGGGCCCAATGGTGACATCACTCTGCCAACCCTGAGATTTGAACCACTAACCTTTCGATCACAGGCACTGCATCCTAGCACACTGAACCTCACATGTACCTCATCGCAGTCCATAACGCGCAATCTGATCTTGATCTATGGTGCTCCTGAGCACCCCTCATCTTCTTGTTGAATGCGCCAACCTCCCCCCCCCCGGTGCAGCCTCCGCACGTGCGTCTCACCTTACGCTTCTCTGCGCCCCAGCGAAGTGGCCCTTTTATGGTGACGGCGGGGTCACTTATTTAAACTTTCATGGTGGGCGCATCATCAGAGAAGTAGCCTGGCAGAGAGGAGCGGTTTGAGTCAGATTGTGTTGCCGGCTGTGTAAAATATGCATGATGAAACGTCGAGTGAGAGCGGCCAGGGGCCCACGGCGAGCGACCGCCAGTGCCGACTCCACGCTTTGCGCGTCACCTTCAAAGAACTTCTTAGAAACAGCGAAATCACGCCTGTCTACTTATGAGTTAGCCATGTGTTTCATGTGGTGTCTGCTAAATAATTTACTGCTCATTTTTCATGTTCGCTGTTAAAATATTAATTCTCTGTGCTTAAGGCAGCACACTTAATTGTTAAGTAATTCACTGGGTCATGTTTGACCACTGCAGTTTTGCATAGAGTCACGCTATCAATAATCTTTTATTTTCTACCCAGATGAAAGCAAATTATCCCAATATGGGAAGCCATTAAATGCTGGACGTTTTTAGCTTATTATCTGTGATTTAATCTAGAATTCTGAGATGCTTTGGAAAAATTCAAACAGATCTTGAGAATGACTTGAAATAAACTGATTTTGCACAGAGATCTGGTACGTAGCCTGGTTTCTTGCTATCAGGTGTTTGAGAAATTACCAGAAAGCTTCTGGGAATGTAGGCCTCTGTCTGTTATCCTGCTTTGTTCTGTGCTCCTTTGAGCTACATTTACATTTATTTATATAGCAAAAGTTTTTATCTAAAGTACTGTACAAGTGGTGTAAATAATTGATCAAAGGAGGAAGGTCAGTATACCATCCCCTGTCTAGATGGTGGAGAGATACTGGTGCAGATACATTCCCCTGTCCTGGCAAGGAGCAGCATCCTCTCCGTAGCATGTGTCCCATCTGTCACCTACATCCAGCCATTCCTCCATCTTCTGTCCACAGATACTGTTACCGCCATTCAGATTTGTGCTACAAGATTTCTTTGGCCTATCCACTTCACAAACACTCAAAGATTCTCTCCCTTAACAATTCTCTAATCCTATAATAAATACTGGGATCTTCTCTAAGAACTTCACAGGTAACACTGAACCTTCACCTGCTGATGCGGATTCATGGGAACGCCGACATTCATTGCACCACTATAGTGCTGAGTAGTAGCATCCACACCAGAGTGACCACCTCCACCATAATCCCACTTAAAAACCTCCCTCTCCTACTGCCTGTGGCTGATAGGTGTCAGGTGCCATGGTGAGCGACGGCGGAAGGAAGGAAGGGCTGTTGGGATTGAGTCATGGGGCTCATGATTTATTACAGAGCTCTCCAATAGAGCCACTCTTAAATGTTTAATGTGGTCCACCTCTCCTGAATTTGCCTGGCTCTGGAGGAGCTGCACTGACCAGTCGATCTTCCTCATGAGACACGCAGGCCGTCAGTGATGCTTCCTGTCCTCATCTTGGCTGTCGCTCTGTGCCTGGACAGCGTCCACACTCAGGTATGTCGCCTCTCTTTCCTGTTAAGCCCTGGGCCTCAGCCATCCACAGAACTTCAGAGCATAGGTTTCAGTTTAGGGAGTTGGGGGTTTTGATAACAGGGGTGAGTCCTCATGACTGACTGAGCCCATGTTTTTTTTGTGCTGGGATATAAAGGCAGCTGTGGGGAGTGTGACCGCAGGGAATGTTTACGTATCGACGCTGAGCCCTGCCACTGCTAGTCGAATTCTCACTGTCAATGAGTCAAGTAAGTCCTACGATGCGTGGAACTCAAATGTCCTGGGCACTTTCCTTCTCTTATACTTGATTTTAGGCAGACTTTAAAAATGTAGCTGGTATTTTAGAACAAAAACATGTTAATGATATTCTGCATTTCATTTTTTTTCCACAAAAATGTATATAATCAGTGGAAACAAGAAAGAAAATCATGTTACCAAATAAGACCATTTTATTGGCAGTTAAAATATGCAATAAATATTTTCTTTCAGCTGTTACACCAAGTAACAAGTTGATGTTACTGATTGTTATACTTGTATTATCTAAAACGTTCTACATCCATCGAGAGAGGAAACTGAGGGTTTGTTTTTCTCCAGAATGGAATGCCATCATGTGTTTATCCCTGCAATGTGTCTCTGTGTTTCCAAAGCCTTGGGCCCTCCGACCAATTTGGAAGGGGAGAGGGTGGGATCCACTGGCATCCTGCTGTCCTGGACGCCTCCCTCCACTTCCAATGGACAAATTCTGTCCTATGCCATTAAATACAAAGAGGTGTGTCCTTATCCTGAATCCACATTCACCCAGACGCTGACCAACTCTGAAATCCCAGAATTCCTCCTCAACACCCTTACCCCTGGATCCACCTATAACATCAAGGTAAGACGGAATGGTAAAGACGGTGATTTCCTTTTAAATCTAAAACTCACCCAGTTTGTTTCTTGCAATTTTCCTATTATTCTCCCTGCAGCATATCCCATGTACCCCAAACTATTTTGAACACAATCCAAAGCAAAATACAGACAGAAAGCCTCGCGCCCTCAGCCAGTCTACTATACAGGGAAAACTACCAGACAATTTGTTTGCAGACATATGAACCTGCTTCTATTGAATGATTGTTGGCTATAGGCCACTGGAGTGGCAGTTGGGTGCAAGCCATTACAGTAAAAAATCTTTCAGTAGTTCTCTCTTCCTCCCTCTAGGTGGCAGCAGAAGACAGGCGTGGCATTGGGATCTTCAGCAAGTCTCTCTACATGAAAACAGCAGAAGCCCGTGTGTACTGACTTCTTACTTAATCTTTTTCCTTACCTCTCATTTCTAAGACCTTTTTTATCACCATTTTGTCTCCATCTCATTTTGCAGCCCCTGGTCTGGTGACCAACCTTAGTGCCTTTGCTCAGAATCACTCCTTTGTCAAGGTGACATGGTATTTGCCCAAACACACCAATGGGCTGATCACCAAATTCTCTGTCAAAGCTAAGCATGCTCGAACCGGCCAGACTGTGAGAATTTTAGAGATCAACGCTGAGGACATTATGACTGGAGCCATCCCACACTGCAACGTATGTGTCCATGAGATCCCACTGAAGAGTGTATGATTATGTGTCTGTCCACTTCCTCTCTGGAGAGTGTTTCTGTTGTTATTTGTCTGTCCACTTCCTTTCTGATTAATGTATGTGTGATTATGTGTCTGTCCACTTCCTCTCTGGAGAGTGTTTCTGTCGTTATGTGTGTCTGTCCACTTCCTCTCTGAAGAATGTTTCTGTCGTTATGTGT
>JABFEA020000001.1:12429423-12451744 GCA_019775915.2 Cyphomyrus plagiostoma | reverse complement strand
TCCTCTCTGGAGAGTGTTTCTGTCGTTATGTGTGTCTGTCCACTTCCTCTCTGAAGAATGTTTCTGTCGTTATGTGTGTCTGTCCACTTCCTCTCTGAAGAATGTTTCTGTCGTTATGTGTCTGTCCACTTCCTCTCTGGAGAGTGTTTCTGTCGTCATATGTGTCAGTCCACTTCCTCTCTGAAGAGTGTATGTGTTGTTATGTGTCTGTCCACTTCCTCTCTGAAGAGTGTTTCTGTCATTATGTGTCTGTCCACTTCCTTTCTGATTAGTGTTTGTGTGATTATGTGTCTGTCCACTTCCTTTCTGATTAGTGTTTGTGTGATTATGTGCCTGTGCACTTCCTTTCTGAATGGTATGTCTGTGATTATATAAGAACATAGTAACATAAGAAATATACAGACGAGAGGAGGCCTGAACTAATAGTTCAGAGTTGTTAAAATCTTATCTAGCTCTGATTTAAAGGAATCCAGGGTTACAGCTAGCACTACACTAACAGAAAGACTATTCCATACTCTAATTACACGCTGTGTAAAAAGTGCTTTCTGAAATTCATTTTAAAATGTTCTCCTGCTAATGTCCACTTCCTCTCTGAATAGTGTTTGTATGATTATGTGTCTGTCCATTTCCTCTCTGATTATGTGTCCGGTCCACATCTTCTCTGAATGGTATTTGTGTGATTATGTGTCTGTCCACTTCCTCTTTAAATAGTGGTTGTGTCATTATGTGTCTGTCCACTTCCTCTCTGATTAATGTTTTTGTCATTATGCGTCCAGTCCACATCCTATCTGAATGCCTGGAGCCATCCCACACTGCAATGTATGTGTCCATGAAGTCCCACTGAAGAATGTATGATAATGTGTCTGTCCACTTCCTTTCTGAATGGTATTTCTGTGATTATGTGTCTGTCCACTTCCTCTTTGAATAGTGTTTCTTTCATTATGCGTCTGTCCACTTCCTCTTTGAATAGTGTTTGTTTCATTATGTGTCTGTCCACTTCCTCTCTGATTAATGTTTGTGTCATTTTGTGTCTGTCCACTTCCTATCTGATTAATGTTTTTGTCATTATGCATCCGGTCCACATCCTTTCTGAATGGTATTTGTGTGATTATGTGTCTCTCCACTTCCTCCCGAATAGTGTTTCTGTCATATGTCTCCATCCACTTCCTCTCTGAATAGTGTTTGTGTCATTATGTGTCTGTCTACTTTGTCTCTGAAGAGTGTTTCAGTCATTATGTGTCTGTCCACTTCCTCTCTGCTTAATGTTTGTGTCACATGGCTCCATCCACTTTCTCTCTGTATAGTTTTTTCGTAACAAGGTCTGTAGTGTTAGCATCTATTGACCTCTTCTATACATAATCTTTATTTCTTAATAATATGTTCAATATCTTGAATAATCATTGAAACAGTAAAATATTAAAACTGTCCCGATATTTTGTATTGATTTCAGCAGCAAAGATTTCTTTAAAAACAAAAATAAATATTTTTTAAAATTTAGTATTCATTCTAATTTTTAGAAATCTGTGGTAAATGCAGAAATGAGAATTTTGTTGCCCTGTGGTAGCAGCCTCTCCACCAGAGTGCCCTGATGCATGTATCTATGTGTATGTGCGCATGTGTGTGTGTGAGGCAGGACGCCGCAGAGATCCTGTCCCGTGGCACCCCCAGCCCTCTGGACACCTCCATGATGACGTCGGCCTCCTTGCCGCTCATCACGCTCTCTGCTGCCCCTCCTGCTGCTTCCTGGATGGTGCCCATCAGCGTGGGCATGGACCAGCTGCGTCCGTACACGGCCTATGTCTTTGAGGTGTCTGCCTTCACCAGCGATGGCGAGGGCCAGATCGCCAGCTACATGGTCCGAATGCCCGAGTCAGGTAATATCCCGTCACCTTTTCTGATCTGATCTTCTCATTCTTCTCATTTTAGTGTCAGCTCCAGAACTAGAGGAGGTGAGACCAAGATATCTGATTGGACCCACCTCCTCCACATATGATTGGTTATCTGTCTGAACCAATCATTTTTCCTTCTGCCCTCAGAACATGAAAGTAAAATTCTGAAAGTAAAACTCTCATGAGCCTGAGGTAATTAGGGTGAAGAGCCTTGCCCAAGGACCCAGCAGTGACATTCTGCCAGCTACAGGATTTTACGTGTTAGGCCAGCAGGTAGATGCACTGTTACAGACTCAGAATTCAAACCTAAAAGTTGTTGGTGCTCACAAAGAATCCAGCTCTTCACATAAACTTCCTTCTGTTGTGAAAATGGTAGCAAGTTATAAGCCAACTCCTTTTATTAAACCGAATGATTTCTGATGCTATGGTGATTTAATCTGGGGCGTTTCCATGCCTACTAGGTTGATGGCAGAAATGTAACAGCACAGTTTAGCCAGTGAAGTTGTTGTTGTTTCCTGGAGCTACTCCATCGCAGAAGAGGTTTATGGGTCAGCCATGTTCACTTTCTTCTGTGCTCCTCTGTGGCTCTTCCTTCAAAGCCAACAATCTTTGCCACAATAGGTTTTGATGTGACACAATCCCTGAATCTGGAGGCAGGGGTCTTGTAATGAAGGCACAATGACAGCCTTATTTATCAACAAACCCAGTAAATTAATTGCATTTTAAAAATGGCTTGTGAGTAATGCAATTCAAAGTCAATATCTACTAAATTTAATTACGCGTTTTTGCTTATTATAACACAAAATTTGCATTTCATTAATAGGAGGTTATCTCTTATAGCCTTCAGTAAACTTATTTCACCAAAGTAAATTGAAGTAGTGTTTAGTTGAATATTATTTATGACGCTCGGTTTGAGGTCATGTGACCTTTATCCAATCATTTATTGAAATCACTCTGTTAAGGACAGAGGTTAGCAGTTGTGGTCTCCTAATACGTTTCTGTTTTCACTTGTTTTCAAGCTTTTAACACTATCACGCAAAGCTGAAGGAACTTGGTGCATCATGGGCTTTTATGCAAATTTCCACAGCATGGCACATGCAGCGATGTCAGTGACTCAGCGTTGTCTCTCCTTTTTTTTGGCTAGTTCTATTTTTCCTTTTCTCCACCATATTGATTACTCGGATGAAGTGAGTGGGGGATTGATGTTCCCTGAAAGAGTGAGCAAGAGAGAAGCCAGAATGTGAAACCCACCTATAAGGAGACAGTTTGATTAAGTTCTTTCTCTCTCCGTCTTTCTCTTGACTTTGACCTGTGCCCTTGTGTCCTACACTCCAAGCTCACTTGAAACACTATCTTAGACAGCCTTGGATAAAGCTCAGAGCTCAATGCATTATGCAGGACTGTTACATAACACACAAAGCTTTGGGGTGGATTCTGTCCAAAAAAACGAAGCACTACAGTGCTCACGCTTTTGGGAATTTTTCCTCACTTCTCATCGCGCTTGACGATAGACAAACATCTCTTCCCAAATCCCCTTCGGAATCCCGTCATTCTTTTTCATATGAAAACACATCGATTGGAGAATTTGTTCTCTTAAAAATTAGTTTTTGTGCCTTGAGGTAATTTTACCGCCAATTGAAGGCAGTAGTTTTTGTATAACCCCAAGACTATATTTTTTATGTAATATATGGCGACAGAAGCAGATTTTAATTGGATCTAGTTATGATATCTATTTTTCCTGTCTGTATATATTATAACTGCTCTGCTGAATGTTTTTCTTGAACTTTGCTTTCAGTCTAAATAACAAAGTTACAGATAAAATGTTTTTCCCTGGTACCAATGGTTGTGTTCTTGGCCTGGCTGATCCCTGCTTTGTTTTTATATGACAGAAAATGCTTTACATTCCGGAATTTTCCTCTTCCGATGCTGAGCTTTCATTCCCGTGGAATGACTCTGGAGTGGAAGCAATGTGACAGTCTGGAAAACTATAGCGAACTTCTATGAAGGTCATCGCATGTTGCGCTTGCATTTTTCTGGATGGTGTTTATACTTGCATATAACATTTTGCAAGCAGCTATGAAGGACGAAAGGAATGCACTGTATTATGAAAATGTTCAGTATTATAGCAAAGTATTGTGGCAACACTGTCATTCACTGCTCTTATAAACAGAAGTAAAAGGCCCATTAAAGTTCAGTTTTTCTGGAGGTAGTTGCACCAATTGTAAGAGAGCAGCTGCCTCCTAGTTGCTGTGTTCTGAGTCAGCCTGTGAATCACTCATACCACTATGCTTTTCCTCAGGAATGAGTGCTTGGCTCAGACCAGTAAGGGTCGTATCCTGGGCAGCCACTGGGTGGTCATGGCTGCATCGGAGCCCTCTCAGAACCTGCTTCCCATAAACCCAAACCTGGACCTTCCAGTTCAGGAACACGAGCTCTTAGCTGGGACAAAGACTCACTTCATATACTGGTACAGTGTGTAAAATACTGACAAGGCTGGCTGCATAAAGGGAATAGATTAATATACACTTTGCTTAGAGCATATCTCCACAGAGGCGTGTTGATAGAAACACTAGCTTCTTATTAGAACATATTTTATGGGATAGGCTGTTACAGGGGATTTGAGTTATATGGTAGGAATCCACATGATTAAAATTACCCAGTACGTGCTCCATGATTACGTTGCTGCTGTGATCGTAGCTTGGTGGTTAGCCGAGATTGGAGTGAATCTTCTGGATTAGAGAGATGCATAAATAAACTGCAGCCTCGACACTACTGTTTGTACTCTAGACTTTCAGATATCTTGCTGAATAAAGCTACGTACCCTTCAGAAAATCACTGATTAGTCATATAGAATATTTGGTTCCTATTTTTTGTTTTCCTTCAAACAATTCTTTAGTTTGATTGCATCACTATAATGCACAATGAATGTTAAATTATTAATAATAAAAGCCACAACATTTGTATAAAAGGAGAACTGGCAGAATATTGTTACATTTTGCCTGCTGTCTATTGTCAAATGGAAAGGTGTTCTGTAAGCTAGGGAAAACACTTCCTATGTAAGAGTGACACTTTCTGGACTTGAGGGTCCTGATCCAGACCATGTCAGATGCCAGGGGGCCCCTCAGCATTCTCGGGCCAGAGGTGATTGGCATGTTTCCCTGGCGGGATTCTCAGAGAGAATTTAGTGGCAGAGCCTGATGCTAATGCTAACTGTTACCCAGAAGACCTGCTTCTCACAGGCCTTTTAGAAGATCGGGAAATCCTTGCAGGGTTTTCTGAGGTGCCAGCAGCTCCTCCCACTCTCCCCGCATATCTGGCACAGATTCTTGCTGTTCACAAAACTGCATTAACCCTGCCAGATCTTTAGGAAGCTACAAAGAAGCTAAGGACCACTAAGATAAGCAAACTGCCTTTCTGTTTGTAAGGACAGCTATAGCAATAATGATAGATGGACTCCTATTTAACATTTGAAGTTCTTGTTAGGTTTGTGACACAATAGCACAACATATCTTGCTCTCAATTGCAAAATTACAATAATTAATTTTGTAAAATAAACAAATGCCCTCATCCAGCTTTGATGTCCTTGATTAGTGTTTTTGTAATGTAGAGCTTGTTTTTTCACCGTAGGCCTAGTGACCTGTCTGCATTTTTTGGTAACAAATTAATCCTTTTCTGAAGAAGGTTGGTCAGCTGGGGGAGGGTGGGCAGGGTCTACAATGAGCCACTCCAATCCCCCTCCCCCTACATCCTGCAGTTGGCAGGAGCCGGGCATGTTCAGGATACCAAAGGTGGCTGTTGTATTGGCCAAATGGGTGTGTGTGTGTGTGTGTGTGTGTGTGTGTGTGTGTGTGTGTGTGTGTGTGTGTGTTTGTGTGTGTGAGTGAAGAGAGGAAGAATGGATGGAATGCTCTGCGTGGACGGACTCTCTGGAAATGCAGAGGATCCTGGTTGCTGTGGTCAAGCTGCTCCTTGCTGCTGCCGCCGCGTCTGCCCATGTCTCAGGGCAGCTGGGTGAGTCGTGAGGCCTGTGGGCTGGTAGCCATGGCCTCCTCCCTACATGTTCACTCAGGGTTTGGACTTGGCTATTCCTCAGTAGACCTGTCAGCAACATGCCAGAATTTTCCCCACTTTGATTTCTGCGCATATTACTGTACATTTAACTTGATTCTGAGATTCTGAAGTGTTTGTTAAAGGATAAGCATTTAAATATTGTCTGTAAATTCAATATAATTACATCTGCCACTGCTTACTTTTTAGGCATTGCTATATCAATGTTATTAAATATGTATATGTTTTTCTAAGTCATATATTTTTCTCTGTAAAATATAAATCTTTGAATTTTTTTTTGAACATGACACCCATTCCAAAATTGCATTTGTTTTGTATTAAAATTACATTATAATAACATTTGAATGGTGAACCTTCAGTAAACACAGTAAAGGCCAGATGCTAACTAAGTTACGAGCTAACTGATTAACCAGACCTAACGTAAAGAAGTACTGTGGTCTTGCAGCCCCCGAGGATCCGCCCCAAAACCTGTCTGCGTGGAACATCACATCCAAGTCTTTCTCTGTCTCCTGGGACCCACCGGCCATCATCACCGGGCGCTTCAGCTATGTCCTGGAGCTCCACGGCCCTGCTGGTGAGATCGCCAAGAACCCGCATGCACCCATGTGCGGTTTCACCCCCTGGTTTCCATTCCTTCCTAGAACTGAGGGGCTTAAGCAGCACATCTATAATTTATAGTGTATTGTGATCTATGCTAGCACATATAATTCCGCTCTGGAAAGCAGATCCATCTGTTGAGCAAATATCTCTAAATATTGTATTTAGATTGAGTAATATGGTGTCTTGATCAGCATAATTTTATCTTTAGAGTGTATGCTACCATAAGGCAATGCTCAGCAGAGTTTGCATTGAGGTAAGCTTCCTCATCACTATATTTTTCTGTGTTTCGTTTTAGGTTTTATGTTTGAAAACAGCACCATTGATATGAAGCTGTCATACTCCAGTCTCACCCCCTATACGAACTACAGGCTGCTTATTCGAGCTAAATCCGCTGGTGCACTTGGACCAGAGGCAGTAACCACTGTTCTGACTCCAGCAGAGGGTTAGTGTTACACTTGAGGATTTTTCAGAGGAATCTGATCTGCTGTAAGAGTAGGAACCCTTCCCCATCTCATTTATCGCCACTGTTTAACCTTTGTCGCCCTCTGATGGCCAGAAGAGTTATAAGCTGCCTCCACCAGCGGCAGTTGATAATTTGCATATTAACCTTTTGTATGTTGTTTGCAGCATTGCTGCTGCCTTCAGTCTCTGTCTTAATGTGGTTCTCCTTTTGTTGCTGCTTAGCTCCCAGTGCCGTGAATGAACTCACCACCACGGCAATTGACTCCACATCGGTGAAACTGTCATGGAGGAGTCCCAGCCATCCCAATGGACTTATCACCCAGTACAAGATTCTGGTTCTCATCCAGGACACAGTGGTGCAGAACATCACTCTCACTGGAAGGGAAAATGTGGAGGTGCTTACTTCCGCACTGATACGTTTGTTCATAAAAGTTTCCATAAAACTTTTGATATATAGGCAGTCCACAGGTTGTGAACATAATACGTTCCCTAAATCAATGTTTAAGTCGAATTTATAGGCAAGTCATAAAAATACAGTACAAAATAATTATACAGTAAATAAATAAAAGTAACTACATACTGTAGTGTACCTCTAGTCAATGAACCACCAGAGCTGCACGATGCTATCATGTGTCACAAAGTAGTGCGTGCATTTGGTATTACACACCACTGTGTTTAGGCCTAATTTTCTATATAATAGACTTTATGGCAGTCTGTTAGCAAGTATGAATTTTCCATAAGTTGGACATTTATAACCTGGGCCCTGGAAATCTAGCCATCTGGTTCAGAATGATCAAGCTCTGCTTTAATAATATGTCAGTTGAGGATACATGTAGTACATAGTTACAGAATGACTTTTGTTGTTGTCTTGATGTTGTTATACATAAACTGCTTGAATTATTTGTATGAATGTGCCCACCGATGTGTTGCCTTGCCGTAGGCTAACAGGTTACTCAGGGCCAGAAGGGATATCGTCAAGCTTCTGCCACTATCTTACGGAAGATCAGTCAACTTCAACCCAACAACTTCGCTGCCTCTATCCCAAGGCACACCATTTCCCCTGTCTACCACAAGTCTTCCTGACAAAGGCACCACCCAAACAGCCTCCACCCAAACACCGACCCCCCTGGCGCTCACCCTCTCTCCCACGGCCTCGCCTCCAGCCTGGCTAACAGCCACCATTCCCTCCCGGGTATTTGATGGTCATGTACAGGATTTATCCACCACCCCAACTGGCACTGCTCCTACAGGGATGATGCAGGCTTTCACTGCTCCTATTGGCTCCGATCCGACTCAGACCCGGCTCTCCACACGCTCTGCTACTCCAGGTGATGTCGCAGAAGGTAAATCATTTGATCAATCGTAATTGCTACCGAGTGGGGCTGCTTGTACATCACCCCTGTTTTGTGTCTTCCCACTATTCACTAGAGATTAGTACTTATCACCCTGTAAGGGAAGAAAGTGTTTTATCTATTGAAGATAGACTATGGTTTTTCCTCCAAGACACCAAAATCCTGCTTCAAAAATGATTCCATTATATGTGATGTGTTCAATCAATGTCATTTTGAATTGTTGCACTTCTTGTGTCATTCACAGTCATGGTTCCCACCGTAGAGGTGATTGATATGTCTGCTGATCCGATCTCCTACGTGGTTCAAAACCTCAGCCCCTTTACAGAATACACATTCACTGTTTCCGCCTTCACGACTGTCGGGGAAGGACCTGTGGTGGAAATTGTGGCGAAAACTAGAGAGCAGGGTAACATCTGTCCGCAGCTACTTACCTTCAGAGAGCTGTAGCATTTCATTCTGGAAGGTTCAGCCTCTGACACCTCACATTCTTTTTTAGTGCCAAGCTCGGTTCAAAGCATCTCTTGCCAAAATGTAAGCACCACCTCCATCCTAGTGTCGTGGGAACCTCCTCTGTACCCAAATGGCAAGATCACGCATTATACTGTCTATGGGCTGGACCTGAGCAACCAAGAGTCTTTCAAGTGGGTTACCAATGAGACCAGTATCGTCCTTACAGGTGATACATCGCAAGTTTGTTTCTGCTTCTTGTGCAAGCCTTCAGATTACAGATGCTCCTCAACTTACGAACTAGATATGTTCCGAGCGGCTGTTTGTAACTTGAACTTCATAAGTTGTTATTCAACATCATTTTAATGGTATACGCAAGTACAAAGAACTAGGATGCTTGGAGTATGCACGTTACGCTGCTGCGCGGTGGGAGTAGCTGCCAGAGGTCGTACTAAGCGGAATCGCATGAAGAAAAGAAAATGATGTTATGGACAGGAAACGAGAGCCCAATATACACAATTTGGACTTACAGTCCTCTTCGTTCATATGTCTGAAAGTTTGTAAGTAGAGGAGCATCTGTATTGCCTTTCCACAGATGATAATAGTTCTGCTGTATTCATATCCACAGCCATCATATATGCATTACACAGTCTAGATTACTGTGATATAAATGCTCGTATTATATCCTTAAATGAAGAGCAAATTTCTAAGATGAGATTGCCAACTTCAGGCTTTCTCATCGTATGTACAGGAAACCAAAGCGCACTCCGCCCTCATGCAATCCAACAAAGAACTTTCATTAAACTCACAAATGTTTTCTCAAAAATATATGACATGGAATGAGTGTGTTTTGGAAGTTTGCTCATCAGAAATTAATTTTTATGTTGTGCCCTAATACAGAACTGAAGAAATACACCCGATATAAGCTGCGAGTGGCTGCCTCTACAGCCGTGGGAGAGAGCTCCCTGTCTGAAGAGGACGACGTCTTTGCCGTCACAATGGAAGACGGTATTGGCATGCGTGTTACCGGAGTTTGAAAGTTCAGGTTCAGAAACTCACATTCACAGAGTACTCAGCTGGTTGGTTGAAACAAAATTGCTGCAGTATTTTGTATATATGACAAGTTGTAAACCTCATGGAGCCTTGCTGCTGAAGCCACATGTTCTTGTCCTAAAGTGATAAATCAGCAGGGTGATTGGTGTTTTTCTTTAAGTAAACCTCTCTCTGCTTTCCAGTGCCTGAGTCACCCCCAGTGAACCTAGCTGTTTACAACACCACATCTTCCACGGCCGTAGTCACATGGTGGCCACCCGAGGCACCCAATGGGATAATCACGCTCTACAAGATCTTCTTTTGGAACTCTACGTTTGGCGCAGTGGTCAACAGCACATCCCCAAACGTTACACTTCGTGGTTTGAAACCCTTCTCTTTTTACAACGTGTCTGTCAGAGCTTACACCAAGTATGGACATGGAAATCAAACATCTGCTGTTTTGGAGATCTTAACCGCTGAAGATGGTAAGTATCAATGGATCATCTTGGCATTATATTGCTGCACTATGCATATGTTCTATGTGCATCCTTTCCTTATACAGTTCCTGGGAGCCCCCCCTTCAACCTTACCTACGAGAGCATCAACTCCACTGAGGTGTTGGTCTCTTGGCAAGCACCCCTGCTTGCCAATGGCATCATCTTGTTCTACACGGTGGAGTACTGGAACTCTACCCACAACCTCAACCTCAGCACCCCCGGAACCGTGGCCCGCCTGTCCAATCTCCGCAAGTTTGCCCGTTACCGCGTGATGATCCAGTCCAACACCCGGCTGGGCAGCGGGAACCAGACCAGTGAGATCCTTAACATCACCACGCTGGAGGATGGTGAGTGGGTGACCGAGCAGGTGGTGGATCCTGCTGTTCTTTAATTGGGAAGCTACCAAATAGAGACTCTTCTCCATGGTATCAGTGATGGTAGGTAATAGATTCCTTTTAGGGTCAACGCCACATGGTTGCTGTTGTTAGCTTAAGATAAAAGTGGAATATGTCTGTGGGAGTGTGAATGCTACAAAATGTTCCTTCCTACACATTGATTCATAATTTGCCTTTTTAGTTATTTTCAGGATGCCACACGCCCCGGAATCTGCAATCTTTGTCATGCTAATTCAATTCTCTCCTGTAGCTTCGGATCAATGGCCTGCTCTCTTTGGTCCTGTTCGTTTCAAGCCGGGGCAGCATTGTTCCACATTATTGGTGTACAATTTCGTCTTTTTCTCCTTGTGTTTGCACTCAGAGAGGAGAATGCAAAATCCATAAAATCGGTTTGGGTCAGTGCTGTGTCAAGTTTAACTTCTAAGCTGTCAGCCTGATCACAGTTGTACACTGTAGCAGTGATCAAGACCGGGAAGATTAACTGAGGACTAGATGTTCAGTGCCTAACTGTATATATCTCACTACAATATGTGGAGGGAAAAACATGTGGATGTTTTTGCATTAACTAATCACATAAATAATGAACATAAATGGCTCTACATCTGTGAAGAATCCATATTACAGTAGGTTCTGGCCCCTACACGCCATAGGTCCACTCATAATATGTGAAGGTCCTGCCCAGTGCTTTTTTCCTCCCATGATATCTATGGTTGTGAATTTGAGTCATTCATCTTCGGTTCCACTTCATTTCATATTAGCTGGCAGCCAAAATCTGTGCCCAGTGTACATTAAGCTCACATGTTCCCATCTGATTTGCAGCTCAATTTCTCGGATGCCACTGTATCCAGTGATTTAGGGCAAGTAATCGAGTCTGAAGTCACCAACAGCTAATGTGTTTTTCATAAACAGTACCAAGTTCTCCCCCTCGATTCCTGTTTGCCAGAAGGTTGTCTGATCACGAAGTAGAGTTGTCCTGGAGACCACCGTTAGAAGTAAATTCAGAAATCCTGTACTATCTTGTGCGTGTCTGGTGAGTTTAATTATTTTATATTTTAATGTGAGTAGAGAGGTATGTCAACCGGGTTTTAGTTTAACACAATTATTTAACTATTCTTTCTCTGCCCTTTCACTGGATAGGAATCTGACATTTGAGTATATACAGAATGTCACTGTCACATCCCTGGTGGTGACTGTCGAAGATGGTGGTCAGTACAATGCGTCAGTCTCTGCCTGGACCAGACTAGGGAATGGGGGCATTCTGGTCTTCATCAAGTTCACAGCCTTGGATACAGGTTGATTGCACTCACAGGCTTCAACAACCAGTTGGATGCATGGCCACCCTCCACATAATTTTTTATTTAGCAGGCAGGGTGTGTAAACATTATGCCTTTCGGCACAGAGATGTTGATAATCTCCTTTGCTGATTCTTTGGCATTATGCATCAAAAAATATTCTTTTACTAATAATGATTTTCTGTTTATAATATTTTTGTTGCTGTATATCATAGGTCAGTACTGCGTGTTTTAAAAAAATCCCACAATGCATTGTGCATACAGTAATACATTATACATTCCATTCCATTGTCACTGAGATGAAGAGGCTGTATATGGTTTTAACAACATTCATGCTTTGTGATCTGTAAGGTCCAGCTGATCCTCCACAGAACATCTCCTCCGTCAGCTTAACTTCCAGCTCACTACAAGTGATGTGGCTCCCTCCCTCTCAGCCCAATGGACGCATCCTGTTTTACACTGTCTACTACAGTAACAGCTCCGGTGTTTACATCCAGGTGAAAATATCTGCATCATTTCATCGGTCTGCTCATGGAACGCAGGGCCGCTGTTCGTCAGGCTGGGCAGGTTCATTGCGGTGTGTGTCCTCCTCAGCTTCAGCGCCTGGGCTTCTGGCCTAAACTAGGTCTGCCAGATGGACACACACAGCTGGTGTGAGGAGTGAAAAAAAGAATTATTTTGGTGCTGAAAGATCTGGCGTTTGCGATGGGAATGTGCTGGGATCAGTGTAATCTGTCGCCCGCCCCGAGCTGGTCCTGACTCTGGGCGTTAAGAAAAGCTGACACTGCCTTCAGTAGAAAGGGCTTAGTATTAATACTGGGATATGGGAATCAGAGCAGCCATGATGTTCTCACAAACGTGTATGTGTATTTTTATATATATATGAGGAATACCCTGAGAAACAGAGATTAGCCCTCAGTCCAGAGCCTACAGACTAGCAGTAACACCCACTATCCATGCTTCCAAGCCGCACCTTGGCTTGCACTACCCAGTGCGCAAAGAGCTGAGGTGCTGGCCAAGCCCCCCGGTGTTACACCTTCTCCACCAGTAGGTGTCGCTTTGAAGGGACAATCTTCTAATTAGGATTTCTCACCATGGCTTTCCAGGTCAGAGTAAATAATGGCGCAGTCAGGATATCAGAGATCAGAGGACGGTAGCAAACACAAACAGAGGCCGTGTCCAGCAAAGAGGAAATGCAGATTAAGCGTGGTGACGTGGTTTTGTTTGTACTGGGAGGTGGGGAGGTGTTAATGAGTGTGTTTGCTGCTCACAAGCCTTGATGATCAGTGAGCGGAGGTGAAGCTTTCATCTGACTGGGAACAAGTGCAGTACGCAAAGCCCTCGTGCTAATAGTCAGAGCAGATGGCCGCATGGAGCTTTGGAACGATCCAGTTTTATTTTGCATGCCAAATATGACAGTTTTTTTGTCTCCCCCATGACCCTGCTGTGAATAAGCAGGTGGAAGATGGATGGATGGATGTTTGCTTGGCTGTGAAGTTGCTTTGACACACTTAAGTTTTCAAATGGGCATTTAAATTCGTTTAATAGCTGCTAGTAGTCATATGGCTACTATAAATAAACTGCATTCTTTTAAACTGTATGCACATATTTTAGAAGGATATGCTATATATAAGGATACATATTATCACAATCTGCCAATCTCTTCCTAATAAATATATTATCCAATGGGAAGTGAGGCATACTAGCCTTTGGTTGAGAGCACACAAAGGAAATCCCTTTGATGGTGGATTTTGAAGCCTTTGGCGTTTATCAAGAACGCAAAGAATGTACTTCTGTTCTTGGCAAGAGTGTTCTTATTAACTTGGCACCCAAGAACGAACTCAGGAAGTGATGAATGATGGGAATATTGTTGTTGCGATGGATGCAAGTGATGCATCCTTGATTTTTGGTTCGAGGCAAGAACGACATCTGGGGATTTTTACCATCCTCTGTACTTCTGTTCTTGAGCATTGGAACTATACTTCAGGACTGGAAGATGATGTTAAATGGGTAGGCGAGAACACCAAAACGATCAAGTAGACATATTGATGAACACTCCTTGTTTCTCTCATCACTAGTCCTGGCTCACAGTTGTAAGTTGTTTACCCCCTGTAGCGGGTCCCCGTGTTTGACTTGGACCCCCAGTTGTCAGAGGGACCCCTGTCCATCGCCATAGAAAGCCTAGCTAAAGGAAGCAACTACAGCCTGTGGCTAACGTCCAGCACTGCACAGGGGGACGGCGGCATCCTGAGTGACATCATCTACGTGCAGACTCCAGAGGATGGTGGGTAATCAGGCCTGCAGTCTCCCTAGTTGGTGGCGTCTGTGACCTTTTTACCCGGCTTGTTTTTAAAATACAAAAACCACGTAAAGATTCTGAGGTTGGTGTGTATATGTTGGTATCAGTGACATAATTTTCAGCATTTTTGTGAAAGGAGAAAAGCCTGTCACTGTTGCAAACTGGTTCTTTTACTCTCAGCTCCTGTCACTTCAGTTTCATCACGGGATGACGTGAGATAACCAGTTTGTTTCTCCTTTTACAGAACGTGGTGAAAATCAAACTGTAACTTTAATAAAGCATTAAGCAATGGAATGTTTAGAAGGACAGATATTTTTGTCCTTTCTGCAAGCGGTTTCAGTTATCATAAGCACTTTCATTTGAAAAAACATGTTTGCATGTGTTGATTTAGAAATTGTATCAGTGTAATATCACATTTCATGAGAGCCATTGTTTAATTTTTGCTGTTCTTTGGATCGGTGAGCTGATCTGCAGGGCCTAGTTTAACTGATTAGACTGCATATGTTAATCTCATGTTTTTACGTGGTTTTGAGGGAAAAAAGGCGTAGACGTCACCTCAAAGTAAGAGCCCTCTTTATTCTGAAGCAATGTTGTTGACTGTGCTGGTTTATATTGTTACCTGTTCTGTATTATTACCCTTGTCCTGTTCCTGAGATCTCACACTCTAGTTAAAACCTGTTGTTGTTTTCCAGCTGCTGGGGATCCAACACTGCCTGTCCTGTTCAGACCAGGCCGTGACTCTCCCTTTCCTGGCTCCGCCCCTCACATGGCCCTGTAGCCAATAGGCAACAGGCTTTCCATGTCCCCTCCCCCAATCCCCAATGGGAATCCTCACTGAGGTTTCCCCTCTGTCCTATAGGGGCTATTTACTCCCCTCACCCCTACACCCCGGCCCCTCTTATGGTGGCCCATGTGAGCGAGTGTGTCACATACAGTCATGTCATTTATGAGTGTACGTCAGGAAATTCAACACGTCTAAGACATCTGAGACTTCATTCTGTGTGTTTCTAATGTAAATGCGTACCACAGCCCTGAATGCTGGGTGCTTAGGGTCTAACAATACAGACAGAATGGGTGAGTGTGTGGGTGCCTGACGCAGTGAAAGGGGTTTGACCAACTAGGCATGTCACCAGGTTCATGGTGTCACAGTGACAGCAATTAGGAAGATACCACTTCAGGTTGGTGTCACGGGGTGTGATGCGTGACTGTTTCCATGTGCTTTGATTGGCGTTTCAGCGACATGTTCCACTTTTATGTTAAGTCCTGCCTTTTTCCTCTAATCTTTCAGTAGCAGGCATTGCAAATTGTGTGTTTTTCTGAATTTCCATGTTAATTAGATGATTCTGATTTTATTCTCACTGACCTCTTGAATCAGTGTGTTGCCATTGGATATTGAATACAAACAATGCAATGGTGATAAATGTTTGTTATTAATATATATTCATTGCATTAAGTCTAATGATAAAATGAATATGGCTTGAGTCAATGATTCAAAGAGAATAATTTCCTTTTTATCATCTATTTATTTATATAGCACATTTAATGTATTTTCTGGTTTATCAATATTTTATCTAATCAGCCTGATTCTCCTCTGGCTTGTAGTTCCGGACGGGCCAATCCACAACCTCACGGCCCTGAACTTCTCCTCCACTGCCATCATTGTGAGCTGGGACCCCCCCATCTCACCAAATGGGAGGGTCTTCTACCTCCTGACCCTCAAGGAGGCACGCGACACCTCAGGCAACCAGACGGACAAGACAACCAGCGACACAGTGTTCCTGTTCACGAAGCTGAAGAAGTACACTGACTACGTGCTGAGCGTCACGCCAGCCACCTCTGCTGGCCACTCGGAGAACAGCACCACCGTTCTCCACTTGAGGACCGACGATGACAGTGAGCTGATCGCTATTGGGCTTTTATGGTCCAGCTAGGTCTCAGACCCCATGAACCTCCTGGACGTCCTTCCTTGTCCTCATGTGTCCTTCCTGTTCCCAGTTCCTTCTTCGCCACCAGTGATGGTCTCCAGTAGAAACATCACTTCCTCATCCATCAAGCTATCCTGGCTGCCCCCAGCGGAGCCCAATGGCATCATCACTGGGTATTCATTGGTGGTGCAAGGGCAAGAGGGTTCCACCTCCAGCAGCACCCCCAACAGCACCATGACGCTCATTGGGCTGATGCCCTTCTCTCCCTACAACGTGTCCCTTGCGGCAGTCACCCGTCGTGGCACAGGGCCCGTCCTCACTCTGCTTCTCCACACCGATGAGACCGGTATGTCCCCATGCCTCGTCTCAGGCCTCTGAATTATCACCACGTCCTGCTTTAACTCCTGCTACCCAGCAGTCCTTCTCTGACAGGAAGGATCAGCAGCACCAGAGAAGCTCCCAGAAGCATCGTGCAGATCTCATTCCAGGGGGATTTAGAACATTACTAATACAGGAAAACGCAGAAAGCCATAACCTGAGCATTCAAAGTTCAGATTTACTGAATTTAGGACAGATGCCCACCACCACGGAGAAATAGCTGACTCTCCTGTCATCTGCGCAGTAATAGTACAAATTTTAAAACAGTATATATAAAAGTGACTTTCAGGACATTCATAGTCACCTCACAAAGAACAAAAACAACAACCAACACAAGGACACCAATAAAATCAGAAATGGGCTCAAAGTAAACATATTGGCCTAAAAGGATGAATTTTAATGGAAGTTTAACATAATGTTATAATGTCCCATTGATGGATGTAAGGGGAAGGAGAGATTGGGCGCAGTCTGGGAAAAGGTTGAGGCAGCCGTGAGGCGCTTAATGTTAGGGACAGAAAGTGGACACTCTTGCGTGGGGTCACAGAGTGCTTTCTTTCCGGCAGGCCCTGCCTCCCCACCCAGGAACCTGAGTATCCTGAACCACACGGCAGATTCTGTGTGGCTGGCCTGGGAGCCCAGCCCAGACCCCAACGGCATGGTCCAGTTCTATAGCTTTAAGATCCTGGAGCTCAACAGGCATATTTATACATACTGGGTAATTCATCCTGCAGTGCTAATCCATGGTGTGGAAAGTTAATCGTCATTATGGTGGCAGGCAGATCTAAAGTGGGGTGGATGGTATGGTTTTAATGTGTATGCATGTGGTCACTGGATTCACTGAAGGCAATTCACAATTTAGGCATCATTTAATTAATGAATTAAAGTAATGTGATTGGTTGAATTGTTAATCAGACTTTTCAGCGAAAGTTGTATGCTTCGGTTTCCAGAATTCATCTGGGCCGGCCACTCGAGCCCATCTGACAGGATTCCGACCTCACAGCACGTACCAGATCAGCGTGTGCACCTTCACCAGGGTGGGAAATGGCGATCAATACAGCAAGCCCGTCACGTTTAAAACCAACGAGTCAGGTACGCCACGGCCTAGGAGATTAACAAAGGATTAAGAATGGCACGAGCTCAGAAGAATGGCACCAGACTGTCAACATACAGGAGTATATTGTCATTTGCGCAGTAAACAGTTACTCTAGGCAATAAAAGTCCGACGCTGCATGTCCAGGGAGCAGAAATGAAACACAAAACATATTGTGAGTACAAATTACGATGCTTACAGTAAGACAGTAAATATGGGTACAATAACAACAATAAAAAACGAAAACAAAGGGCACTGTAATGTGACATATCTCTGTAGCTATGGCTGTCGTCTGACATCGCTATTGATATTTGAAGAGGGCACAGATTTTACAGTGTCCCTCCTCACCCTCTGGGGCAGTGTCAGGTCCTGTCGGGAACCTCTCCTGTTCCGGCTCGAAGTGGGACTCCGTGCTCCTGCAGTGGGAGCTGCCAGTCGACCCCAATGGAGAGATCACTCTCTACCTGATCCAGTTCTCGGAGCAGGAGCAGGAGCTTAATGCCTCCGTGAACCATCACACCATCGGGGGCCTGCAGGCTGACACCCAATACACCTTCAGCGTGATGGCAGTCAACTCAGCTGGGTCTGGAGAACATGCGATATGCGCTGCCAGTACGCCGCCTGAAAAAGGTGCCATTCCTCTGTTATTTATTCTGCTTCTAACACTTCCTCATTTTGTCATTTCCAGTCACTAAATTTCTACCTTGAAAGGAATGAAACAAATGATTGACTTCATGATGGTGACTGCGATCAAAATTTCATACGGTTTCTGCCAAGCTAAATAATTCAGCATTCTTTTACGAGGCTATTATTGTGACCTTCCTAACCAACCTCTCCAAAATGTCCAGCAGCTATGACCATTTGCTTTTTCTATTTTATCTATTTTTTATATTTTGACTTTGTTTATATACACAATTTGATAGATCTTTAAAATGCATGTTTTCTCTTGCTGATCAAAGGCTTTATTTTTATAGATTATAATAGATTCTTTGCCTCTATTCATTTTCACATGAATATCATAATATATCGGCTTGTGATAGACTGGCATCCTGTTTAGGGTTTATAAGCCCTCGTCATGCGCCCTGTACTTCCTGGGAGATGCTGCACTGGTTAAGTGGCTATGAATTCTGTGCCCACTTGTCCTGTGCAGGGTCATGGGGCTCTGGAATCTATCCTGGCAGTTACAGGCACAAGGCAGGGAATAACACAGGATGGAGGGCCACCCCATCACAGGGCACAGTCACCCCTATGGGCAGTTTGGTAACCCCAATTAACCTCAGCATGTTAGAACAAAAGGGACATTCTGGGGGACCAGAGTACCTGGAGGACACCCCATGATGACACAGGGAGAACATGCAAACTCCACACACATGGAACCACAGCAGACACTCAAACCCTGGTAGGCAGCAGTCCTAACCACCGTGGCACCATGCCACCCCTTGAATGGTATTACATTAGTAATTATTTTTAGGGGGGTACTGTTCCTTGAAAATTTAAGTGGTTAAGAAATCGATTTTTCTTAAATAGATATAGTGTTTCAATGTCTATATATTATTTCATAACATCTGTATTAGTATATTAGTATATGTATGGTGTTTATTTTTTGAACAAATGTTTAAACAATATGTCACTGAAAATAATAACTTAACAGGTCACTTCTTTGCTTTACTTTAGGGAATCTTAAAGTCAGTTATTACAAATGACATTTCCTTTTAATTTAATGGCTACCTGTTTAGTTCGTGTTAAAACCGCATCCTCTCACCACACTACAGCCCTCGCAAAACAAGTCATGGCAAATTCAAGTAGCCGATGGCCCTGGATTCGCTCATCAGCACTGGGAATGGAAGTGGGGAAATGGAAATGGCCTCGTCTGTTCTTACACCATCTCCTGATGTCTCTCTCGCTTTTTTGCTTTGACTTCCAAAATTGGTCTTTCACGCCTCGTGGAAGGCTGAATGGGAAGAACATCACAGTGCTGATTGATTCTGCTAAAGTGTTTGTTCCGCTTTTCCGATAGTGGCCGCCGTGTATCGGCTGGAAAACCTGAAGGATGGTGGTCATACTTAATGACCGCATTGTTAGTCACACTGTCCCAGCCAGCACTGACTCATTCCTAATGTATTTATTCTAGACTTAAACTAAAAATGAATTAGTCTCACTCTTCAGACTGCTGAGCTTTTATTTTCCACAAAATCTTTCTTTCTGGGGAGAAACACATTGGACTCACTGTGGCTTTTGGATCCAGTGCAGAGATTATGTGAAATAAAATAGGTCAGGCTGTTTTCACAAGAGGGTAAGCTTCTGACACCTGAACCGACCCCGAGGTCACGTGGTGCCCCCTCACACGGCCGGGGCTCCCCATGGTGTGACGGCAAGGCCGAGACCTCCTTAGGCCCTTTGGAGTTTGGGGGCATGGGGTCCTGGCTTCTCATCCTGAAGGTTAAGATGTAGTGCTGGGCCACGTCCAGATATGAGAGTCACCCAAAGATATGTGGAGAGCAAAAGTGCACTACCACCATTGCAAAGGCACCTTCAGTAAATCACTCTGGGTGCAAATGACGAATGTGCAACAGCCATCACAATAAACGCAGATGAAATGTCCTTAAAGGAAAGGTCATTCCTTTAAATAACTATGGCCTTGACTAGGACGCCAAGTGTGTAATCAAATGCCAAATTATGGTGCCTTACAGCATAGAGAGTTTCAAAAGAAGGATAAAATGTATTACAGGAAATAATGCCTTTCGTATTTTAGTTGAAAGCAGTAAAACAATCAATAGTCAGTTTGTAAGAATTGTCATAATTGTAGAACTCTGGCTTTTGCATTGTGCGGTTAAATTGCTATGTAGGCTTCTCCATGAATCACTGTATTATATCAGAGGTCTAAAATAAAAATCATAGCAATTCCAAAAATGCTCTGAGGTAGTTTAACATCTACAGGCTCCATACTGAGCTATCCAGGTTTACTGTGTCATGTCAGGCTTCACAGAGCTTCTCATCACAGTGATTCTCTGCTTCCTTCCAGTTTATTCCAGTTTTGTATTCCCTTCGATCCCAGCCTGGTGGAGCTGTTGCACAGAACGGTCTGGGTTGGATCAGGGAATATTACGAAATAGTCATTTGCACCAGATTGACAGCACTACCAGCGTGTCCTAGCATTTTTCAGAGACGTATTTGTCTGTTTTCAGAAACCTGTTTGCACGTTGTCAATGTCGTGATTCAAGGGCAGGCAACAGGTGCAACTCATGAAAATAAACCATAGCGTTGACATCCATTAGGAACATAGCGCGAAGCCACACACAGTGTGTCATGAACCTTTTACGAGATCCTGAGCTTAGATAGGTGGTCTCATGCTAAAAAGGTGCAGAATGAAGTATCTATCAGCATTTTTCTGCTAGTCGTGTGTGGGCCCTTTCATGCTAATTCTTAACAAATTTATTTCAAGTGTGTTAACAGTGTTCTGATGTATTAAGGTATCATATACCAATAAGCAGCTAATTGTAAAGCTAGCTACTGATAAACTCCACTAAGACTCCACTCTATATTTTTAAACAAATATGCATTTTCAAATCATGGATTAATTGTGGTTCTGCTGGCTGAAGGCTATGCTGGGCAACAAGATGCTTTCAGGTTCAAAATTTCTAACACAGCAGTACACAAAAATAAGGTGAAGCAGGAGATACTGGGATCAACCAGAAACCAGCCAGGTAAAAGGTGGAAGCAACAATGTAATGCCAGAGATGACTGTTACCTTATCCGACATTTTCTCATGATTCAAAAGATGACATCAAGTGAATTTCAAAAGGAATAGGAAACATTAAGTGCAGGTGTGAAGTGCACTGCTAGGACAGTGTGTATCAGGCTCTTAGAAGCAGGACTGAGGTCCCATAAAGCAAGAAAGAAGCTATTCATTAATGAGAAATGGGGAAGAACCAGACTGCAGTTTGCAGAAAAATATATATTATTCACAGACACACACCCAAAAATTGAGAAATTAGATTATGCTCTTAATTTTTTCCACGGCTGTATTGTAAGAGTTTTATTATCCTGTAAATAGTCTGTAGGGTTTTGCAAACTATCCTAACACTTGATGAAGTTAACTTTTGGTTTATCATGGAATAATGTAGATTTGCCATAAGATTTCTTGTGTGAGAGTCTGAAAGCATGAATGTCACACCAGATGTGAGAATTGGCAGCCCTGGTGACATCATCGCTCAGTGGACAGTAATGTTGCCTAATGTCTCCAGCAATGGAAATTCTAATCCCAGTCTTGCTTTTTACGTGTGGACTTTACTAATGTTCTCCCTGTAGTACGTTGGACGTTACCAGGTACTCTGGTTTTCTCTTATAGTCTAAAGACCTGCATTTGGGTTAACTGGTTTCTTGAAATTTTCCATAGCACATGATTGTGTGTATGTACGTGTGCCCTGAGGGACTGACATCCCATCTAGGGCCTACCCTGTACCCTATACTCATTTAGGATAAGCTCGGGGGGGGGGGGGGGGGGCCCCGCGGCGGGGGGGGGGGGGGGGCGGGCGGCGAGGGCGGGGGGGAGATGGGGGGGATGGTGAGGGCCGGACGGCACGAGCGACACCGAG
>JABFEA020000001.1:12414724-12428112 GCA_019775915.2 Cyphomyrus plagiostoma | reverse complement strand
CCCCCCCCCCCCCCCCCCCCCCCGGGCCCCCCCCGCCCGGCCCGCGCCCCGCGGTTGGTCGGGTTGGCGTGTTGGGGGCGGGTAATGGCTTCTCCAGATACTTAGCTACCTCCTAGCCTCTAGTGCCCCCCTGGCGAGCACCAGGGCCCCAGCGTCCGGGGTCTGCAGCCAGGACAGGGAAGACAACCCCCCACCCTGGGAGAAACTACATTCCTGAGGAAAGGGGACAAGAGCGTGACAATCGGGAAATGACGGTTATTAGTTACAGAAAATGCATTATTTTGGAGCGCCAGCCAGGGGAACCATGGGGAGGAAGTGTTCAGATTATGTGGGGATGGATGGTGGAATGAGGACTGGCAGCCCCCTCCCCCCCCCAGTAAATTGACCAGATTTATAAGGCCGCAGGGCATACTGATACCTCATCGCCATACCGGGGCCTGACAGCTCCTGATTTAAAAATAATCCTAAATCAGTGCCTGACAGGTGTCAATGGAGCTCGCAAAGTTCAGCAATAAAGTTCATTTGCTGCAGAAACGATAGGTCAGCTTTTTTATTGTCTGGCATGGAGTGCGTGTGCTCATCTGTCGCATCTAAGGGTGCCTCTCTCTTAGACATCGATCTCTTTCTCAAGATGTATCCATCTGCTCAACAACTATGGAATGGTTCTGGAGAGTCCCTTCCCCATCCGTTGGAAACAAAACTGTAAACGAAATCTTTTTGAGAAAACTGAACGCAAACAATATCACGCCAAGAAAGTCTATTGTATAAAACGACAGGTTACAGGACCCAGATGAAAAGTATATTGTTCTCGAGATGTAATGAGTCAACTGAACATTGATATTTTTGTTTGTTTCATTAATTTTTGTTTCTGTTCCCAGACCCTGATGCCCCTCCCCGTGCTGTGTCCGTGTTGCCCGCCTCCAACAGCCTCAACATCCAATGGAAGGCCCCAGAGGTGCTGTCAGGCCCTACCTCCTATCTCATTGATGTCGTCCCAGTGAGTTGGCCCACCACTCTCCCCTTGGAAAGCCAGAGAAAGCGGCGTGAGCTCAGTTTAGAAACAACTTGATATTCACTGAGTGTTAAAGTGACCCTCCACCTTATCAAAGCATCCTTGGAGTAGAACCAAGCTTCTCCCTTTGCTGAAATGAGGTGACAGCATGTTGTATGACGATCAAATTCTTGCTGGTACTTGATGAAAATGGCCAGTAGGTGAACTGATTTCAGGGCTTTTATCTTTTACTGACTCAACTAACTTGTCTTGCCCTGCTTACTCTTGACCCCATCAAAGTGTCCTTGAGCAAGACACTGAACCCCAAATTGCTCTCGGTGTGCAGGTTGGCAACTTGCATGGCAGCCTCCGCCACCGGTGTGTGAATGGGTGAATGTGAGGCATAAATTGTAAAGCGCTTTGTAGAAAAGCGCTATATAAATGCAGTCCATTTACCATTTACCATTTTGTCTGTATGGTCTGGTTGCATATTCAGCAATTCAGGGTTTGTACTGTCAAAGAACTACAGCAGCACACCCCCAGGACTCAAAATGGTAAGCAGTGAACTAGCAGCTGATGAAATAACCTCATCAATGTTGTCACATTAAGCTGACCCCCTGCTTCTGCTGAAAGAGGTCTACTCGGCTGGAAACACTTGTTCTTGCTTGACGAAGGTATACCATAGCTTTGAAGCTTCTGGGGCCAGAAGAAATTTCTGCGTCTTGCCTCAAGCACACATCTTGATCATGGGATTCTCACGCCTCCGGATGGGATCAGGGCCAATATGTCTTCGTTCTCCAGCTACCCATCTTCCTGGGTGCCCTTTGACCTCGCCAGGCACAAAACAAGCCCTCGTTTCCTCTCAGCTGCCCCCAGACTTCCGCAGCGGCTATCAACAGGGAGAGCCGACCATAAGTCTTCCATCAGAGGAGGCCTCGATCTGGCATGTACGCCCCCTACCACCACACCCTCTGCGTTGTGGGACCTGCTGTGGGCCTCTGGAAGGGCTCTCTGGGTATTTGATGGTCAGGAGAGGAAATCGGAGTTGTCGACCACGGACCCTGGGAGGTGCACATCTGTCAGGCAGGGGGGGCGTGTAACAGCGTTACACATGGGCCCTCACATTTCCCTGCTCCACTGCAGCTGGGCCCAATACGGGCCGTTCTCCACTGGGAAAACTACTGTGCTAGCTACCAGGAATCAGCCCAAGAAACACTTGTCACTGTCCTACCTCAGGCCAGAGAGAAAATCCAACCCCAGGGAACATCTCCGTGTGAAAGGGCCAAACTCTGAGTTACGTTATGGAACTCTGTGTCTTGTTTATGTTCACTGGAAGAGATTAGCTGGGAAGTGTGGAGTTTAGTAATACAATAGCAACAGCTGTCCATTCCATCTGAGAGAACTGAATTCTGTGTTTAGTAAATTATTCTGTTTCTATGGGTTACTCAGACTGCACGGGTGAGAATACCTGCTTGATAATCCCAAAATGCAGTGGTGGGTTTGTCTGTAAGCACAAAGTACTGCTGCTTCCTTCTGACCTGGCCGATCCCATCTCACCGGTGCTCTAGCTCGACGGCCTGGGCGCCAACTTGACGGTGGTGCGAAGACCCGGAGAGATTCGGGCAGTGGTAGTGTCCAACCTCACGGCCTTCACCCGCTATGCTGTGACTGTGACAGCCTTCACGGGAGACGTGAGGGATGCCAGAATGAATGGCAAAGCCAGTGAAGCGGTGCACATCAGGACGCTAGAGAATGGTGAGCACTGAGCGTGCTCTAAAGAGGCCACGCCCACTCTGAAAGATGGCAGGGTGTTAAAACAACATTTTGATGTTAAGGTTTTGAGTACACAGTGCAGTAACAGTAGTATAGTGCCTTCACGCCTTCAAGTACATTTTTTTTTAACCACACTCATTTCCCAATGAAAATGGTCCTGCGACCCACTTTTAGGTTGCGAACTACCAGTTCAGAAACATTGCCGTATAGTATGCATTTAAACTATATGAAAAAGGTGCGGTTTGTAATTGAAGGAAAGAGAGACTTATCTGTAGACAGTGGGTGGGAATGCAGGATTGTTTCACATACTGTAACATTTTTTTCCCAGAACCGAAAGATCCTCCCAAAAACGTCACCCTGCACCTGATTCCAGAGGAGGTGACCAGGGTCCAAGTGACATTTTCTCCACCTGACGTTCCCAATGGCAGAATCATCGCCTACAGTGCCATGGTCTACATGGAAGAAGAGCTGGCTTTCCATATCCAGCAGCTCCCGGTCCATCAATATGAAAACGGGACCCTTGCTGCCATCATAGATGGTCTCAAGGGCGGCTACAGCTACCACATTCAGGTGTGTGATTCCACTTACATGTGATGCCCGTATTACAACCAAGCTGCACTCACAGGAATACAAGAGTGCCAAAGACAGTAAAAGGTCAGTTTAGATGTCTGGTTTGGTTGGTCTGCTTATCTGGAAAATTTCTTGTTTAACAAATCCATGCTGTTCTCTAGTGCCGCTTCAGGTCCAAATTTCTTAGCCAAAAGCACACCTGGAACCAACAATCAACACATCAGCTGATAAATCCAGCTTAGCTGCCTTCATTACGTTCCTCTGTTTCGTGATTAATTATGGTAATGATGGTTAATTAGTATTGTTCCTGACCCAGTCATGGGGACCCCTAGTCGGTCCACATTGCTGCTCATAAACCGAAACGATCAAGAACAATGAATACCTGCTACTGGTGTGTTGGATGCTGGGAGGGAAGAAAAATGAGGATTGTGCTGAAAAACATTGATTTAGAATAATGTATGGATGTGGTATATCGTCCTCTAGATTTCTGCCATCAACAGGGCAGGCACAGGACCCAGTTCGGAAGTGAAGGTCACAACAGGAATTCAGCGTAAGTGCTGGCATGATTTAGGTCTGCTTTAGCTCAACAGACTTTACTGGTACTTAATTCCTTGAGACAGAGACAGTGATGGTTGTAGTCAAATGTGTGGCTACACTCATTGTGTTCCAGCTCCTCCCAAGCCCAATAAGAGACCCCTGCCTGCTCTGAGCCCAAGTGGAGCTATCATGGTCACCACCAGAACCATCAGTATCCAGATGCCCATTTGCTTCTTCTCTGATGCCCACGGGCCCATCCACAAAGTGCAAGTCATCGTCGCAGAAAATGGAGGTATTTCTCCAAGCATGTCCATGTTCCCTGAGGTGAAAATTTCAGTTGTAAAAGTAGAAATCCAGACCAAGATTTATTTGAAATTTTTCCTTTCTGGACCTGAATTTTTCACCTCTGCTATGTTATTCCACGACCTGTCCTAACAAGTGGTATAGAAAACTAATGAATTGTGGTCACAACCAAGTACATAATGCGCATAATAAGACTACTTTATTGAGATCTTGACTCCTGCGTCAACTTAATTAATACCTAACTGTGTTTTGAAACATGTATCTGATAGATATTGCGATTACAGTGAAAAGCACTTCATGTCCGTGGTCCATCACAGTACAGTGACATGAGATCAGTATTTATTGGACCCTGGTATCGAGAACACAGGTTTAACGTCGCTGGGTTTCATTCCTCCGTTACTTTCCAGTGATGAATGAGCAGAACGTGACCAACTGGAAGAATGCCTTCTACTACAAGCCTGCACCGTACATCACTGATGAAGGCTTTCTGAACCCCGACTGCCATGACATCATGAGTAGAAATGCTGCACAGGAAGACACGTATGTGATTGGGAAAGAGGACGGCTGTGCGTCTCCTGAGAAGGACCAGGCCTACTGCAATGGGCCTTTAAAGCCAAGGACACATTATGTGTAAGACCAGATTTACCCATAGATAATGTCTACTGTTTAACTGCACTATGATCAGTTTCATTTACGCTTATTTACTGTTTACTCCTTCAATTCCAGGTTTAAATTCCGCGCGACAAACATAAAAGGACAATATACTGATTCTGAATACTCTGATCGTATAAAAACCTCAGGTAAAGAAACTCTTGTCTTGATTGCGAAATAAAATCATTGGAATGAACGCTACTCATACCTTATTCTCTTTATTCTCTTTCAAAACAATGTGGGTTCCAGAATGATTTGTGCAGGGATTCCGTCCCAACACCCCCCCCATGTTTATGGTCTTTGGATTTCCTGGCCCTTCTTATCCTTTTCACTGCAGCTTCTGGCTTCGTTCTGTTTTTGTCAGTGCCATTGATGCTCCCATTTAGGTTTCAGTCTAAAATCAAGGCCATCTGGTCTTCCCCGGGTGTATTCATTAGCTAGATGGTTTTTAAAATCTCATGATGTGGAAGATGCCGCTTACATTTATTTGTTTGGCAGGATTTTTTATCCTAAGTAATGTACAAGTGAGGATCAGAGAGCAGCTCCATGTAACGCAATGGAGCAACTGGGATTAAGGGCCTTGCTCAAGGGCCCAATGGTGATATCGCTCTGTCAGCCATGGGATTTAACCTGGTGACCTTCCGATCATGGACACAGAGTCCTAAGGTGCAGAGTGTTCCGGAGCTGAGTGTTGCCTCAGGGGTGCTGCTAGAGATTTTGGCCCCCATGAAAGCATGTCATACTGGGCCCTCAACCCAGACCAATCCAAATTATGTTCTTTCTCCTGTCATTTGGAACCTCCCCCCTCTTTACGGCACCCCTAGTTACCATTTGTCATCCAAGCTGGAGGCTTTAACACCTTGAAGATGTGGAAAGTACCATGTAAATTACATAGATGCGCACGCATGATCGCCTCTGTGTACATACCGCACTTCCTTTCATCCAAACTAATATCAGTGAATTTCTTTAATGTACCGAATACCTTTTCCTGAATCAGGTTTCTCAGTTCTGAGATGTGAACAGAGTGTGGAATCCCCTCCTTGCCCACAAACACCTGTAGCAAAACTTTATGCTGGTGACAAATGGCAAGTTAGGGACATGAACTTGCATATTATCTTGAAAAGTCAAGATATGACCAGATGAGCCATTGTTAAAGAATAAGATTTGAGTTATTGCGTCTAATTTATAATCTCACTAGTTATGCCATTTGTCAAGGAACCAGCTGCTGTTCCTTTCAGTTCAAGAGAAAGTTTCCATAAAATAAATATGAGGCCCTATGAAGTCAGCCCACTGTAGGGTGCCCCTGTGCAGCCTGGGATATTTGGTCAGTCACCGTGACGCTGTCCTGGATTAGCAACTCTGAGATGGATGAGTGGACTGCATGAAGTCACCTTTTTGGGCTTGTGCCCTTTTTGCATACAGCACCTCTTCTCCCTTGGTTACAGAAGGTCACTCTTCTCAATTTCCAGATGACCAGTTGCTAACTCGAGATGAGGAGATCATCCTGGGGGTGCTCTTATCCCTCCTCCTCGTCTTCTTCCTCATAGTGATGATCTACGCTTTTGTACGGTAAGGTGACCCCCCCATGCTGGTAACAATTATTTTATAACCCAGTCCCTCATAAGAAAGCGCACAGCGATGTTTATGGGCAATGTAGCACACAGTCACTAACCCTAACTATCCTACAAAAGACCCAAACCGCTGACCTGCCTCTCCGACTCAACAGCTGACTGCCCAAGAATATGTTGCCACAGTTACATTTTATTTATGTTCGGGATGCATATTGCCAAAGTCAGCAAAGGATACACACACAAAGTAAATGCATTATTTAATTGTATTTCACCTTAAAATATTGTAATTCTCATTAGTTCTAATGTGAAACTATCTGAGTGTCTACAGTAATGTGCTGTGTAGCTGATCTAAGCACACTTTCACATCCCTTCATATAATCCCTGAGGTTATCACAGATGTTGACCTGCTCAGATGTAACCCTCCAACGTGTCAATGATACATCCTGTTTCACGTTCACGCAATTGTACCTTACCTGTTTAAAATAATTGTGTTATATGAGTATGGAGTCTGTTTACATTTATTTGTCTGCAATTTGAGCATCTGAGTGTCTCTCATTCGTCTTCCTTCTAATCCCAGAATCCACCAAAAGCAAAAGGAGGGCGGTACGTACTCCCCGCGGGAGGCGGAGATCATTGACACCAAGCTGAAGCTGGACCAGCTGATTGCTGTGGCGGACCTGGAACTGAAGGAGGAGAAGCTGAACCGGTGAGTGGGTCGCGTGCTCCCGAGCCGACCCCACCGCGACCCCATTTGTTTACACAGGTTGGTGTGCTCTCCTTTCAAAGGTGACCTCCCTATGCTCCAGGTCGCTCTCGTGGCTTGAGCACAAAACCCACCGCTAAGAGAGAGCAGCGCGAGCACTAAGCTTGGGGGCTTTACTGCCTCTGTTATGCTAAAATCTCATTTCATTCCAGGTCCTTGAAATAATTCTGGGTGTTCCTATACATCAGTGCAAAATATAAATAAATACAGGCAGTTCTCGACTGGCTTAAGTAATCCATCACTATGCATCCGACGGATTTGCCTTCTCATTCCCATCAAGACGCTTTATAGCCAAATTCATATAAGCCAAAAATATACTAGTAATACGTGTAAATATAATCACAGATTTTTTGCATTAGCAATTCCATAAGCTCTACGTGTCTGGTATATTTTTGCACGTGTCTGGATTTACTTACGTCGCTTTTACGCAAGTCAAGAGCCATGTATGTCTATGACAATTTTTACTTACTATGGCTTGAAAAAAGAGGATACTACATTTAATTTTAAAAGTAAGGATTTTAAATATTAAATGCTCGATATACTTTTTTTCGTCCAGATATCTGGTCGCAAAGCGTTTTATTGGGGCTGTTTTTACAGTTTCACGGGTGCAATTTCACTTTTGCAAGCTCAATTAATGTAGAACCTTCCGGTTAGGGGTGAGCGTGTTCCCAAGGTAACCCGGTATGTGTTCACGTGGAAAAGGCAGTGCTGTCGCCAACCCTGGGGGGGATGTGGCTGGCAGCAGGGACACCACTGACCACCCAGCAGGAGGTTACAGCTGTAACTCTATGACGCATTAGCTGCTGTGACGCCTCGTAAACCTATTGTCCCGCTACGATTTGATTTGTCACTTGTGAGCGATGGCCCAGACTGTGGCCTCCACCCATGTCATACCTGACAAAGGCTCATTTGGGATAAACAAGGAGACTAGAGACATATCTCCAGCCATTAAGACACAAAACAACACGAGAAGCACATGGTGAGCGCCGGTGAATGGCTTGTAGCTTTGATGCCACAGAGACAATCACTGGCAGGTATGTTTGCTGAGGTCCTCATTAGTCGCCAGCGGCCATGGAGATGACCTTCCTCTTCGAATGGGACTCCTATCTGAAGGGCCTAGAGCTGATTCACAGCAATCATTCAGTTAGTCAGTGAGGCTTTTTATTTTTGTTTCTATCACAATCATCTAGCCTTAGGTGTATAATTAATCTCAGATTTTAATTTGAGCCGTTCATATTTAGTTTAAAAGTGTATAGGAGAACTTCTGCCAAAGAAGTTATAGGGTTTCAGTTATAATTTGGCACATTTACTGACATACGATTTGTTTTAGGGTCCATTGTATTAACATATTTCATTTATAACATTTAAATTCATTAGCTATATTTCTTATTAGTTGGAATGCAATTTATTTTATCAATAAAAACCAAAACCATACTGCTGGCTTGGAACAGGATTATGAGTGTAACAGGAAGGGTGACCTCAGCATCTCCTTTATGTTTTATTAAAAAGTAGGTCTCAGAATCACTGTACTTTTAAACTCACGAGAAAACAATCTAAACACTCTGGCTTAATCTTTACGTAGTTTCTTGTAGCACTGTTTTCTAGCTCGACAGTGTAGTTAAGGTTCTGTTTCTATGGTTACCCCTGGCGTTACCATGCCGCCCGCCTCTCCTCACGCTGCAGCCAGCCCAGTGTGATGCATTTCCAGAGCACGGAATCGGGTTCCACCGCAGAGATGTGTGGAACATGTGGGATCAAGCGTCCAAACGGGGGTGATATATGAGCCATCTGGGGAGCTGAAGCGTATAAATGGCGAGGCTGTAATGCTGGGAACCTGGCTGGGCCTTCTCAAGTGCCCAAGACTTGCTGCCCTGAGCCCTTGTGGCACTCCATCACTTAAGGCGAGGACCGTGAAACCAGCACTGCAAAGGCGGCCCTCGCCCTAAACGAGCCCCTCACTGAGAAAGAACGAGCAACATCTTGCCAATATTTTGTTACGAGCCAGAAAAACAACCACGGGGTGTTAACCAAAGGCGCCGCGATGGTGCTGATATTGCTGGCCAGTCAGCACGGCGGGCAGAGCAGTCTGTCAGGCTCGAGGTTGATTGTTAGCTAGCCCGTATTTTTTCTTTTAAACAGCTTTGCAATGGGTCAGCTGAAGCCCTTGCCAGAATGCTCCACAAGACGTTGGCTTAATCTTCAGCGCTGTTGTTATAAATTATGGATGGCAGGAGGGGACAACACAGGCAGGCGAGGTGCTGTTTTCGTTCGATCTTTGTTGGCCTGGCCCTAGCCGCAGAGGGGCCTCGGGTCTGCGGGGGGGGAATGTTAGCATTGCAGGTTAGCATTTGTTCCCCAGAGGCTAAAGATGACCCACAAGGAGGCTAGTCTGTGAGGACAAATCAAAAAGTACCAAACAGTGAACCTGACACACACATTTATAACCTATTTGCTGTTTTAAGAGTACAATTTTGTGCGCAGTTCATGCACTCTGTGTGGTGAATAGGCTTTGCATTATTTTGATAAGTCAAGGTCAGGATTTGGTTTGCCCCCTGCCCCCACTGCAAGAGGTTGATGTCTGGTGTTGGCTTACAGCGACACCTCTTCACTCCCCCCCCTGCTACTTGTGTGGCACTTTGCTTGTCCACCTGTGACAGGCTGCTCTGTGATCGGGAGCCCTGGTGATTCACGGAGGTGTGCCAGCTCACTAGCACATGCTTATCATTGTTAAACAGTGTGAAAAGGCAAACTGACGACGGTTCACCAAAATGCCTTCCAAGCCACTATATTACCTGGTCTCAGAGACCAATTCCTCTGGTCTGAAATCAGGACCAGCATAGGGAGGTTATTAAATACCCTGCACTTGCTTTCTGGAATGTTCCGGATGTTTGTTTATATCCAGTTACTTGCTAGGTTGAGATGTGAACATCCATAAAGACGGGAATGTCGCGTTCAGTCTATCACTGATGGTTGAGATGATTCTAGCTGCAGCAATTTATAGTCTATGTCTTTCATACACAAAAATAAACATTTTTAAGGCTGTCTGCGATTCATGGTGTCAGGTAAGCCCTCATGAGTTGCTGCCTTCTCAGCCTTCCTCGGTGTTGTATCTCATCTTGGTGTCTGCACCCTGACTGCACTCAGCATCAGGAACTGTGTCCATTTTCTGAATGTTTCTCTGGGCTCGGTTCAAGTTCCACTCCATTGACTCCAAAAACTTCATCTTCATCCTCCCCACTCACTCACCTCCCCATCTCTTTGCCCCCAGGTACTCCTCGTTTTTCTTCAGACGGAAGGAGATATTTGTCATCCAGTAAGTCGTCACTGTATAACTTGTCGCGCTATCTGTGTTTGGTGTCTGGACTCTTAAACGCTATCCAGCCCGTGTTCTCTGCCCCGATGTTTATCTGGGGATGTGAGAACCTAATGACTGCCCTCAACTTCCTCACCTTGATGTTTTGAATCAGTGGCTAAATTTTGCACAAACCGTGTAGGTTTGTGCAAAGCAATTTGCCTGTGTATCTAAATTGTGCCAAACGTTCTGCATCTAAACAAGTCTGAAAACTCAGATGTGAACTCTGATCACAGCCATGCTGAAAATCCTGGGTGTAAATAAATACACAGATATACAAATAAATATAAATAGGTATAGATATACAGTACATAGATATAGAGTATATAGATATAGAGTCAGTCTAAGTCATCAGGGCAGAACCCCAGCTGTGTCCTGTAGCGGCTGTGAGCTTACTGGATGTGGATAATAATGGAGACACCAGGAGGAAGTCATATATTAGGAAGTGGAGTCAACAGGTGGCTATGGTTATATAAGTACGACATGGAGTCAGCAAAGTTCCCTCGAAGCATGTTTTCAGCTAAAATGATTCCACAGGGAAATTCATACATCGACAAAGGCTTGACGAGACCAGAACTCACATGCGTTTAAATTATTATTACTGGGAGCTACAGAAGTATTGGCCTTTACTCCTTTCAAGTCTGGTGTGGAATGTAGATGGGCGCCTTACTATCTTTAAATAAGTAAGGAAGTGTTGCACCCAGAAGCAGGGTGCAATGGCACGTAGATGGCGGATGCCACAGCATAGTGCAGAGACTTAGCTGGCTAAGAAAAACGGCAGAGGCGAAGCTCTCCAGGGAAATGCAGCTCACATCACTGAAAAAAATGCAAAGACACCTGTGCCCTGTTGGGGCGAGGCACTGCAGGCTATCGGGTGCCTCAGGCGACTTCCATTTGCCATCAAGAATGCAGCGAAGGACAATGGGGCGAGCACATCGCACGCCGGTCGCATGCCTGTGGCATGTGAGCCAAATTCCAGGGCTATTGTTACCATCGTGCCATATAAACATCTCTCAATGGTTGCAGCACCTCTCAAATCAGAAATCTCCGTTTTTTTTGTTTTTGTTTTTGGCTGCACAAGCAATTCCAGGCCCACACTCAAGGTGCACTACAGGATATTGCCTGCATGGGGCTCTGTGCTTTGCATATTTGGGCACCACTATCCGGTGTATCTCATTTTCAAGGAACATATTTGGGTCATTTTAATCTAGGATCAATATTTGATCAATGTTCACAAACACATTAATCACTAAACACAAAGTGGAAAATGTACATTTTCTGTGTTTTACAAATATTTCGTCCTTGCGTGCTGCATGCATTGTTCCTAAATTGTATCTTGCGATAATCCATTGCTATCTCACCACAGATAGCTAATCAAATCTTGAAAGATATAGTTTTATCACTAATGTATTTTTTCTTGACCAGTATGTTTAATTTCACTATTTTTCTTTATTTCAGGCTGCTCAGTTACAGAAAGCCTCTCAGGTAAGTGACTGAAGACTAAAGTTGTGTGTGTGTGTGTGTGTGTGTGTGTGTGTTTGCGTGTGAATGTGTGTGTGTGTGTGTGTTTGTGTGCGTGTGAATGTGTGTGTGGGGGTGTGTGTTTGTGTGCGTGTGTGTGTATGTGTGCAGGCGTCTGGGCCTCTCCTACACATGCCCACAGAGCATGCCCTGTAGCAGCCCCAGCTCCGGGGCCCTCTTACCAAGCACCCCATAAATCAGCCGAGCGTGACTAACACCACGGTAACCGGAGTCATCGCCCGGCCTCCCCCAGCCCTCCTGTGCGCGGCTGCCTTTCAGCTTGGGAAATAATAGGCGCCGTGTTGAAAAATCCTGCGGGCCCCAGGAGTGCTTCATAATTGAAGGGTGAGGTCAGTGCTGCCTTCCATTTTGCTGGGACCTTGGGCCCAAAGAAAGGAAATTACAGCGGGATGAAGTGATTATGGGCAGGCATCACCTACATGGGCTCCCTGGGACGGCTTCGTGGGAGAATGTTCAGCACATTATGTGTTCCGTTTCATCAATGTAAACAAAGGCCTGAGTAGGCATATATCCGCCGTAATAGAATCAGCGGTTACAGATGAGAGGTGATGCCAATCTTGTCAAATGGACATGTTACAATATTTGTTGTCAGTCATTGAATGATATGTTCTAATTACGATGAGGTTTAGAGAATCATCGTGATCCATCTGTCATCTGTACAAAGGGATTCAGGACTGCAGTGGGTGTTTATTTAAAGTGATTCTTTATTGTAGCATAAAATAAAGCTGACCATTACTGTTCTCCCATCAACTAGGCCCTCCATATTTGTCAAAAACAAAAAAACAGAAGGTGATTTGACACAGAGCTGCAACTCTTGTTCCACATGACCTGCGGTGTGTTTACCTATGTATACAGCTGATTAGTTTACAGAATAAGCCAAGGGTACATCAGCAGAACCCCTGCTGGGACTCAAACCAGAAGGTCTCCTTATATGTTGTGCTACCTGTCGATTCATAATGAGCACAACTCGCTGTGCTCTTCTTGCGACTCCCACTCCAGTACAGCTCCTGTCCTGTGGGATTCAGCTCCAGACAGATACCTCTTACACACAACTCATCCATAACCGCTTAACCCTTTCAGCTTAATGCCTAAAATATGCTGCAAAACGGAGGCCTTCTTGCCTTTACCTGGACATTTTAACATCTGTTCGGCCAACTGGATTTTCGTTTTTGTTTACTGCGTAAATTTGTTCGCAAAACAAGCAAGTTATGTTAGACCCTCATCATAATTAATTTATAAGAACATAAGGACTATACACACGAGAGGAGGCTATTCGGCCCATCAAGCTCGCTTGGGGAGAACTTAACTAATAGCTCAGAGTTGTTAAAATCTTAT
>JABFEA020000001.1:12388342-12402341 GCA_019775915.2 Cyphomyrus plagiostoma | reverse complement strand
GTGGTTATATAACAACTTCTCATCTATTATATAATCGCACATATTTTAATTGCAAGTGATATATACCTTATTATGATTATGCTTTAAAAGACAGACATCCGAAGACGCCAGATAACATCTGATGTTTCGCCTTCAGTGGAGAGGCGTCGACACAAACATATTTCTTGTGTGAAGCCGCCATTGAAAACAGAAGTTTGATGCACTGCGACAGCTAAACGTGGGGTACGATTTCACATGCTATATATATGCTTTGTGACTCGTGTCACTGGGCTATTTAAATGCCAACCTCAGATTTGTACTGTTGGATTGTCAGAACGGTAGGCCGCTGGAGGCTACAGCACCATGATGGACCTTTTCGAGACCAATGCGTACTTCTTCAATGATCTGCGCTTCCTCGGAGGAGATAATGGACCACTGCAGACCCTGGAAATGTCGGCTGAGTCTCCTCTGTACAGGACCAGCGACAGCCCCGCGTCACCAGGGCCGGATCAGGTTCCATCCGAGACCGGATGCGACAGCAGCGGTGAGGAGCACGTCCCGGCGCCGCCTGGGCTGCAGCAGCACTGCGCTGGTCAGTGCCTCATCTGGGCCTGCAAGATCTGCAAGAGAAAGTCCGCCCCGACGGACAGGCGCAAGGCGGCCACGCTCCGCGAGAGGAGGCGTCTCAAGAAGATCAACGAAGCTTTTGAGGCTTTAAAGAAGAAGACTGTGCCCAATCCGACTCAGCGGCTGCCCAAAGTGGAGATTTTACGCAGCGCTATCAATTACATTGAGAAACTACAGGACCTGTTGCAGTCACTGGATGAGCAGGAGAAAATACAGCCAAATGGTCCATTGCATTATAACACAAAAGACCAACATGTAAGCGTTTTAAAAATACTATTATTATCTTAACACCCATAATGTAGTGGTATAATTCTCGAAACACGTTTACTCTAAATATTGACGTACAGGACGATTGATGGCGATTTCTGCTTCTAGGTGCCAAGCACAGAGCACTTGGGGAGTAAGACGTATCGTATCTGGCCGAACATTACCGATCATTCCAGTGTTCCCGTGATGAATCAAAGGGAAGGTCTGTATTGCATTTCTGTTTGTCACAGCTGAAATTATACATTAGCGAAAGTCACTGCTAATTAACCTGGTCTGACTTATTATTTTAACAAAGCACGCTTTCCCCCCGCGGTTCTAACGATGACTGTTTGTTTATTTTTTATCCTCATATGGAAATAGGGGTTGCGGAGTCGTCGGCATCAAGCAGTCTTCGCCGCCTCTCCTCTATCGTGGACAGTATTTCAAACGAAGAACCAGCGGCGAATTATAGCGAAGGAGCCGCACAAAAGTAGACGGCGTGTTTTGCTGTGCGGGCAACGAAAGACAGTTACATTTCCGTTGTTTTATTTATTTGTACTTCTTATGAATAAGCTTCGCTAATATTGGTATAAAATAATATATTTATTTTTACTATTTCAGGGCACCTTTAGCTCGCGGAAACATTATTCCTGGAAAAGTTTTTTTGTAATAATTTTTATAGTAGCATTTTTATTCCCCGAATGACACAAGTTGTTCAAACTTTAAGTGTCATACTTCACTGATATGAAAGTGCGTTTATAACCAGTATAAATTGTGTTATACATATTTTATAATTAATTATCAGATTAAGTTATTTTGTATTTAACGAGTCTAAATAAAAATATTGTGAATGTATCATATTCTGCGAATTATAACGGCAAGGTTTGCACTTGCAAACAATATCTCACAAATGAGACTTCAAGTATCTAAACTCTTTAAATAATGCGTTTGGGGTATAAAAATAGTAAATAGTATTTTACTAAAATTAATATTCTTCACGTGATGCTTCTTTGTTATAACATGAAATGCATTTGTGGTTATTTGTATTGTAATGGATACACCACCAACAATGAGGTTAACACTCAACATAAGTGTCATTTTGTACACTTAATCCACAGGCTGAATTAATCCATAATCATGTTGGCAATACACATATAGGTGTTTATTTTATGTTGATAATATATGCAAGCTATCGATCTGCTTGCTGTCTCTTTTTCTTTAGAGAAAGAGACAAGCTGCTATTACGATTAGCCAAGGCCGCGAGGAGATCCCTACTGTTAATATGTACGTCTATTAAAAGAAGTGTTAAGTGACACTGGGACCAGAACAGCTTTGGCTCTGTTTTTAAGTTGAAGCGAGAACTTCCTTCCACTGTCGCCAATGTAGTCATTTATAAACTGCGAAGGGGCCTTTTCTAGCCCAATCGGATACCGAGGAGCAAGATAAGCTACGCCCCCCACCACACGGCAAAAGTCATTCATGGTATTGCGTCGTGCTTTTGGGCCAGAACTCTGCTCATTCTGCCACAGACAAGCAGAGCTGTAGTGTCGGGTGCCAAGGTACGGTCACTTATGCGCAAAATCACTCCAAAGCCAGATTTACCTGCAAAGTGTAGCTTAACAAAAAAAACAGCATGAAGAAATGTCACGTTACTGTGGTCTGTCTTCCGCTCGGCATTTTGCCCTGGCGGCTGATTACCTCTGACTTCACCAGGCTGAAATAGGCCCTGACAGGCCAACCCCATTGTCCCTCATCTGCTCTACAAACAATCGCTCTATCCAACCCAGACAGCAGGAGGCAATGCACCTAGCAGAGTGGGGAAGGAGGCAGAGGACAGCTTCCTGTGTCCTTGGAGAAGGTCAGCAGGAAGGGAGTAAGCAATGAGCCTCACACAGTCAAATTCACCATTGATCGCCATCTGACATGAAATGATATTTGTCTGTGTTTCAGTTTTTAAGAGATCTTTCCCTAGAGAAAATAACAAATTTAAAATCAGCTTTTGGCTAACTTGCTAAGAGTTTGGTTTTAAGATTTTCCTCTGAAATATCCGCACCATTTACAATTACTGAAAAATGTCAAGGACAGCTCCAAAATTCTCATACACTAGTCTTCAGCAAGCATTGGCCAGCCTCCTCATTTTACGCCCTGGTACAATGGCGGCAGGGAGCCAGATCGTCCGGGTTTGACTCAAAGGCGGAGAATTGCCCACCGACTCTAAAATCGTGCCCGAATAGCCAGACAAAGCAGTCACACACTATCATCTTTCCTGTTTGATATGATGAGATATGATGCCTGATAAGTTATATGGTCTTATACACCCGCACACTTCAAAGTGAGTCCGCGTTCCCTCTCAGCGCCGAGACGCCATCGGCACTCCTGCTAGAATGGACTGAAACTGGATATCATGGCCCATAATGTCCTTTTAATGAGTGGGTCTCAGACGTGTGTTTGGGCAAGCCCCCCCCCCCAACCCCCAGAACTGGTGGGGTTTTCCTCCATAACTAACACTGTGGTCAGGCTTCTTTTTCTTTCTTTCTTTTTCTTTCTTTCTTTCTTTCTTTCTTTCTCTTTCTTTCTTTCTTTCTTTCTTTCTTTCTTTCTCTCTCTCTCATCTTAGATGTCTTAGCAGATGCTGTGGTTGTATGTGCTGTTATTGCAGTTTGCTGTATTGCCAAAGCTGCCTGTCAGACAGTGATGTGAGTCGCATTTCCTCATGTGTTTTCCACGTGAACACCCCCAGCGTTAGATTCACACTGCAGGGTTGGCTGTGACTGTGTATGTCATTTTTTTTTGGGGGGGGGGTTGGGGTGACAAGGGCAGTGTTGACTATAATGGTAATGTTATCAACATTAACTAAATTGAATGCTTTGGTGCAACTGATCTCCTTAGTTTATGACCTTGAGGTCACTGGAATCTTTTATTTACACATGCAAACGGCAAGGTTTTATATTTTATTTTACTTACTAACTAGTTTTATTCCATATTTTTTTCTCAAATGCTGGGATTCTAGTTTTTCTAGTTGTATGGTGCCGCATAATAGTCTATAACAAAGCAAATTAAAAGACTGATTTGGTTTCACACATTACGGTAATGCTTTGGTAATACTGGTAATGCTTGAAATTATATGTATCTGAAAATTTTATCCTAATGATTACAATTAAAAACTTAACTCAGATGCATGCATCCACCTGTAAAAAGTACAATAACATACCCTTTCTAAATGTTTCAGCATCAGAAAGGATTTGGTAAGTTAACCAGAAACTGAAAGAACAATGCGTTATAGATCCACCAATAAAACAATCTTCACATTTCAGCTGTAAGTAAATTTAACTACCTTGCCAGGCAAAAAAATTAATAAAATTCAAATATGTAATGTGATTTCTTACATACCTTGCAAAGAAAGGTGTAAGTGCAGTATGAAAAAACATTGAACAGTCTCACTGCAGAGTATGTTATACTATTTAGACAACTAACAACTACAAAGTGCAGGGTGGGAAAGAGTTTCAGTACCTCTGAGAATAGACAATATAATGTCCCTTTGCACAACACTTAACCCACCTCCTGACCCATGGCAACCTCTGAAAGGAGAGTTTTAAACAACCCCATGTGATCCCAAGAGAAATAATCTTTCTTGGTCACAAAAACAAAGGTTTTTCGAGAAACCTGCTTTCGAATATTATGTATATTCTAATATTATACGCGAACCGTTTATGTTGCATGTTCATTAATTTTTAAATTATTATTTGTCTACTTGGAATTCACAAGAGAATGCGTTTATTTATAAGGATGGGTAAAGCGTCGACAGAAAGTGCCTGATGCCATATGCTGGCGTAAGCTCAATTAGCTTTAATTATGGGCCAGGTTTTCTCATTGTTCCAGTCGTTCACAGTCAATCGCCTTTGATCTCTCCGGCTCTGCATTAGCTGCGATCACAGCAATGTCTTCTTCAGCTGTCCGATTCGCAAAGCCCGACAGCAATTCAATGGCAGGTACCGCAATGTTTTCTTAGGTGTCCGCGGTTCCCAGAGCTGCAAGCTGCCAAACGTTTTAACACGTTGCGAGAAATATCCGCAATGTATACTTGCGGGCTGTCAACGCACTAGGCTGATAATTACTTCGCCAAACTAAATGCAGGACATGTTTTGAGATGATTCTATTAGATTGATTTTTAAAATTATATTATATATATATAATTAACGTAATCATTGCTCCATTTTTTATTATTAGGTACAAACGTAATCGGTTCAATTGCTTGTTTCTATTGAAAAATCACCTGCGATTTTCTGCATTTGATGCTTGATGTTTTCTGTGTGACAATATATTTAATAAGTAGCTTAGTACATATTTACTTATTTGCGTGTATTATGTTTCCTGCAATTATAACTCTGCAAAGAGCTTAATCTCGTTTGCACTAGGTTGTTAATTGTTTTATAACTAATTTAATGAGCTGTAACTGAGAAAAAGTACTACCGAAACAACTGGGTACAACACCTTCAATGACCGGGTAGGAAAGTCTGGAGAGTTGGAGGTGAAGTGAGAATTTCCAAAGTTTGAAATTTTACACTTTCCTCTGCAGCTGGGTTGCATCTGTAACGCTGCGATTGGTCTCGACCATAAAATTAGCACTCCGTGAAACACCGAGGAAAGCAGCGCTTTATTGTTGTGTTAGAGGGAAAATGGCAAAAACAGGTTATCCTGGTGATATTTAAGTAGTACACTCAATATTTAACATCAGTGACACGAATTATACTCTGCATTAATTATTGTATTACAGTTCTCAGTAGCGCTCTTGCCTCTTGGGAACAACAACGAAAACAATCTAGCTTGTTTCTACAGTGCCTCAATAATGTTTGGCAGGTCTTGTGTATATTTTAACACAATTTTTTAACAGTCAATGACTTTTAACCTGGATCTACCATTTTTTACTCTGAATTTTTTTCTTTAAGTACCTTGCATCATTCTGCAAGCCGGTGAATAAACTACATGTAATAATGCATGTGCACTTGGGAAGTGCAGCCAAATGAACCTGGAGTGGGTAAACTGCAGGGAATGCAGATGTACAGAGCCCTGTGGGGTGTCCTGGTTGGGCGGCTGGGCGGGGGCAACTGGGCTCACCCTTGGTGTGGTCAGGGGGATATGGTAATTAGATCTGGCCAATGTGGGTCTGTGTCTCCACAGTGAGGCTTATAAGGGGCCGCATGGCAGCCCCTTCATACCAGTCACCCCGCACAGAGACTCCCGTATCTTCTCGCCAGCTGATCTCCTTGTCATTCTCGCTCTCGTTCCCCCAGACATGGAGGTTCCAGAGGCCTGTCGCTTCTCGCCGTCCGAAGCTTTCTACGATGGTGGCTGCTCGTCCTCTCCGGAAGGCCCAGATTTCCCAGAAGGCTTTGGGCTCGGGGAACTGCCGGGCTCGGACGAGGAGGAGCACGTGCGGGCGCCCCATGGCCACCACCAGGCCGGCCACTGCCTGGCGTGGGCCTGCAAGGCGTGCAAACGCAAGTCCAGCACGGTGGACCGCAGGAAGGCCGCCACCATGCGCGAGAGGCGGCGGCTGAAGAAGGTCAACCACGCCTTTGAGACTCTGCGCCGCTGCACCTCCACCAACCCCAACCAGAGGCTCCCCAAGGTGGAGATCTTACGCAACGCTATCCAGTACATCGAGAGCCTGCAGGAGCTGCTCCATGAGCAGGTGGAATGTTTCTACAGCCTGCCAGAGGAGAGCTTCTCGGAACCAGGCAGCCCCACGTCCAGCTGCTCAGATGGCTTGGTAAGTCCACAGCTGCCACCCCAAACTCCCCGATGTCAATATCTTGGCCAGTGCTCTTGGTTTTCAGCTTCCTGTCTGGTTCTTAAGATTGGTGTCTACCTGGCCTTCATCTGCACTAATCAGTGCGTAGCCTGCTGCTGTATTTCAGCATCAGCCTACACTGTTACCTCCTCAGTTTCTTTATGTCTAGACTTCTAGTGCCTCAAATATCTCTTTTCACATTGTAATTTTCATGACCCTTACCTACCCATCCAGTGTATTTTTATTTACTTTACCTGTGTAAGATTACCTGTTTTGATAAACTGCTATTTTTCATGCCTATTTCACCATATTTAGTATGAATAACCTCTTAGTTAACAAACTTTAAATTGGATAATGGATTCGTACCTCTCACTAGGTGATGAAAGGCTACTTTGTTGTATATTCATTATACAAGTCATACGCACTTTACATTTAATTCTTACTGAACATGTTAACTTGCTTTTAATAAAAATAGTAAAAATGTAAAGCTGTTGAAATTACAAGCAGACTGCTATTAAATATATAAAGTGATCACTTTTGTTATTTAACATGTTGTGCATCTAGTGAAATGGAGGGGTTTAAAAGGATTAATGTAATATTATATTTTTCCCAAATGATCATTTGGGGCCAAACAAACACTGGGAAATCTGGCTCTGTGCTGGCTGTAGGGCTGAATTCTTAGTTGAGTATGATTCCTGCCCAGACTTTGCCAGGATTTTCCCCAGATTTTCCCTGGGAAAGTGTCGTCTTGCGAAACTTCCACTTGAAACTTCCACTGGCGCAATCGATTCGCCACGGCTAATGCGATGCGTACCATGGTCATCGCCTAAAACTTTCACCGAGAGTCACCTTGCTAGGAACCCACTTACTCACAAGAGAGCCAACTTTTGATCCAAACTTAATGACCAGATTTAAAAGCCGGATTAGTTTTTGGGTTTTGTCAGAATGCGTAATACTGGAAAAAAATTATTCCAAAAAGGGGAAAACAATATTTGTTTCATGTATGATTTCCTGCTGATCATATGTGCATGAAGGTAACATACTGTGTTTTGTTTGTACCAGGTTGGCTGTAACAGCCCTGTTTGGCCTTACATTAAAAGCTATGGGAATATGTACAACCACCAAATATTCACTGGTAAGGCTTTTAACTTGGTATATCTCAATATGAGTACATTGAGAAGGGAAATGGTTCAAATTAAGTGCATGAATCTGATTCTGACTTTTGATAATTTACTAATACGCAATTTTTTTTACTGTTTTATATGAATAATGGGCAGTTAGTTAATTTAGATCTGGACTAAGTAAAATAGCTAGGCCTATAGGGCCTATATTAATAAATAAAGTAATTTTACATAAAGCTTTTACCAAATAATGACATCATGAATAAAAATGAACAAATTCAGTGGTATGCTAACCTTGCAAATACACTTCAAGCGCATATTTCACATTTTGCCATTTTTATTAAACGCGAGCTAAGGGATCTTAACCCTTATCTGTAGCCCTCCAATCAGAGGCACTGACCTGACTGCTCAGTGAAGCTTCACTTTAAACATTGTGCATGCAGCCAGCACCAAGGAGAGGAGTCCAGGAGCATCCAGCCTGCAGTGCCTGTCCAGCATCGTAGACCGCCTGTCATCGGTCAACGCCAGCGGTCTAGCGGTAGCTAACGACATGGCCAGCTTCTCGCCGTCCAGCTCCGACTCCGAGCCTAGCACTCCTGAAGCCGCCTGCGCCAGTCCCATCTACCACGTGCTGTAAAGTACCTGCCCATCTCCGCAAAGCATATTTATAATATATTTACTTTTTATTTTTTTCTTGGGGATGGGGGATGAAATTTGTTCTTTTCTAAATGTGGGTGTGTGAAATTAGAATGGCACAAGGACTTGTACATAAGCATTGTAAATGTCATTTTTTATACTTTGTAATGTAACATATTTAATTGAACGTCTAAAATGAAATAAAATATAAATAAACTGTATTTAGGTAAACAGATGTTCAATTTTGTTCTTCAAAATCCTTTTGTCTGCAAACAACATATCCATGCGTGTGTTTTTCACGAAACGTTCTCTCATGAATATTTGACCATGATTAACTTCAGTCTCATTGATGATGAATAGGGTATAAAACGTGACACTGTTAAAATATCTTCACTAAACTGCGCCCTTGCTATTTTTTTTTCCTGGACCAAATGCTGCAACAGTTTTGAGATCACCCCCATGAACAAATGGCCAAATTGTAACACTTCGTGTTTGTTAGGGCAGACGAGGACAAAAATCGCCCATTATGGGTGGGTGTGGGGGGGGCGGGGGGAGTGTAGAACTCTAAGGAATATTAAGACATAATAATAGGTCATTTTCACAGCAAATAAGTAAAGATTAATGAATATAAGTCTCAGCCAAAAAATTAGAAATATTTCTGGACGGATGTAAGTTTTTTATAAATTGCACGTTGCTCCCAGACGTGCTTCCCTGCGTTTTCTCCTTACACCCCCATTACCCCTTGGGCTGTAGACGTCGGAAGTCCTTTTATTGTGCACATTTGTCTTATTTTTCACCGTTGCTGGCGCGATAAGAAACGGAATAATTCAGCAGCCCCCAAGACAAATCTCTGCGCTCACAAAAGTCATTGACTTTTACCAAATGCTTAAGCATGTAAGGCAATGCCATGGTACGTAGTAAACGCCGAAATAATACAAAAAAGACACAGACCCGATAAGGTAGTTGTGTGATTCATTATAAATCAGATTGTATTGCATAATATTTTCGTTGTATTTATGTACCATTCAGATACATTTCACTTGAACAGCTTTGAACTACAAGTACCTTATTAATTGATTAGCGCTATCAAGCCTTTAGTTAACAACAGTTAGTAGTACTAGATCCTAAACTAGTTTCCTAAACAAGGGGGCAGCCTTCTTCCATACTAAATAAATCATCTGGATGGGCTGTGTCCCCAACAATTGATGTAAAATGTAAAACCGTAGCCTCGAACATTAATTTTATTGCGCGTCACTGATTAGGCACACTAGTTGGTTGTTGTAGTAAAAACAAAAGAAATTAATTTATTAATGTTAACCTATAATTAGTGAGTGGGTGGTTAGAAAATCATGTGCATCGTGTTTTATGATACGACTCATGAGTAGATGAAGATGCATTGACAAGTGCTGTGTACATATTTTTTAAAATGTTGTGCTAAACAGCGAAGATGGGTGACAGGTAGCGTGGTGCCAGAGTAATATTACGGGTTTATCCCACCACCACCACCTCCGAAATGTGTATGATTCTGACCAGTGACGTAGCCAAGGAGTAAAATGGCGAGTCTGAACTTCCCCCATACCTCCAAAATTCATTTCTGACTTGGCGTAGTGTTATGGAAATGTACTCGGGAGGGAGGTCCTTGACAAAACTAAAATTACACTAGTTATAATTCACTTTAGAAATGGTTAAAAGTAAGCCTTGGCTTCAGGTAAATTAATATGGTCAAAAATCGTGAAATGAATATGACTAAATTCGTTAGTAACCTTGGCTTCAGATACATTAATGTCATGCATTATGCTTCATGACATTATTTTAACGACCCAATTTTCTGTGCCTTGTGCAGCTTGAGATGCTGAAACCTTTTTGTAAGTGTTTAACATTCACTGCCTGTCTGTCTGAGTATTGGATTTGGCCGTCGACCCAAATCATTTTATATCCAAATCTATTCCAGTCATCGCAATACGGCCATCAAACATCGACGGGCATTCCAGTAACTTCATTTTTGCAGCGATATTTTTGTTCAAATTCATTAGTGTCATGTGTATTTCACACTGTCGACAGTATAACGCGGAGTTGCAGAGTAGTAAAATAATGACAGCCCAATCAATCATGAATAAAATTTTCAATATGTACAAATCAAGTCCGCCGTTTCTTTGCTCTTCAGTTTTCTTGGACCTAATACTGATGCCTGAACTGAGTTCGAGTCGTTTCAGCGAGACAGAAAAAAAATAAATTAGAAAAAAAGCTATTTGGCCCCCATCGGGTCTGCTTTCAAAGCAGTTGTAAGAAATTATGCACATTTGTAGGATTCGTTATAATTTATGTTAGTGAAAAATGTCATAAGCCTGTATCAGTTTAATTTTATACGTCACTCTCCTAAATCTGTTCCTAATGTTATCTGACCTCAGGTATTATATAAACTGGCACGTGGGTGACACAGATTTTTCCGCCGCTAGGTGGAGCCCGCTATTCAGCCCAGCCTCGTCTTTCATATGTCATGCGTGTATTTACCTATGACCAGGTTAACGTAAATGCCACAAATTGGTCTTAGATCTGTCGCATATAATGGAATACAACAATATTAACTAAAATGTATTTTTGTAGGAAAACGTCTGTAAGTATTCCTTTGGTAGCTTTTTAGGAGGACACTGATTTTTTTCTTTCTGGCGTAGGCTATATTAGTCCTCTATTCGTAGTGCTCACACAAAACGTCTTTCATTTACGTTTTGTGTAAGCCATTATCTGACTGATAAAACCGCGTCTTGTTTGAGTTCAGATGTTCTGCAGCTATCTAGCTCGACGCAGATGGAGTGTTCTATGTCAATTTTCAGGTTTAATTAGCTGTGAAAATCAGTGATTAAATTATACATTTTAAAATCAAGTCACGGATTTCTCTTAAACTTTTCATATTAAATGTATAATACATTTTAACATAATTAGTCTGTGCAATATTAACGTTCTGAATCATTATTTGCCGTCACATAGTATGTCTTGAGCAAAGTGTGCGAAATATTTGAATATAATTAATAACTATTAAAGACCAACCGCTGGACACTCGGCCACTTTTTTTCCAGCAGGAAGCCACCTGCAGCTGTACAAATGCTCCACAAGTAGAACATCCCTGATTGCTGGTTCCCCGTTGGCATGTCAATATAATTCCCAGCATGCACTTTGATAAAGTCCAGGCTGGGAAAAAAACACGTGTTTTATTGATAAGAAGGTCTTTTTGTATTTTTGAATGTTCTACCCTCCAAATGAGCATTGAGGTGCATCCCGATGTTATATCAGGGATGGAGTTTATTTTTGGCTTCTGGCAGGTATTTGTTTGGTCTCCATGGTGACAGAATGAAGCTCCCATTGAGTCGAGCAGAACTGGTGCTAAATTATCTAGTGTGCGATTTTCATTCTGGGTTTGAGGGACAGTGAGTACAGTCCGTGTGTGAAATTCTGGAAAGGCAACTTAATCATTAAAACTTAGTGCTGTGTGGTTCTATTGAGGTCACCACATACATAAATGACTGGAAATGTGGAGATGTTCTCCTAAAATAGGACCTTTTTCTTTTCATGTGGGTCTTTGTGTCTGTGAGACCAGCTAGTTTGACCATGTAATACCCTGTATGTCTCAGGGTTTAAAGTTGGCCTTGTGACACATTGATGTTTGCAGAGCCAGGACAGCAGATGACAGTGACAGCCGTCTGCAGCAGTGACAGGGTCACACTGACACACCCCAGCATGGTGTGGATAATGCAGCCATTGTGATGTTACATTTAAACCCATCCTGCATGTATTCCTAAGCTACAGTGCAAATATACATTCTGAAATTTAACTTTTGAAAAATTCCTGCTAAGTTGTAAACCCGAAATGGAATTGCTGACTGCTTTTCTATTTAATTTGCACACCTGAATGCTTAATTGAACCGGATTCCGGTTAAATGCCTCATTGGAGGAAGCAGAGAATGCAGCTCACCTGTCAAGTTAAGTCAGCACGTCCTTAATATGCCACTTTCTCCAACCTTACACATCCAAGGTTTACACTCAGCCCTGAAGACAGTTGTTCCCCTTTCATGCAGCGAGTCGCTGTCACTGGAAGACTGCTTACTGCCTTTGATGTCTCATGTTAAAAAGAGCCAACATCTTTAAAAACATTGAAGAACACCACTGATAAAGCGGGTATTCAGCTATAGTTAAATGCAAGATAGTAGAAAAAACGATTTTTTTCCCTCCATAGTTATCAAGCTACGGGGTAAAAAGTCGGAGGTGACGCTGCCGCCCCTAGTGGTTAGAGGGGGGAGTGCTCTATCTCATGACGGTAACATACGTACAGTATTTGCGTCCCCCAGGTAGGATAAGGGTGTGTGTGGTGAGGGAAAGGAAAAACAGATGGAGTTGGCCATTAGTCAACACAGCCTCTCTACAAAGGCTAACCTAACTGCACATGCCAATGATGTGTTTTTCTGCCAGTCACAGACATGCTGGGAATAGACAATCGTCAATCTTCACCTCGCTTTCTTATTCACCGAGATCGCAACTCCTCCACGTTATATTCTATGCGCCTTACGTTACCTCTCAAGTCTGACGTCTGTAATTTAATTAATATTTAGCCTTTTTGGAAGTTATGACATGGCCCAGAGTCATAACGGGCACATTTTAAATGCATTGCCTCAAGCCTTCTTCAATCAGAGGTATCAGAGGGGTAAAGAATTACTCCTCCTGAGCTGTAAATAATAATTTAATAGTTTGTGTCGTGCGGCTGCCACATCCTCTGTGTTTCAAATGGATGAATGAATGAATGAATAAACCACGTACGATGCTGCACACTCTGGATAATGAGAAAAGCAAGCAAATTTATGCCCTAACGGAGAATAGTTTGTACATTGTTTACGTTATACAAATATGTTGCACACATATATTTATTTATACAAATATAATATTTATAACAATTGCATATCACAGATTTTGTTTCTGTATAATATGGTACATCCAGCCTTGAAAATACAAGCATTCAAAAATACAGAGATGAGTGGTCTGGCAGGACAGGAATTCACTGAGGTGAAAAGTACTCAGCTCCGCTTTGTTAGTCACAAGATATGATATTTATGCTTTGTGGCTGTTTCAGAGACTCACCTGTCGTTAAAACGTAACAGACAAGGAATAAACAAACAAGACAAAGTCCTTACTAAGAGAACTGTACCATGACATTAGAATGCGATGGAACCACGGAGGCGGAACAGGACCAAGTCAAGGACCGGCTGGGGGGCAAGTTTCAAAAGCACTGTGGCAGTTCACTTAGCCGTACTCTCCTTGTAAAGAAAAGACCCAGCACCTCTGCCCAGAAAAGGTGAAAGGGACATCTGGAGGCAGTATTCAGTGTACAGCACAATCGTTCATTATATACCATCCCAGTAACATTAGCAGTGATGTTACACCTGTGTACCTTACGTAAAGTACAGCAGAATGTATCTTTCATTATATACCATCCTATAGTAACATTAGCAGTGATTTTACACTCATATACCTCACGTCAAGTACAGCAGAATGTATCTTTCATTATATACCATCCTATAGTAACATTAGCAGTGATTTTACACTCATATACCTCA
>JABFEA020000001.1:12375265-12386027 GCA_019775915.2 Cyphomyrus plagiostoma | reverse complement strand
AGTCTGGGTTTCCCTGCTGAGACTGCTGCCCCCGCGACCCGACCTCGGATAAGCGGAAGATGATGGATGGATGGATGCTAAAAAAACATATTTAGGTGTAATTTTGGGGGGCCGGGAACAATTAATTGGTTTTCTATTATTTCTTATGGGGAAAATTCGATCACAACTTGAACATTTTAGAATTTGATCCGGAGTTTTGAACGGATTAAATTTGAGTTCTGAGGTACCACTGTATTTCTTCATTTGTATCACCACATGCCTATTTAAAAAGCCACGAATGTTTCTTCCAACCAGCTAGAGCATTGAGCATCTCCCTTATGCATGTGCCTGGGGGTCCATTTCACACTCATACATCCTGCCAGCCCGTTTATGTAGGACACCAGCTCCACTCACACACACACACACACATATATACACAGCTCACATGCTCACATCGATTAACGTGAAGGAATTTCTGGCATTTCCATTATTTTATTACATACCTAGTCTGACCATGGATGTTTCTGCTGTCTGTGGTCTACTGTTTATCTTTACATTAAATATTTGTTTTTGGAGTCAATTTAATTCTGTCTGTTTATAGCACTTGCAGTTTACAGAAACCTTAAATTTGTTGGTCAATACAGCTGCGGCAATGAGTAATGATGGACCCAACTAAACCTTTGAGTAATGATGGAGCAAAGACAGAAAGCTATTTCAATTTCCCTTTGTATCCATAGGCGAGCAGAATGACACATCAAGTAGGGAATGCATCGATTTTAAGTACTTGTACCATTTAAATGTTTGTGAGTTGGTTGTTGCTCCCCGGTTAGCATGCAAATCTTCCACGGTCTGTGATTTCCATGCTGTGGCATTACAAATCCACCCTGATCACATTGTAGTCAGACTCTGTATTTGTTAAACAATAAATTATTAAAAAGCCCTTCACACATCCAAGAAATAAGATTATTGCTGCTGGTGCGTCTGCAGAGATGATTGAAACCGCAAGTACGCCAAATTATTCCCAACGGGCTTCCCAGAGCGCTTTCTGAAACACATTTAACTACATTTTTTCTGATGCCATAATAAATTAGGTCTGGTTCATTTTTCTCATACATTAAAGGCCACAGCACAAAAGAGGTGTCAGCCCTCAAGGATAAACAGTATTTATTGAGCCCCAGTAGAACAAAAGCATTTGATACATTTTTACAGTAATATTTCAGACTGGAGCTTCAGCTTTTGTCCTTGTGGATGCTCTTTAACTATGGCTGCTGTGTGGTGCTGGAATGGTTCGTTCCTGATTGGGCCACGCCCCTTACCCCCTACCATGGCATTGGCGTGCAGGATTATAGAATTTAGGCCTGAGGTCCTGTTTCCTCTGGGGGCCTGAAAGCAATGAAAAGCCTCACCTACGAGGTGTGGTTCTGCTGGGCAGCCGGGTTCTGCTGCTGCTGCTGCTGTTGCTGGATGAGCAGTTGCTGCTGCTGGCGCCGTCGGGCTGTACGAAGCTTCTCGAAACGCGCCTCCATCTCCTCCAGGACTTTGGGCGTGTAGCGCACCACCAGCTTCACGCTGTCCTTGGCAGCCTTCAGCAGCTCCACCGCCTTCTCATGGTGCTCGCCCTCCACGCTCTGGACAGGGACATGCGGGAGCAGTGGGCGGTCATTGAGGCATTGCTGTGACACCCTCGATCCACATAGGGGCGCTGTGGGTGACACAGTGTCCTCACACCTCTGGAGTTTGAGGTTCAGTTGCTGCTTCTGACTCTGTGTACATGGAGTTTATAAGTTCTACCTGTGCTTTTTTTTTGGGAAGGGTTTTAGTGTGGATGTAACAGTACTCTCGACTGAAGTTGACATTTTGCCTAACATTTTGTTCCAATCCAAACAGAGGATGCCGGAACATTGGTCAAATTAAGATCTAATTGATCTGTGATGAAAACCCCAGAGGCAATAGGAACTGGCCACTAGTCATGGAATAAATCATTTTAAGCCTGTTTCTAAAGTGATGAATAGCAATAGCCTTGCGATATATCCATAGTTAAGTCAAATAATCAATTAATATTTGAAGAAAGAATGGTTGTATTTCTTTATATAGCACTTCCATAACTGCTATAGCATGAAATAAGGTTTTATTACAGTGGGACTCTTGTAGTTTTTTATGAGTGTACATAATGGATAAATAAATGATTAATATTTCTCATTTTGTTACGCATGATTTAATCAGAGTTATATTATGCCAGATGAATTATTCATTAATTCACTGCAGATACTAACAGTTGTTTGCGCTTAGTGCAACAAGAATAAAATTTGTGGCTTAATTAAAAACACCATTAAACAAAGAGAAATGACATAGTCTGATAGTCTAAATACCAGCAAAATGTGATTAATTCTTTCGGAAGCAAATTGTGTAAGCAGCCATTTTATTTCTACTAATAGTATTTTTCAGCGGGGAATAACCTATTAAAAGTGAAACCATCATCTTGTTTATGGAAGTAACTAGTTATTGCATAGCTCTACATATTCAGCATATTGCAAGCTTTTTGTAAGAGCCGCATCGACAACAGAAACAGGGTTATCCTACAGATCAAAAGCTGGAAATATTTTCAATATTTCACAGATCCATCAAGGCACATTTGGACAGTGATATGATTTATTATGGGCTGGGAAAGGCCCCTTTCACGAAACGATGGTATCTACATCATACCATCGTTATGAATGGCCGTAACTTCAGTATTTTACAGATTCAATCAAAGTCACAAACACAAGTGCATTAAGGTACTGTAGACCCTGTTGATCTGCACTTGAAGAGTAAAGTGAAAATGCCCATAGCGATTGCCGTGACAACTGCTTGCATCTGATAAATAAGGTAGGTGGGCTCACCACGCCGTTGACGGACAGCAGCTGGTCGCCCCGTTTCAGACCGCCTTGCCTCTCGGCCACGCCGCCCGGGATAATGCGCGAGATGTAGATGGGTGAGTTCTGCTCCTTGCCGCCCATCACATTGAAGCCAAGCCCTTCATCCGTTTTGGGCAGCTCCACCACGCGGGGGTGCGAGTGGCCCTCGCTGGCAGCAAAGGCTGCAACTGTCGCCTTTTGGGAGGGGGGAGGTTTAAACATGTAAACAGGTCTTTACTATGCGTCTACATTGAGACATATCTATGACATTATGCAAAAGCAGGCAGTGTGGTAACTCAATGGGCAGAACTGTGGCCTGTCATCGCCGGAGTTGTGGGTTCAATTCCTTTCCCTGGGTTTGCGTATGCAGTTTGCATACTCTCCCCGTGCCTTGTGGGGTTTAACCCCACAGACATGCAGTTTATGTGAGTTAGGTCAGTGTGTTCCTACATTTCCCTTTAAATGATTTTGTGCTTTTGTGTAAATGCACTGTGACAGTCTGCTGACCCATCCAGGGTGTCTCCCAATTTGTTCCCGGCGCTTCCTGGGATTGTATCCAAGCTGACTGCAACCCTGTGCTGGGTAATCAATTATGGACCATGGATGAGTGAGAGGTCCCTATTTGCTTAACTGATTTAGGTATTGTTACTCTGCAAGGTTCACCTAAAAGGTCGCTTCCCCATTATACCAGACTAACAAATCCATATGTTTATATGTTTAACAGACGCTTTTGTCCAAAGCAGGAGGAAATCTGAGTGGAGTCCTCTGGCAGCCCCAGGCCAGTTTATTTGAGGTAGTTCCAAAAGAACAGCTAGTCTTGGTTGGTTTGTTATTTTGGCCTTTCCCCCTCCTGTGATTTATGTTATGCTCCAAATTATTGTGATTAGCTATGTTGATTAAAAACTTTTGTAATCTGACAGTTTCTCCTTTTCGTTTTGTTTCTATTATGGTGCTTTAACCCCTTAGTTGTGCAGGGTGCCGTAAGAGAGTGGGGGGAACATCCATGCAAATGCACAACATCTTGGTACCAACATAATTAAGGATGTCTTAGGACATAACAATGCACATGAACATGGCTTGATGACTTGACAAAGAACTACAAACATAACGGATCACTTAAGTCCTGTAGCACAGGCTGCAGATTCATATGCACTATGCCATCATGTAACGCTGGTAAAAGCTTTGCTAAGCGGTACAGTGGGCATTGGATTGCTGGTCTGATATGTCGCCCTCTTTCTCGAATTCAGCTGCAGATTAGCAATATAGAAGAGAGAGCAAAGCAGCCTGGATAAATGAGGTCAAATCCCCAGCTTAACAGTTCTCTGCACATTTCATTTTGTTAGTCAGATCTTCCGGAAATCCTCTGAGCTGTATTTAAAAACTTGTTAGAACAAGGAATACAGTCATGAAGAGTGTTAGTTTAATATTACATATTACGTATAAGTGTATGGGATGCATTGCAGTATCGCCCCCTGTAGGTGTTTTTCGGTATTGTAGGTGTTCTGGATGAATCTTGCCATCTCGAAAAGATGCATTAATTCCACCGAGAGCTGCTCTCCTTTTTCTCAGCGACAGAAGGAGGTCTACAGTCCTTACATCAGGAAACTTCATTTAATCTCTGTCTCAGTCTCTCTCGACATTGCCATGGTGTGAATCTGCATTCCCATGCACGCCGTGACCTCTCCTAACCTTTAGACGATTGTCCAACTCCGCTATCGGGAAAGGAGAATCCGTGTCGCAGTGCTCCTCCTCTGACAGCGGCGGGGTGCCTGCGAGTTTTAGAAATGCACCCTGGTGCTGCAGCCTGTCGTTCATTTTCCTGCAGTTCTTAGCAGCCCCCCCATCCTGCCTGGTGCAGCAGGACAGCTCGCACATGGGGGTGCAGCTCAGCTCTAATATGGCACCGCTGCAGTCCTCCCTATCCAAATCACCAGCGCTTATCCAAATTAGTTCAGCACTGATTAAAAAATTACAACTATAAACAGGTAATTGCTCTGAAAATCCAGAGCTTAGTTACAGCACTATATAAAAAAAAATCCATGTCCTCCATCGGGCAAAGTGTGAAATGCATTTAAAGCTGGTCCGTGCGTAATAAGACATCTGTCATTGTCTTTGAATGAAATGCATAGCGTTTTACAAGCCTTTTGTAGCGCTTCTAAATCATTTGATCTCACTGACCGTTTGTAGAGGGTAAGAGGTTGGCATTGCGGCACCTTGATTATCCCGCTCTAATTGCTCTCGCGGTGTCAGCAATGATGTTTAAGTGAGGAGCAGAGAGGCTGGCAATAGCTTCACAAGTGTGATGGAGAATTAGAGGCCGCAGGGCCTTTATAGGAGCTAACGAAAGCTTCTTATGTCTGCTGTTAAACGGAAACACAGATAGTGCTTTTCCTTTGGGTAAAAAAAAAAAACAGGTCTCCCAGAATAGTCTAGCAGAAAGCTTTACCGGTCAATGCTTTGGCCAGACATCAGTGTCATCTACTGTAGACATTGCAGAGTGTGATTTGAATAGCTCCTCCTTTAAGAGACAGGTCCTTCGGTACAGGTCCTCCTCGACTAACCACACAACAGGGCCCTCATTCCACTAAGCTGTCTATTAACCTGAGTAAATTATTTTAGAGTCCGTTGGCCTTCAGGTCTAACATCAGACACTCAGTGTGTGGTGTGGTGAGATAACATGGCTGCTCACTGCCCAGGTGACCACAGTGTTTACTTCTGTGTTTGTTTCAAACTGTACCAAAAACATATACCACATTATAACGTTCAGCTTATGACTCTGTTGTCGGAATCTATGTAGCTGCTTTGTTTGGCTACTATTTAGGCACTTAGCTAGCAGTACCAAACAAAGGATATCCAATATTATTATGAAACAGAGTTCATTAAAAGAGGTGCAATCTATGAAAGCATAGGGTATATGACTTTTACAGTTGTTCTGATCCCACAGGAGACAAATGGTAACCTTTGAAAAGCCATCTCGCCATGATGATTTAGTCTTTTATTCTTCTTTCCCTACGCATTACATCAGTTTCTACCATTGTTTGCATATTCTGTGTTGACGTACTCCTTCTCCCAACAAACGCATATAATAAGCGCTAGACATATTTGCGGTGTGTGAAGCCTGCCTGGTTCTTCTCCAAACAAGGAAGGCTGGTAAATAAATAAGAGAATCTGCTTCGTATACTCAAGTGATGGGTGAGCTTTATCTGAAAGTCTGCAGGCTGTTTGCCAGCATCTCTGGCCGGTAGATAACGCCAGGAGTGGACAGGTCCTTCTGGTCCAAGATTAGCCTCTCACCTCTGCTGAAGAGGATCTTAATATTCATTTGCATAGTCTCACCATGTGAAACATCTCCACCATATATTCTGGCATCTAATCCTGTCACGTCTGACTGGCACGCTTTAAATGCAATTTTTAAAGTATTCTAAACAAAGGGCAAAAATCAGTTGCGGTAAACTGGAAAATGTAATTTTTTTTCAGTAAAACATAATATGCTATCATGCATATGGAGTTCATTTTTGTTATTAAGCATTTCCATAGAATTACCATAGGGTTTGACCCTTGATTGTAAGTAGTTTTAATAAAATGTAAATATTGCACATATGTGTGGTGTCTTTGATTCGAGTCCTATGCCTGTATTCTATGGTGATGTATTGTTCAGCTCCTGCTCTGATGCTAACCAGCACTTTATACTGGTCATTCACTGAAAGCTCAAGGTTAGCACTTATACCTGGTTGGCTCATTGACAGCTGCATGCTTGAAATATATTATTTGCCTCACTTGTACATCAATTAGGACAAAGGTGTCTGCTGAATATATTTAAGTGTAAGAAAGGCAACAGCACTGGCTGCAGCAGGAGTGTACAGATGCTGTGTCATGACAGCAGAGGGACTGTAGAGAATGTGTGTCATGACAGCAGGATGGAGTGTAGAGTATATGTGTTGTGACGGCAGGGGGGAGTGTAAAGAATGTCTGTCGTGACAGCAGAGTGGATCGTAGGGAATGTGTGTTGTGATGGCAGGGGGGTATAGACACTGTGTATTGTGACATAGAGACTCTGTATCGTGACAGCAGTTGGAGAGAGCAGGGCTTACCTTAGCCGTGGCCCGGGCTTGGTACTCCAGACAGCCATTCACTGTTATTGTCTCATGCATGTACTGATAGACCTGTACAGACAGCAGAGAGGGTAGTGGGGTGGATAGATGCTGTTAGACAGAAGAGTAAATGCCATCAGCCTCCAGGCAGGCTGCCTCCTGACTAACAAGTGTGCTGGCTTTTGGAAACTTGTTTTCCTCCGCTGTTCAACAAATAGTGTTTGCTAATGTTTAGATGAAAATCCATTAAAATACTGTTGCAGTGATGTATCAACCTACATCTGTTTTTTCCGCTTCACATACTTGGGTTTGGTCGAATAAACGAAACGGTGCAGAATAAACACACAGTAGCAGCAATGTGTGAAAGCAGAACAGCCTTACTGACATTGGTGTGATAAATAGGTTTGTTTCACGTGGAGGTATGTGTGTTACTGTGGTACGCCAGGGGCCCTGCACTTCACCAGCTGTGAGTTACCAGCTTCTCTGTCAGGAGCTGAGGATAAAGTCAAGCTTCTGCCCTAGAACTCCGTTGCATATCTGTGGCTTGGGTTAAGATTTCGCTTGCAGAAGGGATGTTTCAGATTCTGCCGGTCCTATGTAAATCACATCCATTTAAGGCCAACCGATTGTCGAATATACTTGGCTAGGGGTGTAATGAGATCTCGCGATATTGCAACACGACGAGGTTTCTCGTCAGAGTGAAAGGCGGTCTCGCAAAGGCGCTGCAAATCAGCTGATGTAAGCATGTCGGCATCTGACAAAATTAGCGTAGTAGATGCCCCAGACAGTTTTAAGTCTTTTGTGTGGCAGAATTTTGCATACCCGGCGGAAAATATAAACGGCAAGACAGTGACAGAGTGACAGACAAAACACGAGCCATCTGTAAGCATTGTAGGAAAATAATGCCGTACACAGAGGCTAATGCTACTACTATGCAAAGCCATTTTCAGCACCATCATAGCTCTTTACCTGAATCGGTGAAGAAAACAAAAAAAATATGTGTTTGTTATTTATATTGTTTTATTTATATTCTATTTTATGTTCAATTGAGTAGTGAAATACGAGAGAAGAAGTTGTTTGTGGTGAAATATTTTATGGCGTCAGATATTTGTTCTGTTCTTTACTGCATATGATGATGGTGATTATTTAAAACATTTCACCATTCATCTGCATTATTTAGCATTTTTGTCTTTCAAATTAATCAAATAATAAGCTGCTTTTCACTAATATATTTCATCTTTGAAGTTTCCCTTAAAATATTGTTAAAATATCATCTCGTCCTCGTGAACCCAATATTGTATCTCATCTCGTCTCGTGGGCTAAGTATATGGTTACACTCCTATACTTGGCAATATCTAATTTTTCAAATCGTCCAGACATTAAACAGCGGTGTATGGTATTTCAATGGTATTTTCAAGCATTCAAACCAGGCATTTTTGAGGGGTCCCAAGGTCTGGGGCCCCCCAGTTAGTCAGAAAACCGTCACTACCCTATCGGGGGACCCCAAAGTGACCTTTTGAGTGGTGCCCCAGAAATAAGAAACCTGCAAAGATGGACCTCAGAGGCTGCAGCCAAAGGCTTGCATAACGTCATTAGTCACTGAATAGTCTTATAAGTATAATTATGTTCTTGCTTTGTTTGATGCTGTTGTGTCGCTCCAATCCTGCTCACACTTGTACCTGGGCATTCATTGGAAGCTCAGCCTAGCCGCACGTGTGCCTAGTTGACCCCTTAACAGCATAAATGTTTGTAAAGTGCTATTTTCCTTAAACATTGCTTTGGACAAAAGGATCTGCAAAATATGTAAAAATGTTAATAAGCAGGACTGTCAGATCAGACCACATGACCTCCAAAAGCTGCCAGGGCATTTGGGTGTTATAAATACCCTTTATGTGCATAATTAATGAACTTATAAAGGTGGTGTCCTTAATTTAGCACACTGACACATTAACGATAGTACAGTTTCACGCAGATGCTTTTACTCGCTTTTATATATTACGGTGTGTTAAAAATGGTTGTTACTAAACTTAGAGATCAATAGAGCCTACACGGTGCATCGTGATTTATTTGTCTTCATGCGTTTTATATGTTTTTTGTGAGCAAAACTGAAAGCAGTGGCTTTGTATGGCTAAAGGGTAAAGATAAATGTAAGGTGATTTTCCACTGTAGCGTGTGAGTGCACAGCAAATTTACCGTTGTGTGCCGGACCTCTGCAGCAGGGACGTGTGGATTGAAAATGAAATATCTGTTGTTTTAAAATATTGATTTAATGGGAGCAGGACATGAACTACCAGCAGGCAGGCAGCCTATATGGCAGGACAACAGGAAAGACTTTCAAGGTCCCCCAAAACTAGTGTCTATGAAAATGGAACCATTGATCTGTTGGAGCACCCCACCCCCAGGGTTACCAACCCTCATGCATCTGGCATGACACTTACACTTTCAGACTGTAACGCTCACTCAAGAAATCTCACGGCAAATCTATGTTATTCCATTGTAAACTTAAAATTAACTACATCAAAAGCATCGGGATAGTTTGAAAACCCTACAAACCATTCACTATGTAATAAAACTTATACATACATGTACATGCATCTGCATGTTTGTGCAGAACTTGTCTCGAACTGAAAATCTCACTCCAGCCAGCTGACCAAAGTTGCCAAACCTACACCCCCCCCGCTCGGCAACTTTTATGTGGCAGGATCAGCGTTGTGGCAGAATTTGACCAAAAGTGAAATCAGTGTATCGCCCTCCGTTCTCTGCAGTCCTGTGCGTTTGGTTTTACATTGCAGAGGGGTGTGGGCGGTAATTCAGTTAGCAGTCCCTATGCCAGGGGAGGCATCCCGTCATTCAGTGCATCACTCAAGATAGTTCAGCATAGCAAAACTCCTACCTTCATCCTCACACATCCACAACAGTATGATTTTACAGTTTAACTGTAATGAAATTGATTTTGACCTATTGAGTGTATTAAATGCTCCCGCTGAAAGTTTAACATCTTAATTAACGGATATGGTTACCAATCAAACCAAATAGAAAAACAAGGTACTTCTGACAAACTTAACAGTGAATCATGAATACATTTATAATAATTCAGCAAACCTCCTGTCCTGTATTCTGTAGGAAATCATTCTGAAAATAACATTATTTTAGAACAGTGAATATTTCTTCTTATCTCAAAAAACTATCTATTGAACCTGTAATTTAGCTTTGTATTAAAACTGCAGATGTTAACAAATCCACATTTATTAAAAATTTAATTTCCATTTCTCATTTTCCGGCATTTGCACTTCAAAGGAGGCTCATTGCAGCTGTGCGGTTACCTAAGAAACACAACACCAGTAAACGCCATGAAACTTTTCTGCAGTTTCACAGTCTGACCTTTCTCCAGACTTTCTGCCGATAACCTTGGGCTGCTGCTGCTGTTTTTCAAGGGTTTTTTGAAACCCTGCAGCAGAGCAGTGTGAGGCGTCGTGGTACAAACAGCCGTCTGGATTTTCGGAACATGAAATGGCCCCTGGGCATGAGGACGATCAAATGCAAAATAAGCTGTTATACCTGCTCTGGCTGAGACAGGGCCGGCTGAAGACCACACTGAGCCTCATGGTGGCTTCACTGGCCAATTAAACTTTGTTTTGTACAACTCTACATGCACCTTACAGGGGGGAGCTGGGGGGGGGGGGGGGGGGTTCTGGGCTTAGAAATTAAATTGCAGGCTTATTTGGCACCCCCTCCACGGGCGGTGAAGGTTGCATTTTTTTTCGTTTTTATGTGCCGAAATTATAGAGAGGCAATGGG
>JABFEA020000001.1:12341876-12357130 GCA_019775915.2 Cyphomyrus plagiostoma | reverse complement strand
CAGATTCAGTTTTGTAATGCAGATTCAAATATATAAAATTCAAATTTAGTTTCTAGTGGCACAAATCTCAGCCCATAGAAACGGCATTACACAGTAGTATGTGTGTGAAACGGAGGAACGTTTCCAGCTTTGGGTGTGGTTTGTAGACACTGCTGTGGCTGAAATAGGTGGAAAAAACGTTTTTATTTAACATTACTAATTTAATGAATTTAATTTGATTTGAATTGTGCTTGGTAACAGAGCATTGTGGGAAATTATAAATGTGCCATAAGATTATTGATTGTGAAGTGTTTTTCAAATGCTGCCTCTGTAGTCAACTTTTAATTTTTTCGTCCTTTTTCCTGCTTCCCCTTTTTAAACTGCTTACCCCTGCAGCTGAAGCTACCCCACCCCCACCCCCACCAATTAATAGCGTAGAGCAATCTTTTAACTTGACACCTCCTCAAAGGCTCTGCCATTTTTGAGTTTCTGGGGGCACTTGGTGCCTCGTCTGGCAACCGTTAGCATCAGCAGGCCTAATCGCCCCTGTCCGCTTCCTCCTGCACTTAGTCGATTTAACCGAGGACTGCCCGTGATTAATGGATTAACTGAGATTACCACCACGGCTCAGTGATCTTTAAGATGCGCTTTGTAGCAGGTGGAGGTGGTAGATGGGGATGTGGAATAGATGCATGAATGCAGTTTGGGCAGTACATGTGGGTGCAGGGCGTTGCGGTATGCATCGCTGCTGTGGATTAGGCCGATTAAGTCCTTGGAGCTCCATGATGTAAATGATGCGGCTGGCACACGCATCACTTGCGAGGGTGTCGACGGCAGCCTTTGGAAGTGCTCCAAGGTCAATGGGCTGTGCACGGTGCTCTCAACCTTCCGAGGACCTCTCAGCGCAGGTTGCTGAAAGGTGGCAGTTCTTAGGAAGTCTGTTGTCTTGTTAGACTTTTCATCTGGTTTACACAGAAGTACACAAATATATCTAATTTCGCTGCTTTATGTGGATGGAGAGGCAGCGCGGTCACCTTACAGTTCTCACTGCCTAATTGGCATCTCTTAATGGCAGGGTTCTCAAGTTTCATCAAAAGTTTGGAGTGAAATTACATCGGTTAGGGGCGGAGCCTGTCTCATAGTCAGTGCACGAGATTTAAGAGCCCTGCAATAGTGTGTGAATGTGATGTACATCCAATCACAGAGCAGATGCCCACACTCACACAATACAAGCAATTTAGAGATGCTATTTAGTATTATGGCTAAGGATGGTAAGATTCACAGATCCGCGTCGGTGCACTACCCTAAAGGCTCACAATGCGATTGCCCTGATTTAAAAAAAAAAATAGTGTGTACTGGATTGAATTTGGATGAATTCAGGATGCATTGTTCTTAAAATATTTGCATTGGTGAAATGCAGTTTATTCATTTATAATTATTAGTAAAGGCCCTATGTCTTTGTTATTTAGGGATGTGATCAATAATTAACTGTTTCTGTAGCATGTTAAACTGTTTCACGTTCTTTTGCATCAAATTGTGTTGAATCAAAGTGTCGATTCACCCTCCATTGCAAAAGGGGTGAATCATGCAGTATCACATTGGTGGTCAATAGTAATGGCAGGGTTTTGGAAACCAGCACAACCCGGCGAGAACATGCAAACCACACTCACTGGGATTAGAACCTACAGACTGGGAGGTGACTCTGCTACACACTGAGCCACCGTCAGATATTAAGACATCAGTAAAGATGCTGGTACCATATCCAGCTATTCAAGCTGACAGTAACTGTTTAATAGACTTGCCAAGGTCAGTACGGTCCTGTTTTCATACTGTGTTTTGCAGTTTCTAACGCACTAACCGACAACAGCGTGGATAAGGGGCTTGTTTATCTCACCTTTTCCTGAGTATAATGTGTTTTGTCAGACACTAAAGACAGATAGCTCAGCAGCTGGCTGCATTAAAGGTTAAAATATGATTCATGTAGCGAGACGTTGACATTTTGCTCCCAAGGCTTTGGATGAACGTAACGATAAACGAGGAAGTGGCGCGTGGAATTGAGAGGCTATGGGTAGAGTGGGTTTTTGATGGTTTTGGAGGCACGTTAACAAGCTGTTTAAGCAGAGAAATGTCCTCAGACGCTAGCAGAGACAATGTCACGGCTCTATGGTCATGACAGAGCCAAGTCTTCACATGTACTTTCTATTGGACTGAACCAGAATGTATAGGGCCAAAGGTGAGCAATTTTAATGTAGCGGTGAGGCTACCAGTTCCGTTTATGGGCAATAATCAGTGGTTTTGCAACAGTGTGTCGCAGTTCCAGTGTTTGCTTACTGTGATAAAGATTAAATCTTTAATTTTAAGAGGCAGTGTTCTTTTTATCTTTTGTAAGATTACATGGTAAAAAGTCAGTATGGTTGACTTTGATTTTGATATATCGGATGTCTGATTAACTTCATTACCACTGTTTTAGTCTTTGTGTGAACTGTAAGCTTCACAGCTGAAGACCGCAGTCAGTTCCCTTGCATTCAGTGTAACTCACTGTGAGGTCTCATTTTTGTGTGTAGTAATTAGAAATGGAGATCAGAGCTGTGTGCTAAGAAATTCTTCTATTCTCTAGGAACTTGTAGTTTAATGCTTCTTGAGTCTTTATTCCTAATGAAGCATAATTATTACTGGTTTGTGGAACAGTGGCGGTCTTACAGATAAAATGCAGCTAAGTGGTTATTGTCCTTTTGGTTCCATTAGTTTTCTTAGTTACCAGGCACATTAGGATGTTAATGATCTGAGGAGCGGTTGCTGTGAAATGCCGTACCTTTCTTGTTGCCCAGGAAACCGTGTCCCTGCATCCGGACCTCAGTCTGGATTGGGAGGAGGAGATGGCTGCCGCCCCCCCGCACGACTGCGTGCCCGTCCCTGCTTGTCACCCACTCTACATCCTCTACACCTCCGGGACCACCGGGCTGCCCAAGGTATGCCAGCCCCATCTTGGTGCCCAGTGGCAGTCAGTGCTGCCTGAATCTGCTGACCGCATGAGATAAAATTCTTATCGCGAAAATAACTTCCAGCACAATAGTCCCTCCCCAAAGGAATAAAGGAAAATTAAGTAAACAGCAAGAAAATGGAAAGTAGAGTGTAGGTTAAGCCTGAGCAGGATGGATCCAAGCTTCATTGTGCCAGCAGGGGCCATTTTTAATGATTATTTTCATGAAAGCCTTGCTCAGAAGACCTGCTCTTTTTTTGGAGAGGCCTGTTTTTGTGTGCCGCCGTGGAAGCAGCTGCTGTATTTGTGATTATTTATGGGCATAAAACGCCTCTTTTTCTTTCACTTTAATGATCCCACAGGCCTGTAAAATGCCTTAGTGGGCTGCCTTCTGCCTTTTTGCCCACTTCTGCTGTTAGTGGTACAAACAACCCCCCCCCCCTTCCCAGGGCAGTGGTGGAGTCCCATCTGTCGCCATGCATCCACGGTTCAAATGTGCCAGCCATTCATCTCTGCCACCTCTGTGCCCCTTGGCTCCTCACAAAGGCAGGGAGCTTGTCCTTCTTGTTTGGACTCTGCAGACCGGTCGAGCTTGGGGTCCTCTCTCCTCCTCATCTTAACTGCCCTTTTACCCACCAGCTTCGGTATGAGGCTGATGATCTCAGGGTGATGATCCATCGCTCATCAGTCTCGGCGCCTCCCTATAAAGGGGTATAACATTGCAGTGCAGTGGTCTGGTCTGCTGCTTTTAGCATAGTGCCGGGGCTCCAGCGGGTAAATACGTCGACTTTGATGGTGATATTTACATGGGCTGCATTTTTGTTTTGGAAATGGAACGGTTCTTTTTGTCATTTCTAAGATCAGGGTGGGAGGCGTGGCATGGGGTCCCAGTCTGCCACAGGGCACTGACAAGCACATACTACAGATCCCAGGACATCCAGCCTCTTATTTATCAGGCGGAAACTCGTATGAACACAAGGGGAGCATCAAACTCTGCAGGTCAGAATGAGCTTGGAGGTGTGAAGTCACCATGCTGCCTGATCAGATTAATTCTGATGTGGGCTTGGTTCCAGTATATGTGTGTGTATGTATGTGTGTCTGTGTGTGCACATATGTTTTTATAATCATTGCATTGTGGGCACCAGATTCCCCCACAATGTAATAAATGCCATTAACTTCAATAAAAAATAATCTGTGAATGCAATCAAAAAACTCTTGTATTTTGTATGCCTACTTACGGATATGGTTAAGGTTAGGGCTGGGTGGGGTTAAGGTCATCATAGTTGGGATTAGTGTTATTCCCATAGAAATGAACATGTGTGTTTGTACGTGTGTGAAAATTAAAAAGTACTGTGCAAAAACTCTTAGGCAGTCAAAGAAAATGTTTAAAGCTGTTTATCTGGGAGGTAAGTATTTGCTCAGATAAGAATTTCTTCTGCTCTTCAAAAAGTTACTGATATGTTGTTGGATGACTGGTAGAGCTGAGCTCTTCAAACCTCTCCCCAGGGCCACCACAACTATTTCATGTATTCATTATATTTCACCACCAGCTCAATTACTTAATTTACTTAATTAAATAATTTGATTAGCCAAACACAGCGTTCTAGTATTTGTGTCAGCAAATACATGCACCTGTTCGATAGTTACTGCAAGAATTGGGTTGACTTCAGGAGAGGATTTTCATTGGCTAAGCTGACACAAACTTTGACAGTCATAAAATCATAGTTTTACTAACATGAAGATCATTTACGCATCATTTTCTTTGACTGCTGAAGACATTTGCCCCGTTCTGTAGATTTAAAATTTTCCACTCTTAGACACCAGGGTAAAGGGGTAATTCCCAGCTGTCAGCTGTAGTTTTTCACTCCATTTTCTTATCAGTTGAATGGAGGCCCAGGGTGGGAAATGTGCTGGTGAATCCTCCTTGGAGGGTGTAATGATAATTACTGGGTTTGTGCATCATTGTGTAATGTTTCTTTTGCAATATACTAAGCCTGACTCACTCGAGGAAAGCCGTTTTCCCGCTTATGAGGAAAATGGGTTTCAACAGCCTGTTTAGTGTTGTGTGGCCTCTGTCCCAAGTGCTTCATGTGTTGCCTCAGAGCTCATACACCCCGATAAAGCTTGAGGCTATCTTATATGCGCACGGCTACCCCAGCCGCCTGTCCTCAGGCGCCCTGTATTGATTTTTTTATGCTGTTCTTTTGAATCGCATGACTTGCTCTTAGGGTGTTGTCAGGGACACGGGAGGCTATGCCGTGATGCTGAGCTGGACCATGTCGGGCGTGTATGACCTGAGGCCTGGAGAGGTGAGCTAGCGTCACACGCTAATTTTTTGTCACGTGACACCAGCTTCAGTGCGAGTGCACCGTATGTAGCATGTGCTTGAAGTTTGTATCGTGTGAGTTGTATTTAAAGTCCTGTTTATGGGTTATTTTTCCTGTCTGCTAGGTTTGGTGGGCGGCATCTGATCTGGGCTGGGTGGTCGGTCATTCTTACATTTGCTACGCCCCTCTGCTCTGCGGGATGACGACGGTGCTCTACGAGGTAAGCTTATCTTTTAGATAACCAGCTGACAGTTGACAAAGCTTAGCTGACAACCTCTCCCTTATGTCATAACTGGCGGTGTGGATCTAGAAAATTTTACATGGCAGCAAAAGAGTGGCAACAGAGTTTGCCAAGAGTTAACCAAGCTGATATAAAGATATATTTTGTAAATGGCAGTAATACAGCACTGTTGTGTTTTTGGTTCCCATAGTACATATCGTTGCTGTTTTTTGGTCATTTTGTTATTCTCGTGTTGCCATTTTGCTGTGTTTGTGTTATACAGTGCTGCGTGGCTTTTTTGTTTGCTATTGTACTGTGTCTTTTTATCCGAAGAAGGTACTTGTGCGCGCGAGTGTTTTATCTTGCCAGTGAACTTTACATGACATAATGCAGAACCTAGCGATGTTGAAACTGGCATCAGTAACAGTTTGTTAAAGAAAAATTATCAGCCTACAGACCCCACTGGCAAGCCACTGCTTAAATACTATGGATTCAAAGAAGACGTTCAAGACATTCAGTAGGGGGGGAAGCTGCTCCCTCTTGCCCCCCTGTAGATCCGCCCCTTAAATAGTTTGTCCACTTTAAGAGTCATGTATCTCTTGATGTGCTTCACGGCAATCGTGATAAACATGTTTGTTGAAATGTTTGTTTAAATTGGCCTTCCAAGAAATAATCCTGATTCTTTGTTCTTTGTGATAACCACCACCCGCCCCAAATGATTTACCGCCTGTTTATGCTTTATTTTGCAGTGATCTTTGTGTGTTTGGGATGTGTTTTTAGAGTTTTTATGTTGCCTGCGGTGGCAGTTTGATGTCATGTGAGCCTTTTGATCTGTTTTCTCGGAGGCAATACCAGAGGCTTTGTTGCCGTATCGATGACTTTGCTTTAATCATCAATGATCTCGGGACGCCGTGACGTGGAGCGTGTCATTCACAGGTCCCACCTCTGATGCGTGTTGTGTAGTTTGAGATGCCTGCATGAGGATTCAGCAACAAACATTTAGTTTGAGGGTTCTTTTCACATCACCTTTCTCTCATAAAGTGCGTGTTGATTTTGAAGTGAATTTTTTAATAGAACTTTTAGCCTGTTGCGGCATAAATACATCAAGTCAAGTCACTTTTTATCATTTCACATAAAATAAAAATTGCGAATCTACAGAGCATCAAACAGATTGGACAAGAACGGTTAAGCAATAAATATTGAGGAGGGGGAAATCCATCCATCCATCCATCTTCTGTAACCGCTTATCCTATTCAGTGTTGTGGGGGGTCTGGACCCCATCCTGCAGGCTATGGACACAAGGCAGGGATCAGCCCAGGATGGGGCGCCAATCCATCACTGAGCACACTCATTCACCATTCTAAAAGAATAATAATAAACATAAAATAAAAACAGTATGCACCAGTACAGACTAATGCACAACAATGACAAAAACAATGACATAGTGCCAGTGGTGCAAGTAAGTGGTGCAGGGCAATGCATATACACAGTAGGCAGTGCAAATAGACAAACTGCAATGCAGCATACATCTTATCAGCGCTTATGGGGTAGGTGGGCGATGAGAAATCTGATAGCCTGGGGGGAAAAACTGCCGCAGTGCCTAGTGGTGTTGAACCTATTGCTCCAGAACCTTTTTGGGGGGGGGGCGAGTACATGAGTATTCTGGTGTTTCAGTGCTAGTTTTATAACTTTTCATCCATTTTGAGATGTTTATCTCCGATGTGTGAGCTGGCTTGGTTCTGTTACACTTTTTCCACAGGTGCTGGAATGTGGGTCCTTAGAGAACCACACTTCACATGCAGAAACACTGGTCTTTAATCAGTCTCACTTCGATGAAAAATACAACTGCCTCCCATTTACACCATAATTATTTATTTATAAATCAATAAATAGCTAATGGTAATTATATCGAGATCCCTCCAAGATGGAAATCAGTGACTGTCTGATATATCATCATTCAGGTTCAGGGCCAGCAATGCTTTTAGTTATGTTTGATTTTGCCCGAAAAGTATGGAATGAGACTAGTTAAGCAGCAGGACTCTCTGTCAGGGTTAATGTTTTAGGTTCAGGATGTAAATGGGCCACTTCTTACATAATGATGTAACACCCCCCCCCCCCCCAGGGAGCTGAGCTGTCCAACCCTGAAACCAAAGAGCAATGATCCACAGAGGTCACGGTGGAGGGGGGACTAACCAGATCCTCTCCGCAGGGCAAGCCGGTCGGCACGCCAGATGCAGGGGCTTTCTTCCGCGTGCTGTCAGAGCACAGCGTGGCGGCCATGTTCACAGCGCCCACCGCCATCCGCGCCATCCGCCAGCAGGACCCCCAGGTGTCTTTGGGAAGCCGGTACCCGCTCACCAGGTAAGCATGCTGGGAAATCCGCTCCAGTGGGGGTGGGGTGTTAAAGAATGTGGAGGTGTGGGTCAGCGTTCGTAATGACCTCAGTCAGTGTCCATCCATTTGCTGAAACTTTCCTGCTCTCTGCCTCATCACTCACAATTTGGGGCCTAATTATAAGAAGATTTGGTAGATAATAAGCAGCGGTAGGCCATTAATTTCCATTTAATCATCAGATAGAGGTGCAATTCCTACACAAGTCTTGGTTTCTGCAGGTAAAGAGCTACAGTTCTAGGGTTAGAGATAACAACATTTCTACAGTACCTCTAGTTTCCATGGAGCCGTTTGTGTCTTACCGTGTCCTTAGCTGGATGTGGCGGGAGCGGTTTATGTGTCCTCATTATGCGAGTGATATCGAGGCCCTGCTTGCAGGTCGAGGTCCTTAACTGCTGTGCCACCTGCTATTCCATTACGGGAATGAATCTAATTAACTTATACCTTAATTAATTGCTATACCTTAATGGTGTTAACATAAATTGTGCCAATATATTTAATTAACGGTGATTAAGCGGCTTGCTGGGGCAAAGCTACAAGTTGCTAATAAAATAATGTAAAGATTTCCGATCTGAGACAAGTGCTTGTAGAGAATTTGTAATACGAGTAAATGTATTGCATTGGAGTATAATTTTGATGCATTCCATTTGCAAATAAATTGGTAAACTGTAAAAGCTGAAATATGGGACAATAGTAAGAATATTGTGGCATCCAGCGGACCGAGGCATTGCAGGAGCAGAGAGAGACAAGGAGACTCGCTTGCTAGAGAAAACATGCTGTTTATTAGGAGTTCTGGAAAGAACTACATCACACATGCAACGCGAACTGAGTCAATTACACATAGGACACGTAAGGTTGTCAGACCCCGAACTGTAAGACGCATACACGCTGGGAAAATTACATAAGCTAAATATACACATGAGGATCAGACTGGGTGCACACAATATATGGACAACCACACTCACAACAATAAGGAAATGTAACCATTAACATTAACAACAACACAACTCGCATGCTGGGACATGCTGGGGCATGCTGGGACATGCTGGGGCATGCGGGGCATGCTGGGACATGTGCCCTGCCGGTGCTACAATATTATAAATATGAAAAGGATATTAGCTTTCTGTTATTAGGCCTAATCTTAATTAGCTTTTGATGTTTTCCGGAGACTTGTGAGCCAGAGAATTACAGTAACTGCTGTGGTTTCTTTGATTATTGTTGGATGAAATAAAAGAATTTGATTCCAGCCATGCCTGGTAGGAGCCTGTTTTAAATCTCGATATCTGTCGTGTATGTCTCGTGGAGGGCTTATGAAACTACGCTATTCAGAGCAGACGTTTAACCATCCCGTCGTGGCTGAATTTCCCCAGTGTGCCTGACGTCATGCCTCCGGTCCAACGAGATGCTTTACCGCTCGGCGCTCAGCTGAGCAAGAAGAAGTACAGCAGAGAGGCTGTTTATGTGGCAATGCTTATCCTGAATGAGAGAGCAATTCCATTACTGTTGGATCATGAGGGCTTTTTCTAAATTGAATCCACGGTTATTTGAGCCCTGCCGTCTTGGCTCAGGCTGATCCAGCCCCACTGCTTGGGCAGCACAGCTCAGAAACGACTTCATTTCAGCTTGTTGGGTTGATGACAAATTGGGTTTGATAAGTTCTGCTGTGCAGCAGAAAGCATTTTATTTCCCTACATGTTAAATTCTCAGTGTAATGTGCTGCATTATTACGCTGTGCATAGGAAACACAAACCCTGCTTATTTCTGAACAAAACATTTCACTTTAATACTATCCTTATGCATATACCTGATTGTGTCATGAATCACGTACCTGGTAATTGCCCGGCAATAACAGTGTGTATAGTCATACTGTAATAGGTGATGCATATTTAATAGACTGGAGCTGTTTGTTTTTCTTCTGGTACATTCTCTGTTCTCTGATAGCACAGGTGTGGACAGCTCTTTTCCACGAAGGCAGCACCCCACAAGGGTTTGGTCCCTCATGAATTAGCGATTGATTTCCACCTGATGTGAGACATGTGCTGACTTAGGTTGCGTGTTAACACTTTTGCAGGGAATTCCTGGAAACCAGCATGTTTGCTTAGACAAGGAGTAGTTGCAAGCCACGGGTTTATTCTGTAACAGGTTGCAAGCTGGGAGCGTCTGTCTGACATACATTCAGCATGTACAGGAAGAGGCTCAACTATATGTATCGGCTCTGTCCCTCTTATAGCCCTTTTGGGCATCTCCCCCCTCTCTCGGTACTTTCCATCTACGTGGCAACCACATGTTCGACGTTTGCCCTAGTTAGTCAGTCAGTACTTGTCCTTGTGGAAGGCTAAAGATAAGTAAAGGCCGCTTACGTTGTCAGTCTGCCCCCTCTATCGGTCTTGATTGGATCACACACCCCTGCCGGTGCCAGTACGTTCTTGTTTCAATTTAGTTACAACCTTATAGAATTATTCCCTCACCTCTGTTCCCTTACCAGTTGACTGACCAGGAACGCTGTGGCAGCCATGATGACCTTTCAAGAGAGAGTTTTTGTGGTATACTTTCTTTAGGTTTCTGTGTGCGTGTGTGTGTGTGTGTGTGTGTGTGTTTAGCAATTTAGCTTTAGGTTTCTGAAAGATTTATTTCACCAACTTTTCAATGTATCTGAATGTACACATCTTTCCTCCATTTAATACAGTGTGTCACCATCAGAATGAGTGCGCTGTAGATGAAATGAAGCAGCTTGTAGCATTTTCAGCTGTCCACAGACATCTCGCCGGTAATGGCTGCTGTTTGAAAACGGGCTTGTCGGGCTGTGTGCTGCTCCAGAGATAAAAGCCAACATTATGGAATCCCTGAGCCTGCAGGCGAGCTGGCGTGAAGCCAGTAGTCCCCTCTGATGTGTGAAAAGTGAGGAAACGCGGAGTGAAACAGCCCTGCAAGCCCTGGGGCGCTCTGTTTGGTGCTGTAGTGGCTGTCCCCCCCCCCACATTTAACTTGGGGTTACCCGTTGCCCCAGCTGTTAAAACCTAGGGCACATGTGCACAGTCCAGTCCATCTCTCCGGATTGGGGTATACCTTGTAAATCTGACAGCATTTAATTATGAAGAATAGGTTGCATGAAGGAGGTGAGAGGCCATGAACACTATGGACGATTTTCCAGTGTGGTGCCTTGTTTCCTTTCTAGTTTTATGAACCATGACCAATTTGTTGTGAAGAGTTTGTTGGTCTTATGGAAAAGGTGGAATAACCATCACACAAGTCCTGTGTTGTCTGGGAAACTGTCCTGAGGTATGAGTAGCAGTGTGCTTTTCGGTATAAACCTTTTATAAGGAGACCACGGTAATTAACAGGGCATCAGTTACTATTATATATGACAGTAATATTGGATACCTGAATTAGAAGGTATCTAATAACTGGTAATTAGGTTACAGATTTTCTTAGTAAAATTGCCTTACACCTAATTGACAAATAAAATATATTGGGGACAGTGTGTAACTTTGTATTTGGAGAGCGTTTGTTCCATTGTACCCTTGAGCATAGTAATTAATCTTAATTCTTTCATTAAAAGAATACAGTGGTTTAAATGGGCAGACTGCAAAATTATGCTTTATGTTAGTAACTCTATGAATGTTGTTTTGACCTTTAGCTGCTTGGAGAGCTTAAACCACATTGCGTGGTTTGACAAGCTGTACAGCTTGTCCTCTGTTTTGAGTAATTGTGGCCCTTTTGCTAAAGTCCAGTTTCATATGAAGTGGACATTAACAGAATGAAGTGTGCAAGATGCTGGGAGGCCAAGGAGTGGATGGGTTTCTTGTCTGAAATGGCCCTTGGTAACCTATGGGTCACCTTTCTCCCAGAATGAGGACCCTGTTCGTGGCAGGAGAACGCTGCGATGTGGAGACGCTGCAATGGGCCAAGAAGAGCTTTGGAGTCCCTGTGCTGGACCACTGGTGGCAGACGGGTGAGTACCTTTGGTGGGGTAGCCACACCATCAAAGCTGGTTCCTCCACAGTGCAGTAGAGCAAGAGAGAGAATGTTGTTAAGCAGGTAGTTCTGGTAGTTTTTGGTTAAGGATTTAAAGCCATTCTTTTAGGGATCTTGCCAGAGTGTCTGCTTTTCACATTTTGCATCTTCGCGTATATAAAACCTGTGTGTACACACACACACACACACACACACACACACACACAAACTTTTACCCTAAAGCTGTCTTGGCATGACTTTCTTAGTTTGGTGCTGAGGTCAAAGATGGCTGGAGAGAGGGGAGGTTGTAAGGTGGATTCTAAGGCTACGTTCACACTGGCATGCTGAAGTGACTCAAATCGGATTTTTTGCCTTAATGTGACACAGATCTGATCTTTTCAGGGCTGTGTTGACACACAAATATGATCTTTTCAAACCGGATTTGTGCCACTTTCATATGTGGTACTAAATCGGATACGTATCCGATTGGCGGCCATGCGACCTGAATGTGAACGTTCAGATAGGAATTCATGTGGCTTTTTGCTTATACGCATGTGCTGACATCAGCCTGCGCCGGCAACGCTGGAAGGTAAAAATGGAGGAGAGCTGCGATAAGTCAGTGGAAGGATGGAGAAGGTGGGGATTTAATTGATATTTGGGGAAATTAATCTGTTCAAGCTAAACTGGAAGGAACCTATTGTAATAGAGTAGTATTTGAAATAATTGCAAAGAAATGGCAGAGCACGGACACGAATGTGGCTACAATGCCAAAGAAAAACAAGAAGCCTGAAGTCAAAGTTTAAAACAAGAGGCAAAAGACTCGAATCAGCGCAGCGGTCAAGACCGCACAACATGCCAATTTTGAGCAAAAAATCGTGATTGAACGATGTGGCTGGCTGTGTGAACGTAGCCAATGTGAACATGCATGTGATCTGTCGTAAATTTAATCGAGGAAGAATTTCCCACCGTGAGGCCGTTTGAGCAGTGAACGAGTGATTCATGAAGATGTGGGTCTGCAGCAGTGCCACTTGATCCTGATGCACCAGCTTTGCTCCCAGTTCTGTTTTCGAGGGTGTTAGCAACAGCAGATTAAACCAATTGTCATCTCAGCCAAGCTTATTTGAGCATCTCTTTAGATGAGCCTGTGTTCATGATTTAAATGAGAGGCATGACACTTGAGCTCCCCCACGCTGCTAAGGAGGCCTCAGTAGAGTTTGATAGCTGTGAAAGCCAAGCTGTCTTAGAAACTGAGCTACGCTTCACCCCTTTAGTCTTTTCCATTGATCAGGTGGCTTCTGGCTTTCGGTCATGCAGCCCAGTTGTGCTCTGAAATGCCAGCGTGCAGAATGCAGTTTGGCAGCATGGGTGGTGCTGCATCTTATAAATGTCACCCAAATATTGATTTTTTTTTTTTTTTTACATGACATACGACAACCTGGTGGCATCTCACAATTGTCATTTTGGGCCTGGCTGTCTGTTTCTCATAGGCCCAATCTCTCTGTCTATCTCTCTACAACTGTGAGGCGAATAATAACTATCTTGTAAAAACAGTGTGTGTCAGGGTCTGGGATATATTACGCAATAAACTAACATTCAATACTTGTAGTCAACTTGTTGGGTGCTGGGTGGCCAGGACTCCTTAGTGAAGGCAGTCTGTGTGTACAAACCAACAGGACGGTCGCTGTGGCACAAATGGCACATAATTTTGATGAGGATCATGGGAGTGATGAGTCGTGATACAGTACATAGAGCCATCTCGCATATGGGGCCATGTAGCTATGGATTGGCCTCAGATCAATGCGCATATACAGCTCTGGAAAAAGAGACCGCAGCAAAAATTTCACTCATTTCTCAATTTATTGGTATTCGCCTGTGTGACGTATACATATTTTTTTTTGCAAACTCCAGCCTGGCTCTTTCCTGCTTCTCACTGATGTGGGGTTTCTTCCTTGCTTTATGGGTCTATAGTCCTGATTCTAGGAGCCTGATATGAACTGTCCTAGCAGTGCACTTCATAGCTGGTCACTTGAGGTCATATTTATGAGGCACTGTCAGTCATCTCTGGCATTAGAAAGTTGCTTCTGCCCTCTACCTGGCTGGTTTTTGGTTATTGCCAGTGTCTCCTGCTTCACCTTGATCTTGTGTACTCTCTTCTTAGAAACTTCGAGCTTGGAAGCAGCCTGCCTTGCAATGTAGCCTTCTGCCAGCAGAACCAGGATTTAAACCGGGATTTAATTTTTTCCAGACCTGTTTTATGTATCGCTTGCTCAAAGGCAGGGCATGTCTCTTACAAAGATGTGTAGCTGACCAGCCGGTGACCATTCAGCTTTTGGCAGGACATCAGGCAGTGCTTCCAGTTTGGGCCTGCTCGCTAATGGCAGAACTAGAGCCAATGAAAGCCGTGTGCTGATTAGACATCGTACTCTGGAGTGCTTAATGGAGGTCGCCTGCTCCCAGCTCGTCCTCTGCGTAAACGAGCCCCAGAGGTATGCTCAGCCGGGGGCGGCGGGTCGTCGGCGCAGCCAGACGCTGTAGACACAGAGTTATTGAAGTTTGCATAGCCCCCCCCCCCCTTGGGACACTGCTCTCCCCTGGGTATCTTCCAGGGTTTTCTTTACTCTTCAAACCATGGACGCCTCGTTCTCAGTCCATCGCTTGTTCAGACTGGTGGTGGGGGGGATGTGTGCTTCTAACAGCTCGAGGCGGGCGCGAGCGTGTGTGCATGTGTGTCTCTGAGTGTGCGTGTAGGTGGGAGTAAGTGAGGGGGACTTACAGGTGAAACGATGTGATGCGTAATCGTCGCACGTTGCACAAGGGCTAAAGCTTCTCATACTTAGTATTTTCACTTCCAGAGTTCTGCTTGTAATTGCAGCCTCTAAACCCGTGGAAGCAGAAACTGACTGTGCTCGGCCTCTCGCTCCATGGGGAGATTATGTTACGTTTTCCAATCTCCGCTCTTGACCCAGCTGATTTCCTTTCCTAAATTTAAATCTTTTGATAATTCAGCATTAATTATGATGCTCATCGATTATGCCTTCGCTTTGAACTTTAATTAATATCTTTTTTGAGATTAGATCGCTGGTACTACATTTATTACACGGGGTTATTTGGTATCAAACCAAGACAGTCTTGTATTATCTTTTTCACTACTGTAGGAATAATGTTAAATAATTATAATAAGTTGCATATTTTTTATAATTCTGTTCACTCCCACACATAAATGTTTTTGCTGCCAATAAATCAAATATTACTGGAATAATATAATAATAACTAAAGTCAACAGTCCTTGTTTTTTTTTTTTTTTTTAAATCTAGAAACAAATGGCTCATCATGAGTATGAAATATGGTGAACTGTCATAGTAGCCCTCTTTCCACTAACCATCACCTGCGTTTGCGGCCGCAT
>JABFEA020000001.1:12283305-12313217 GCA_019775915.2 Cyphomyrus plagiostoma | reverse complement strand
AAATGGCTTCACCCAACCACTAACCATGAGTGAAAGAAAGGTTATTGTGTTATCATTCATATTCTCTGAAAAATGGCAAAAATATCACAAATTCTGCCAAGGTATGTAAACTTTTGAGCACAACTGTACATGCTGCTTTAGTACAGGATGGATGCATGTTTGGGATTATCACAAGCATCAGTAACAAACATGCAAGCCTTCCTTTTTCTACAGGGATTTAAGTCCACTGAATGGAGAAGATGAATACAGGAATTTGATGAAATCCCCTGCATCCCCAGATTAAGTCCGGCATGTTTAGTCATTAATGATGCTCTATTTCTGGAAAGATAGACTCGTCTTTGTCGGCAGAGGGGAGGGATGGAACCTGCCGGGCTCGATCACACCTCGCTTGTTACCGTATCGGTGTGAAAACGCTCGTCAGCAGTTTCTCAGTGGTTCCTCTGACACCCTTTGATTCCACATGCATGGGGGCCTGGGTCTGTGACAGAGGAGCCACCCCTTCTAACTTAATTGCTCCCTGGGCAGCTCACGACTGGCAGCCAGTGAGAAACCCCCCCCCCGGACGGGCTCTCCGGACAAGGTCATCTGTCAGCTGAGATTTCCTTCGGGTTTTCTAATCAGGAAGCATAAGCATGTTGGCTTTAGGTTGGCTTGTTGCAAAAGACAGTTATGAGAACCAGCTCTCTCAGGGATGACGTGACAGACAAGGCACCACCTCTTCAAGAGACATACACATAAAATGAAAAGGTTACAGAAATGAGCTTCACTTTACAGCTCTACTGGGTCTACACCAGCTTGGAGTTCGTGTACTGGGAGCCCCACCTTGGCCTGGTCCGCCCAGCTCTTTGTGCAGCTGGCCCAGTCGGGCCTTCTCTTTCTTGCCGAAGAGCCGGCCGATGGAGGACTTGATGCCCTTCTTCTTGGGCTGTTTGTGGAGGGAGTCCTGGCTGCTGGCGACACTGCTCAGGGCGCTAGCATCCATCTCCAGGGAGGCGCCCATGCTGCAAGCAGATGCCGAGGGCTTAAGCAAAGGACAAGGCGCAGGTGTTGTGCGACAAATGCGGATTGTCATCATGGACCTTATTGTGACATTATATTTAGGGTTACATTTATTTATTCGGCAGACAGTATTGTCCAAAGTGTGTAAAAGTGAGCTAGAAAACCCTTCAGACACACTGTCCGGACAAGCTTGTCTGTTATCTGAGATTTTCTTCAGGTTTTTTACTTAGGAGCAGTGCTTGAAGTGGGCCGGAACGCAGTTCTGGAACTTCTGTATCCTAAAGACTTGATTTTTTTTTTCACCGCACAAATGTCAAATGTCGGAAAATTAGAGTTCCTGCCCTTATTTTTTCCCACTTCAAACACTGCTTAGGAGGCATAAGCATCTACTTCCTGGAAGCAATCTACTTCCAGCCCTGTGGGGAGGTTCTCCAGCTTGCAGGGAAATCTGGGGGTTGGTGGCAGGATTGGCACTCCAGCCACTAGAAAAAACTCACACTAGTCCATTTGGACTAGCATGGTGCTCACCCACTGCACGGCTGCACTCAGGCTCTCATCCCTGAGCTAGTTTGTCGTGTGGCGGGTACAGAAACGCGCTGTGATCAGTGCACCCCCCCTTACCACTACCTTTACCACTGATTTCCAGTCAAGTACCAGTACCAAGCCATCTAGGAACAATTAAAACAACAAAAATGCAAAAGCAGAGCTCATGCAAAAGCAGTGGCTGTACACTTTAAAGTAGTTTTTTTAACATATGTTAGATAATCTTGAAAAAGAACAATCATTAAAGTTGCAACGTTTTGTTTCCTGTGATAGAGTAAAAATGTTTTAGCAATAGAAAAGTCAAGGAACCTAAGGTGAAGTTCTCCAGGCGAATTATGAATGACGTCGTCAAACGCTGCGGATAAAGCTAACCCCTGATTCTAGCTGGGGGGCCCCAGGACTCACCCACGCGTATCATTATGACTGGAGGAGGGCAGCGTGTGGGTCATTCGCACTTGGCGGGGCGTGGGAGGTGGCGACGTTTCGCACTTGATGGTGGCCTTGTCTTCCCGACCATCCTCATCCACTGCCGCTATCTGAGGGGGAAAAAGTGGCCGAGAGCAGAGCATTCTGGGAGTGTAGGAACACTGCAACATGGACACGACTGGTCTGAGCCCAAACATCCATAATAAAAAATCCATGATAAAAAATATATTTACATGATAACCATCAGAATATATATTCAACCATTTCAAAATGTAAACACCATGTTTTAAGTAAACATATTCAAGGGCATTGCTTGAGGCTGTAAGTCACATTACAAGTAGGAATACCTTTCTCCTGTGTTTTCTTAAATCACTGGGCTTCATGACAGAAGAGGTTGGAGAGAAACCACAGGGAAAGAAAAAAATGACAATAAATATCAGTATAAAGAAAGATTTAGTATAACAAAATTAAACTGTTATTCTTAAAAATGAACATGCATTATGGGTCTATCAGCAAATTCCATTTCCACATTCTCTGGACAACTTTGCGAAACACATAGGATTTCACAACTTCTAAATTAAATTCCCTACTGTCACACATAATCAATGTTAATTAATTCCAAAAGTTCTCCTCTGCAAAAAAACCCTCTAAATTAAGAGTACAAAATGCTCAGCTCCCTTCAGTCGCAGCTCCCCAAGGAGCGGATGGTAATTTTAGCGCAAAGGCATTAAAAAGAAGCTCCAGGACAGCGGCTTCCGGGGTGTTAAATCTGCAGGTTACTGGGGGGGAGCTAATGCCAGAAAGCAGAAAGCAGAGCGTGCGCAGCGTTGGGGAAGTTACTCTCAAAAGTAACCCATCACAGACAAAGGTGGAAAGTTCCGGTACAGGAAGTACAAATCCGGATCATGGCTTCGTTTCGACCAATCAGTTAAGTACTCTGTGACTCTTTACACCAGGGGTCTCCAACTCCCGTCCTGGAGAGCTACTATCCAGTAGGTTTTCTGTCCCACTTGGCTCCTGATGAGCCACACCTATTCCTGGTATTTACCTGAGAACAATTGTGGCTCATCTGAAGCCAGGTAGGATAGAAAACCTACTGGATAGTATCTCTCCAGGACCAGAGACCCCTGCTTTACACTAAACTGGTTGGTTGAAAAAAAGCCTTGGTCTGGATCTGTACTTTCTGGAACCTGAAATTTCCACCCTCGTCTGTAATAGATTACTTTAGTGAGTAGCTTCCCCAACACTGATCTACATGAGCTTGGTGTCCAGAGCCATTTGCTGCTAAAGGAGCAGCCAAACATTTTCAGCCTTCATTTTCCCAACACATCGCCCTTAACAAGCATGAAGACATGAAATTTATGCTTTTGCATTGAGCTTCATCAAACAACAGTCAAATAACCTTTATGAATTGACATTTTTCATAACTATCATCAGTATTTTTCCTGTATATTACATAATGCTTTTATACTGAGGATCACATTAATTTGTGTAGCTGCTCACTACACGCATGGATACCTTGTCAGCAAATGTGTGTGAGATGCTAAATTGCTCAGGAAAATCATGATTCATTTGAAGGTCCACCTCTGACAAGGAGCCACACAAAGACCGCCGTGACTAGAATGCCTATGTCATCAAGTGATCAATACAGACCTGTAATCTTGAACAACAGTGCACATAAGGTGGCAAGTAACTGAGCTGCATGCAGCTGGCCCACCATTATCTACTATATTTACAGAGTGGTGAAGGTCAACAGTGACAACAAACTCAATGAATACAAAGGGCACGAGAGGGACTGACAAACCACACTTCAGAACTTCCTGTGCTCTTGGTTCCATTGAAGTGAAAGGCTGAGTCCTGACTGAGATTATCACACGGGGATGACAAACACTCCAATCATAAAATACCCCTCAGAGTATACCATTTTCACACTGCATGTCAGCCAATATGTTATGTTTAACCTTCAGCCATATTTTCCATTCCCAAGGTTATGGTCTCCAGAGAAGTGCCATTTCAAGTGATCTGAATGGTTTTTCAAACAGATCATGTAGAATTCCAGTGCAAGTACATGATTCATGCAGAACTCCAGTACAAGAATAGGTAAACGGTTTTAGGAGGATACGGCATGATTTACATGTATTCAAATGAGCCTGAGGAGGCATGAGGAGCCAGCATACCAATGTCATGACGCCCATGCGTTCCATGTCCCGGGCAGGGCTGCGGGGGGTCTGCTTAGGGGAGGAGTGTCCACTGGGGGGGGAAGAGCTGGCTAGTGAGGAGGCAGTGGCTGAGGCGGTGATGGAGGCTCCGGGGTGATGCACTCGGGCCAGGTTGAGGCCCTCCAGGCTCACACTGGCCACACGATTCTCGATCTCCTCTGCTCTCAGCTCCGTCGACTCCTTCTCCTCCTGGATCAGCCTGGGGGAGATGGAGGAAGAGGTTGAGCAACAGAGTGGGGAAAGACAACAGGGAAGAGATTACATGCGTGATGCATGTAACCTGACAGCAGTGATTCGATATGAGCTTCACTGAAAGGACACAGGAGAGGACAGCTGTCAGACCCTGAAGCTTCGATTTAGAATTAACGAGATGCTGTTGGAAAGACAACAACATATTCCCAGGACTGCCCCATCATCTCCTCCCCCATATAATCTTTATTGCTCTACTCCTCACAACTTCTAACCATCCTACACACTCTCCCCACATCTCCAAAAAACTTTATTAACAGCCAGACTTTGTGTAACTTGTCTCAATGTAATCAAGATGAACAGATCTGCGTCTGTGGTTGCCCATTCATATGCCACCACTAAGTGACACTGCTTCAGTGTTGGTGTGATTTGTCCTCAAATGAAGTACGTCCCAGATCATCATGTTCCTGGGAAGACTGAAAAAATCCATCACATACTTTTCGGGTTACTGTGTTCACAAGATCTAGCATCTTCTGCAGTTGCCCAATCCTTTCCGCATTCCCATCCGGGGGAATATAATAAAAACAATATAATCACCTAGCTGGGTAGCGTACTGAAAGTTAAATGGTTAATCTTATCCATTTTTTTGGGTCTGTCACTGTGGATTGATCCCGCTGTTCTGAAATTTCCCTTTGACAGTCTGATTTGCATGGGATCCTGACAGGGAGTCTTTGATATGGGCGACACACCGGCATTTGATTTAGCTTTTGATTTTGATTTTGTTTTCCAGTAAGCAGGGAGCTCAATGGGATGAAGGCTTGTTTATTACCAATAGCTACACGAGGTGCCATACTTTCTAATGAGCAAAGAATGACATTTCTTTGGGTTCTGCATTGGTTTTCTGGGTCAAAATATCCTACCTAGTGCAATCGGTCAGCATTTTTTTAATTATTTTTTTATTATTATTTTTATGTTATTGGCATTTTCAGATTTGCACATATGCTCCCTGCATGAAAAACAGAAAATCCCAACCGTGCGTGAAACACCAGCAGAGTCCAAAACTGTTTCGGGCTTGGTGCTATACTATAGCGTCTCTATATTTTCTGCATTTTACATTCATCCCAAAGAACATTACACTGTACATGTGAATAGCAGTACTTACATGCATTATTATTATTATTATTATTATTATGAACAAAACTGCCATCAACACCTGTTTTCTGCACTTTGAAAAACCGTACTGAAATGACAAGTGATTCTGGTGAGCAAACTACAAGCATTTCATGTGAAAATGGAAACACAGGTTAGCCATGGCTTCACGCAGCATTAACATAATAATTAAAAAAAAAAAACTGTTTAAACAGTCCACTTTAAAATGAACAACTCATGTGAAATAACATTCTGACTATGAAACACATTGATAGATCCTAGCTGAGTGTTTTTTTAAGGAATTTTAAAAGCATCTATAAATATTGATATAGTATAATTATTCTGTAGATAAATGGGATCTATCAATGACATTGCGAGGCCAGGGAGCCCCGCCCAGCACTCTGCTCTCACCCAACAATAGCAGAGCCAGTGTTTGTCAGTGTGAGCTGGGTGTTAATTTCAAATGCTGCTGTTGACGTCGTAATGAACGTGAAAATTAAAAATATGGCATCTGTTTGTGTATTACAGTGCAAATAAAAAAGTGCCATAATCAGTGCATTATAAGGGGTTTCTGATGGCTGTAGATGAAAATTCCAGATAGGATGCTTTAGTGCTAAGAACTGCAGTAAAGAGGCAGATCTGCTAATCCTGCTACCGTCAGATGACCTCGGGAGTGACTGTAATCTGGAAGACGCTGTGGAAGTGACAGTTGGTAACAGACTTCAGTCTCGCCAGTGTCCTCCTGTCACTCTGACTGCCGAGCATGCTGCTGCTAGTTAATCAGTATATAACTAACTCAGAAACCGAGAGCCAAGGTGAAGGACCTAACGATGTGGTACCAGCAAGAGAGAACCGTGATCCAAGAAGCATTGTGCCCTTGCAAGTCATCGCGACGCATCTGCACTCAGTTTTAATTTGCATATTAAATTGCCACAGGAGTTCGTCCGGGAAAAAGCGGATCAGCTAATGAATTTTTATTTCGCCACAGTAAACCTGGAGTTATCAGCGGCGTTTTGGCTCAACGGCCGGATGGACCTGCTGTTCTTAATATGGCGATAAAACGGCAATTTACAACAAACGGCGGCATAAACGTTCAAGCGGGCGTCGGTTTCGGAAAAGCAGACGTCGTAATGGCTTGCTAATTGCGCCATGTCCTTGTCAGAAAAAAAGGGATTTAAGACCTTAAATGTCGGCTCCTTGGGTGTTTCTAATAGCGTGGAACTTGGTGATAAATCTTTCATGATAACAGCCAGCAGATGTATCTGCAATGTTGACGTTAGCTTTGAGTCAGGATCTGCCCCAGCGGACACTGACCGGATCTCTTTGTTGATGGCATCCAACTGTTCCTGCAGCATCATGGCCAATGTCTGGGCATCTGAGTGACCTCCAGGGGACAGGAGATCCATGGAGCTGAAGATGGTGTCATGGTCGTCGTCGTCGATGTCTGATATCTCCGTGTCACTCTCAAAGTGATGGGTCCCTAGGACCCCCAGCTGTTGGGTCCGCCATTCATGCTCCCCAAGGGACTTAGCCTGGGGGAAGAGAGGAGGGGCTTGTGTGTACTGCACTGACTGACAGCATGATCCACCAAACGTGCTCTTCCACCAATCTTAATGTGGCCACATCAAAGAAATACTACACAGAGCTATTTTAGAGTTTCTAAAATTATCCACATCAGTATACCTGAATATATAAATTCCTCAGTCACTCGGAGACACATCAAAAGAAACATGCAAACTGGGCACATTTTTAAACATCTTTTATTTGCAGATAACTTCTCAGTGTTCAAGGGGCCCCTAGTGAGTGCGGTTAATTAAAAGCTAATACTAAAGTCAGCAATGAGCTGTATTAATACACAGCAGAAGCTCATTTGACACTGCTTTGAATGCTAATATGGAACAGGATCTCCTTTAACCATCCTGCCAATTAATCTTTCCCTTTAAAAATGCTAGCAGAGGGGCAGCGATTTGGCCTGTGTTATTAAATGTAGCTGACATCGTGTGTTTAATATGGTGATTACTCACATCCACTTTGTAGTGATAACAGAGCAGAAATACATTAAGCGCTTAAATTTTTTTTTTAAAGATTATCTGACATTCACTAAATACAAAAAAATCTGCCATCAGCTATAAAATGATTTGTAGTTCGCAGGAACAGAATGCACATAGACTATTATCTACATTATAACAGTACGGTGGTACCTCAGTTCTCAAACTCATTGGAACTCGAATTTCTTAAAAGCCAAACCAACCAGTTCGAAAAAAAATTACCTAGAGCTTGATCTGAATCTCAGACGTCGAACCGTGAACGCCAACCGAAGATAACTTGTACGCACGGGGAAATGAGTCACGCGGTACGTCTCTCAGCGGAAACAAAGGGTAAAGCTTCAGTCTCAGTCTTAGCATCCTGCATGTTTAGACTAACTGAATACATATATTTAGACAGTAAAATACATTTAGACAATGATAGACAGTAACAGTATGCCACGTCCTGCTGGTGAATGGGAGGAGGCAATGGGAGGAGGCAGCCCCGACCAATACCGGGACTCCACGTGGGATATGAGCCCGGTGCCAGGTATTGTAAATGAATATATACTTACTGAGCGTGACTTTCCCTGTCTTCCATGTAGCTCTGTTCCACCCTGCTTGCCCTGCCCAACTCTCCCAGTGACCTGTCTCCACCTCCCTCCTGCCTTCCCTCCCCTCGCTCTTACTCCTTGTGCCTTGTCTGTGTCATCGGACGGACCTCCCAGCTTTCGACCACTTTACCTGCGACCCCGACTACGGATCCGGATCCCGACCCTGGCCTGCCTCTCCTGGTTTTCAACCCTTCCTGTAGGACCACGACCCTGCAGTTTCTATTGCTACAGCACTGTGCAATAAAAATTCTGTCCAATATCCCTCAGCTGCTCCTAGCGGGTTTGTGACAGTACTTATTATATAATAAAATACATTTAAAAATAAAGATTTCTTATTCATTATTTTCATATTAATAATAAACCATTAATACGTTTAATTAAAATAATATTGTTGTGCCGAGCGGGAACGGAATGGAGACAAAGACGCAGACATCAGGGTATCGGGGAATACAGGGTTTAATTACAGGTAAGGCAGGCAAAACGCAGACAGACAATACAATGACCGGACTGGGGAAACAAATTGAAACGCGGAAGAAATACAGAGGGCTAATGAAAGCAACTAGAAGCTGATCACACAGGAATTCCACATGGGGTTAACAAGGGGACGAAGCACATGGAAGGAGCAGACGATCGGAGCAGGACACATTGTTTGGATACATTTATTTTCTTACTTTAAAAATTACTGTTTTGATAAATGTGCTTAGATGTGTTCAGTACAGTATATGCTCTTCTTTTTTTATCCTGTTGATTTTGTGTTAAAATACTAAAAAAAACATATTTAGGTGTAATTTTTTGGGGGCCGGGAACCAATTAATTGGTTTTCCATTATTTCTTAAGGGGAAAATTCAATCGCAACTCAAACTATTTAGGATTCGATCCGGAGTTCTGAACGGATTAAATTTGTGTTCTGAGGTACGACTGTATTACGGTTTAAGCTGTATTGATGCTTTCTACTGCCCCCTATCGGCCAAATAAGTATTGCACCCTAACCCCATTCAACTCCAGCCTCCCCCGGGCTAAGCAGAGACGTGTACCCTATGCTCCTCGCGCCGGAGGCCCATCCTGCCTCTCCTGGATCTCCGGATCACCTTTGTTGACCTGTAATGGTCTGACTGGGTGTCCGCCAGGGAGCCCAGGGAGAACCGGAGCTCCGTGGAGGCGTCCAGGTGAGACCTGTGGAGTGAAACAAGATTCAAGATTCAAGCACTTCGTCGTCATCGTGCGATACAACGATATTACAATTAGGACAACCCCAAAGGTGCATTAATAAATACAAAATGAATACAAAATAGAAGCTATAATTGTACAAATATGTTTAAATGGCCCATCCATAAACAATGCTGTTCTTAAAAAATAAAAATAAAACAAGGAAAGGAGAAGCACCACAAGGGCATGATGCTGAGGATTCAGGGAAGGGTTAGGGCCGGTGTGTACAACTGCAAGTGTGCCCAGCTTTATGCGTTTGATACATCACATATTACATAACATATTTAACATATAGTAATACCATGATATTGCCAGTAGAGCATTGGGTTAAGAAATGTAAAGGTTGTGGGGAGCGCATATAAATGATAACCTTTCCCTCTACTGTAGGCTGCTTTGAATACAAGTATCAGAAAAAAGAGTACATAAAACAACACAATAAAAACTGTACAAATTTAATAAATCATACAAGAAAGCAGTTTTGTAGGAGGCCAAGCATGTTAAGATGTGCATGAGTACTATATTCACTGGGTACATGATCCGTAGTCGATCCTGACTTACATTAACTGGGTAATTAGTGACGGCACATGCTCACTGCTCTCATTACAGGTTACATAAGCACCCAAGTTTTACAGACAGCTGGAGCAAAAAACCAACACTTCCAGTGCCACATCACCCACCCCATCTAACATATCTCACCGTCACACTGGAACTTACTAATAGACAGCAATTATGAATTTAACTGATCTACATTTAATCCAGTGTTGGGCAAAACATGGATGGATAGCTAGTACTGACAACAAGCCAAGCCAATAATAGGTTATTTCACAGATGGTTAATATCACAGTATGATTATTTGCTTCCTGTTAATGGTACAAAGTCAGACGTCACAATACTACGACGATTTTGCTGCAGCCTTTAGATATATAAATATTTCAATGCCTTGCTCTGTCTCTGTAACCTGATTAAAATCAACAACTCCATCTTACGTGCACGTTTTCAGCGGGTTGTAGAGACTCCCTTTTGTCTTGCCTGCATTCTAAGGAGGAAATGGAATCATTACCAAAAGCAGGTTGCCATACCGTGACAGGGTCGGTTCCGTGAGCGATCCGGCCCTTATTCTGAACTGATCCAGTTCCGATCTCAGCTTTTCCATCTCCTCCGCAAGCTGAGACTATAGCAAATAAACCAAACAATGGCTTGGATTCACACTTCAACCTCATGTTTTCAGGCACTTTTGCAGCTATTGATTACTTTAACAACACATTGTCCAAAATTAACACGTCATTAACTGAGTGCAGCCATCAGGTACATTATGTGTTTCATGTTTATATCAAGATGCCTCAGAAACCTACTTTTTCATGGAGGGAATCTTCCAGCTGTTTTCTGTAGTTTTCCGAATCTTGTATTAAAACATTCTGAAATGGAAACATAAAGTGTTTTTTTTTCACTAAATACCTGATATGTAATACTGTTCACAAATGTTTGCCTGCGAACAGAAAATTATGCTTAAAGGATGTTGATACAAAACTATGGTACGTCTGTTGAACTGTGTTAGCTTAGCCCTTTCAAAACTCCTCGTAAACTCGCAATAGCATTTCTTGACTTGACCATTAGCATAGCATGTCTGGCTAATCAATACCTCATAAAATGATTGAAATAAGTTACTTAAGTGAGCTGGTGGTGAAATGGCTGATTTGGGAATTAAAAAGTTGTTCTTCTAGCCATCCAACATGTATCAGTAAATTTTTGAAGGTTACTTTATTATCATTTATTAACGTTCAACTACAGATGACTTATTTACTCCCCATATAAGCAGCTTTGCCTTTTGTATTGTACTCTAAATACACTAAATTTAATGCGGCAAGAATAGTGATGTAGCACGATTTGAATGGGTGAGGGTGATTCTGGGAGCACGAGTGACACGTGTGGTCATGTGACATGAGAAATGCTTGTGAGGTCATATCCCATCACCTTCTCCTCTAAGGCCGCCATTCTCTCCTTGAGGTGGAGCTGGAGTCGCTCGTTGGATTCCGTCAGCAGCCGATCCACGGTGTCCGACAGGCGCTTGTTGTGCTCCTCGTTCATCTTCTCCCTCTGGCGAGCCTGCAGCCGTCCGGCGGGACCACAGGGCAGAATTTCACGCATGAAGGCACATGATGGGTGTGAATCGGGACTATCCTATTGGCTGATGGGGTGGGGTCCTCCCAGAAAGACTCACTCTCTGCAGCTCCTGGTTCTTCTCCTCCAGTTGGCACTCCAGGTGCCGCATGCTCTCCTCGATGCTCCCGTGACGCTCCTCTGCCTGTCAAGCACAGGAGTGAGAGGGGAGAGGCGGGGTGGGGCGGGGCAGGGAGGGATGGGCCAGTTCATTTAGCGAGTGCGGGGGTGATGTGTGTATAGCCATCTACGAGACAGGTAAGCCAAGCCTCTACTTTATGCTGCGCTAAAGCTAATTACAAACTAAGCAGAAAAGGAAAGCAGCCCACTCATGACAGAGAGAGAGAGAGAGAGAGAGAGAGAGAGAGACACTATGGCTGAACCTATGAGCAGGGAAAACCAGCCACTTGAGACATGCAATGTCCCCACAGCTCCAGCATAGGCCTGCCTTCCTCCAACACAGAAAGGAGAAGAGCGCCCGCTTAAGCCAGAACCACGCGATGGTCAGCTACAACGGAATAAGAAGGAAAGATGATGAATTCTAATGAGCGAGAGCGAGAGAGCGAGAGCAAGAGAGCAAAGACCTGTGGAACTACCTTCCTAAGTATGGAGTTCATGTCTTGCAGTTTAGCTTCCATTACATATTGATAATCATCGGGGGAGGTAGAGGAGATTGGGGCGAACTAACCGGCCGAAAGAAAAGGAGAGGGACAAATCAATGAGTCAGTCCTCCGGGTAGATTAACAGCGTCACAGCACAGGATAACAGCAGAGGGTTCAGGCAGTATCAAACGGAGCCAGTTCCCAGAGAGACACTCAAAGTCTACTGAATGTACGCTAAAATGTCATGTTCAATTAGCTGGAAGGATAGAGCAAATAAGTCAGCAAATTAAAGTTTAGGAATGAAAAGAGAATGGCCTGTTCAACATTCCAGTGAGCAACATTCTACACAAGTCCGGAAAGTTGCATAATACCTTTCATTTTTATTAAGTGCCAATAGGCATTTAGTAGGTAGCTATTAATTTATATCTTGACAGATGCTATTGTACCTTAATGCCATTACACTTAGCAGATTCTCTGGCTAGGACTAATGAATTGAATTTGCATGGATACAGTCAGTAATCTAGTTGTCAGAAATCCCCTGGCAGACATTTCGAACATCCTGGTACGAATCCACCCTACCTTCCTTGAGTGCTACAGCAGACGGCTGTTAAAAACGTATTTACTGGCCAAGAAAACACTGCAGGCATGAGCCTCTGGTCTTCTACATCCCATAAGAGCACAAATGGAAAGAAAATACCACGGTAGCTGCACTTTCACTTTAAACTCAGCCCACCAAGCCATGCTCAGAGATGAGTAAATCACCACAAATAAAAAAAAAAACAGGATTGCCACAAGGGAATGATTAAAATGTTAAAACGACTTAGTGATTTAGCTTGACTAAGGGGGATGATACTGTAAAATTTCGCATTAGTGAGGGTATTAGTAAGGTTGGTTTGGAACTAAAAGCAGGTTTAAGAAGCAGACTGAGGTTTCAGTTGGCATGTTCATTTATTTGTGGCGATGTTCCACCAGTACCTACACATCAGTAATATGGTGGAACAAAAATTTAAGCCGGGCAATTTGGTTCCCGCTCCGGAGGGCCATATTAAAACAGCCGGACTGATTACACCACAAAATGCCCAGAGGGAGTCTTATTGGCTGAGCTAAAGACAATTCAGGGAGCCGGGCAGGTGGAATCGAAGACTGACTGCAGCCCTATGGAGACAGAAAGCAAACAGGCATCTTCTGTGGGGCAGAGACACCTCCAGCATTTCAGATGGCCCCTGAAGGGCTGATGGGGCCCACCAGCGGGACCCACCTTGGTGAGGGCCGCTATCCTCTGGGCCAGCTCAGCCTCCACCTCGGGCAGCGTCTCTGCCTTCCTCATGGTCTGCTGCAGCCTCTGCTCAGCAAGCTCCAGCCTCTCCTGCAGCTGCCGGTTCTTCTCCTCCATCTGCAGGGATGACGGGGGGGGGCACAGGGACCCAGAATCAGCTTGGGGGGTCGGCGTCCTCTAAAGACTCTCAACATAACTGTATAGCTTCCCATACTGCCAACACTGGCATGAGCGCAATGAACAGAAGAATGAGCCAGTCTCCTTTATGTCCCAGTTTCCCTTACAGTGATAAACCTTTTCCACTTTCTGATGTTACTGGAGTTGATACTATAGGTCTTACAGATTAATGATTTTACAGCTTGCCTGCCCTCTTGAAATAGCTGCCCCATTTAATTCAACATTTTGCAGTGCAGGATTATGCATTGTTTGTTTGGCACTTAAGCCTCTGATGCAATTCTCCAGGTGGGAGACTGGCCACTGGTTTATGCAACTGAATAATTGTCTCCCTGATGTTTATCAGTGGTGACAGTCGCTCAGCCCGGACCAATCTCTCACACAAACACACAGCATACTTGAGGTAATTAAGAAGCCACAATTAAACCCTTCCCAGTGCCCATTCTTCCAAGGCCAGACCTCAGATAATTGTAATCCTGGCTAAATGAGCTGTCGTTTGTACAATTTATCCACAATGTAAAAAACATAACAAATAAGTGTCCAGTCAGATGTCTGTATACATGCTGGTAAAAGGACCGAATGTGACATGCAGGGGCTAGAATTGTGAACTGAGCCCATGCAAATTGGTCTGCATTTCTCATTTGGGCCACCTTGCAAAAGAAGCTGAGGTGAATATCATGAAGGAACGTCAGAATCAAAACATTCCTTTGCATACTAGGTTCCATGCTCTTGAGTTCTAGCTGGCTACTTTCTACACAGATGTAACCAAACCCAAGGTCTCTCCCCTCACGTCATCTGAATGCATTGTCTTTTTGCTAGTTGTACGGTGTTCTCCTTGCAGCCTGCCTGTCGTTAACTACGGCAGACCTGCCACCCAGCCCTGTGTATTGGCTGGAGAACAATACAATCAGGAAGAGGCACATTTCCCCACATATTTCCCATCCCAGGGTGACCCAGCCTCTCTTCATGGTCTGACTCATGGCCGTGGCTGAATGAGAACCAGCTACATCAAACTGAGGTGATGTGACATCATTGGAGCAAAACCTTCTTAATGTTTGCCAGTCGCCCGATAGGCGAGCAGAATTCAGGTGCACCCCCCTCTGCTGTTTTAACAAGGGCAATAAGTTACATTTTTCAAACTGCAGGCTGTCTGTAGTGTGAATAAAGAAAGACTGGATTTGTGAGGACATAGAGATTGGGCTTCCTGTGTCCAAGAGGTGAGAACCACATGGGTGTGATGTACGGGAGTGTTTCCCAACCGGCTCCTCAGGGGCATGCAGACAGTCCGTGTGCTTGAGGGAGCAAAAACGTGGACTGCCTGGCAGGGAGCTGGGAGGGAGCAAAAATGTGAACTGTCTGGCAGGGAGCAAAAATGTGGACTGTCTGATGAGGACCGGATTGGGAAACACGGGACATGCTGCTCCCAGGTTCCTGAGACCTGTCTGAGGATGGCCTCCTTGTTAGCCAGCTCATTCTCCAACTTGTCGCTGATGTCGTGCAGGGAGGTGGACTCTCTCTGGGCACTCAGGTAGCGTTTCTCCAGGGTCACGATGCGCTCCTCCATGTCTTCCTTCTGACACATGGCCTGGCACACACACACACACAACACAGAATCACATCCAGAAACAAAAACAAACAGCTCAATCAGTAAAAAAACTGACCTACACATTGCCATATACCGAATGTAATGGCTTTGCGTGGGTCTTCCCCACTTAATTCAGTGTTACAATGAGCTATATTTTCAGAACGACAACAGAACTCTGCAGCTTCTGAAGGCGAAATGCATCAGCAACTTTAATTACTGAGCTGTGGAAAAAAACAACAGAGATGAGCAAAGCAACTGGTGAGCTGGAACCGACATAATCGCTGCTGATCAATAGCTATTTAAACACAGGGACGAGGTCAGACACGGGCAGCTGCAAAGGCTTCTGTGTTTCACGGACGTTACTACAAATTGGACTGGCATTAACTGTCAGTATGCCTAACAGGCCAGATAGCGCATCCACACAATCCCAGAGCTTCACTAGAACATGTTCCCTAGTTGAGGATCATGGTTAAATCTGCCATGATCAACAGCATTCACTGCTTACTTCAGGACCCAGACAGCCCATCAGCTTCAATCACACACAAATACCTTCAATTTTCCCTGCTTGGGTGCAACATAAACCCATTATTATGCATGTCTGTGAGTAAGTACCAGCAGGTAAAAACAGAAAATTGCCCCAGGTTAGATTAAATAATTCAGAATGTTTTATTTTCACAACAAAAACATCAACAGTCAAAAGATATAATGGTTTTTGAGATATGGCTATTGGGGTACACCCTGACCTGAGGAGTGCGGACGTCACTTTCATTTCCACGATAAGGTCCTGCTCTTGATTGTAGGATTTTGTTTTTAACCTCCTGAAAAAGCCTTTTCAAGCTTTATTTTTGTACCTAGTTTAGTGGGGCTTCTATGAGAAAACTGGGAGTGGAATTGAGTAATATTTCTGGTCAAATTACTGATTTCGAAGGATCATTTCAGCGCAGTTTTTGAAATAAAGAAATATCCTTTATTGTCATTAAATAATATTTAGACGGCACATTTCTGGAAGGAGAATTGATGAAGCATTTAGGGTCAGTTTGTACATTTTTCTCCTGTCAATGCGCCGACCTTCCAGCACCTTCTATAAGGCCGAACCCCCCCGGCGCCCACCTCTTTGATGTCCCTCTGGTACTTGCTGTTCATCTCCTCGGACTTGATGAGGTCCTTGCGGGCCGTCTCCAGCTCCTGCTCCACCTCCGACACGCGAGACGACAGCGAGGACATGCGCTCCTTCATCTGGGCCAGTTCAAAGTTCTGCTTCTCCAGCAGCTCCTGCAGCTCCACCACCTGGCTGGCCTCGTCGGCTGACTCCAGGGAGCCGTTGGAGAGGCGCTGTGGGTGTGGGGGGACACAGAAACCCGGTCACTGGCTGCAAGGCCACTCCTTGACACAGAGCGGTGGTGTTCAACCATCTGGGAGCACATTCGAGGAACCATTGCTAAACTGTCAGCCTACAGTTTACCTGAGCAAAAGGCTTTGAAACCCTCTGTTTACACACACACACACACACAAGTGTAGCTATCAAAATGGGGACCTTCCATTTATATCCATGGAAAAAACCCTAATCCCAATCACGACACCGGTGGGCCCTAAGCAGCATCTTAGTTCGCTTATGGCTGACCTTGGGCAAGGTGCCTCGTTACTCTCGCTGACATGTAACCGTGCCCCTCAGGATGCATGTTTCAATGGAGACGCAAGGTCTTACCTCAGCCGCAGAATACATCATCTGAGAATAAAGCCAGAGTAACAGGAAGTGCCATAGACCCCCTCGGCAGTGACCGATTGGCTCGACATGGCAGCTAATGACGTGACTCTGCCGAGGCAACTATGGATTTCTGCTCACCTGGGCTTCCCGTGCACAGTGGATGTGGGATTTACAGCTGTGGGCCTGGGATTGCACCATCTGACAGATAACGGGCACAAGGCCAAAGCGTAGAAAAACGCACAACTAGAATTCACAGAGCGGCAACACAGAGCGACAACACTCCTCCTAAACACAGGATATTAGGCTGGTGTAAAGCAGCAAGAAGCAACTGGACATGTTTATAAGTGGGAGTCAAATATTCAGGGGTCTGGATGGATGCTTAGAAAGAGACAGGCCTCCATCCCCCAACATTAAGTGAAAATTGTGTATAAGCACTCACTCACTTATGAAACACAGATTTTATTCTGACAGCCAACTTCCATCATGTGTAAGAGATGCAGAACCCTGAGGTTTAATTGACTATGAGCACGCATAGTAGATGAGTTTTAATGTGTTTAAAAAGAATTTTGCATATCCTACTCCAATACTACGTGAAAGGCATCGCAGGTAAGGTGTGGTAGTGTGCAAATCACATGACCGCCAGTCCGTATTTATGCCTGTTTTGTGTGATCCACCAACATAAATGGTAACGCAAACAAGCCATGCTGGTTTCAATCTCTAGCTTTGATGTTTCAGGTATGATAGACAGCACTCTGAAACCGTGTCAATGTGGTCGGCAAAGTACACAAGACCGCGTGGATCAGGGCCAGCTGCCCGTCCGCAATCATCCATCTGCAGTGATGAATCTAATTAGCCCTCTCTGTACTACCTCTGATCAATGATTCATCGAGCGCAGGAACAGGACGTGCTAAATTGGGCTACACACAATTCACTCAGACTTTAATACACTCAGGCCGATAGACTTTTTTTTAAAAGGTGAACTTCTCCATTAATTTCTAATGTATTACTACAATCTAGGTAGATTTTCTTAAAAATTGGCTTAAAATGATCGCCCACATCTACACAGAGCATGAAGGACACTCCTGAAGTACAGGAGTGACAACATATCCATCTTACCATGGTTATATGTTACTTGATTTTGCATAGAGAACAGAAACGCAAGGCAGAACGTGACTGGATGATAGCTTTTATTACCTCAGCCAATATCAGCTAAAGTTTCAAGTGCCCCTGCAATGTTATGAGGGAGAGATGTGTCTTATTTAACAGGTACAGAAAATGGTAAAAGCACAAGACTTCCCAGGGTTACTGCTGGTTTACTCTTGTCAGGTCACTCTCTACCTTCTGAAAAACCATCCAGCAATCCCAGGAGCTGGTTGACTGTACAGCCCTCAAAGACAGAGTTTGGGTATCTTTACAACAGTTGTCCAGTGATAACATTTGTGACATACTCCTGTCCAAATAAGCTGGCTCATGACAGTGGTGAGCTGCTGGTCTAGCCACCCAGTGTACCCCTGTCCCACAAAGTAGCCTGCTGAGTGTAACCATCCTGCAAAAATGTACAACCAAACAGTCTGCTAGCCAGACAAGAGATGAATAGCACCCTTCCAATGCAGAGATTTTGTGCACCATATGAAAAGATACCAAATCCGGTATCACTTTTCTTATAGCAGTCATTATAATGAATTACAGACCCCTTCATACTACATTATAATGCATTCATAAAGCATTATAATTTAGCGATCAGTGGTCATTGTTGGCACACCACAGCACACAGTGCACAACAACGAAATGTGTCCTCTGCATTTAACCCATATGTCACGTCATCACATAGCAGGGGGCAGCTAATTCAGCACCCAGGGAGCAGTGCTTGGGGGTGGTACCTTGCTCAGGGTACTTCAGTGGTGCATTGATTCAACCTGCAATCTTTCAATTACAAGTGCACTTAAATACACAGATATAACTATTCATATGTATTTATATATACCGATACACACACACACACACACCCTGTGTTATGGGCTGCCTGACAGTGCTCTGAATGACAGGGAACCCCTGTGTTACGGGCTGCCTGACAGTGCTCTGAATGATGGCGAGCCCCTGTGTTAGGGCCTGCCTGACAGTGCTCTGAATGACAGGGAGCCCCTGTGTTACAGGCTGCCTTGACAGTGCTCTGTATGACATTGAGCTGTGTTATGGGCTGCTAGGCAGTGCTCTGAATGACAGTGAGCCCCGGTGTTATGGGCTGCCTGACAGTGCTCTGAATGATGGCGAGCCCCTGTGTTAGGGCCTGCCTGACAGTGCTCTGAATGATGGCGAGCCCCTGTGTTAGGGCCTGCCTGACAGTGCTCTGAATGACAGTGAGCCCGGTGTTATGGGCTGCCTGACAGTGCTCTGAATGACGGCGAACCCCTACCTTGCCATGGACCTTAAGACCGGTGTCTGTGCCATCCAACAGGTCATCTGCTCCTTCTCCCGATGCTACCTTCCTCTGGATGTGGGCATTCTGCTCCCTCAAGGCTACAATCTAGAGGATATATGATGATGGTCAACAATGGAGTAGTTCACAATCCATAACAATTTTTTTTTTTTTAATGATCAGGAAAAACTTTTGAGCAGGCATTCTGACTTCAATATAAGAAATAGCTTATGGTCTCCTCAAAAAATGACTCAGCAGTGTATCATAACTAACAAATCCCCGCATGCATAATGTTCCAGCCTTTGTTCAGTTTTTGGATCTATGGCCCCCAGGTTCTTCTTAATTGTGAGTTTTGCTGTACTTTCACTGTAAATTTTGCACACTGTGCTAACTGTCGTACATCATCATTATTGTAATTAATAGAATATAGATATCCAGCCATCCTCGCATAATTATTCGGTCGACCTCATCCCTTTGAACAGCAGGAAAATGAAGCAAACAGGTCATATTTGGGTACACTGCAGACGACAACGGTCAGCACAAATCTGCAAAAACTGCTTTCAGCAGTGGCAGTGATCCCAAAGCTCAGATCTTATAAATTTCCCCGTGTACTTCTTAATATTTTCTTTTGCCATACCCTTGTACATTCCTTTTAAGAGAATTATTAATGTGGCATGCAGAGACTCATTATGATAAACCACACAGGGGTAGTTGATGTGCTGTAGTGACATGGTGTGATTGGTGGTATCATAAGTCTCCATCAGAGCTGAAAGGTTACCGAGCAAATCCAGCTCGTCGCCGACTGTCCACTGAGGTAAACATGTGCCTTTAAGTTATTTTATTCAGTTACTTGATCCTCACACTAAAGATTCAAAAGCAAACCTTCAAAGCCAAATCAACTCAACAACCCTGAAATGGTATATTTACTTTGATTACCTAGAAAACAATTTTACTGCTCATTCTCAATACATACATTTTGTCAACCAGAGAATAAAGCAGGCATGCAAAATGTAAGGTTTTCACTCTTCTAATCTCTCCTGCATAGTTACAAAGACAAGAAAGTAGGAAAATAGTGAAGAATAACAGTATAACTTGTTCCTGTTGGCGTCTTTGTCGAAATTAACACCAAAAGCCCTTACTTCATAGTACAGAATGCTTCCTGCTTTCTGACCACTGACTAGACTCTCACCGTTGTTGAGGCTATTTCAATTTTGTATACTCTGCCCTCTTAATAATTTAAACACCTGGCGCTACATTGTTTCGCAATGAATGAATGCTGGTGGAAAACCCCTCATAATAAAATCCGCAATTCTCAATACTCCTCTTAATTTCCATAGCCATGATCATTATTCATTACAGCACGTTTATAATTGCTGGGTGCATTGTGTGTGCCAGCCTTAGAATGAGCTGAATTCATATTGCAATAAATAAAACATCCTGGAGTCTAATGAAACAATGTAACAATCACAGACAAACCCACAAAAGCCTTTGCTCCATTCCCTGCTGTGGACAACGTTTAACACTAAGAGGCTAAGCGCTGATCTCCATCCAGAATCAATCAGTGCTCCAAACAAGTCACAACTGTGACATGAACACTGTCCCCGGGGGTTCCAAACTCGGACATTCAACTGCGGTTCCTGTCACTCTCGTTCCCAGCATCAGCTCGGCTTCAGTCTCAGAAGCTGGCAGCAGACATGTTGTGGGCACAAGCAGTGAAGACCAACAATCTCAAAACAGCTGCTGTCCCTTACAAATGAACATCTTCAGCAGCATCACGGTGTATTCCTGAAAGCAGTACACTACTGTTTTCAAAATTGTTTGGTCATTGGTTGCTTTTCAAAACATCTACTGCCAGGTGGAATATTTCCCTTCTGGTCGAAATGCTTGATGGCAATTGCTAGATGAGCTTGGGGAGTGTGGAATATGTGTATGTTAGTGGAAGTCTGAAATAGTTCTTATAATTTACAGCAAAGTCTTTTAGCAAAAGACCACATGCGGGCGTAAGAGCTGCTCAAAGGTTTCCCTGATTTGCAAGATGTAGCTGTTCCGGTACAGGTATCTGAAAGGCCTTTAAATTAATTGCTAACTTTGACATGCAGTTGTTCACGACCAAAAATCTGCAAGGAACCCAGGGACCAGGTCTCAGCTATAATCCAGAACACTAAATAAATAAATAGATTTAAAAACGTAAAAATACAAAATACTGCAAGAAGTGTATTAAATCAAGTTAAATTTTATTATGTACTTTTTCGGAGGCACACTGACTGCCATTATATATTGCACATAACAGTTTTCAAATGTGTAAACAGGTGAAAATAAGCAAAAATAAAATTAACCGCTTCCTGTAGATTTCCATTTTTTAATTCTATATATTGCTTAAACATATAGTTAGCAGCAGGAACAAGAAAAAACATTGAAGTGTGGCTTAGGATTGAAAGAGACAGGTAGAGCCTAATACACAATGACAAGGACGGGGTCAAGAGCAGGTTCCACTGAAATCGAGGCAGGATGCTCTGGTTTCCATGCTCCTCCCAGGGTCTGCGGTGTCCTGGTGCCAGTGGTTAATCTTCACGTCCCATGTACGTGGGGGAAGTTCAGTTGTGTCAGGTCACACCGGTAAACAGAGGAGGTCGGGTCTGCTGCTTACCTCCTGGTTGGCAGCAGTCAGCTCCTCCTCCAGGGCCGAGACCCTCTCCAGGGATCCCCGCAGCCGCTCCCTGACCTGCGATGGACAGGCATCCCATGAGCGCCTGCTTCTCCGGGGGAGCTGCACCACCTACGATGGCTACCAGCCCCCAGCTCTTGTCACGCCTCATTAAATTTGTACCTCATAAATCATACCTCAGTAACATGGTTTCCAGCATAATCATCTCACAAAAAGTTTGACAGATGCTCTGATTAACCTGGTAGTTTAGGTGACCATCGACTGCTCACTACGGGCATACCATCCCGAACCCCAGATCCGGGATGAAATGCAAGCCATTACTTATCCAGTTCTGAATCTTAATCATTTACCACAGCATTAACAGGACACTACATACATCAGTATGACATTACAGAGCTATACAATCCTGTAAAGAGCGGCAGAATTACTCTGTCCATACCTACTGTGTCATCATTAATTACTTTAATTCCTCACACCTTTAGTCCACATTGCTGTAAAACGCAGCACTCTACATTGGGAGCGCTTTTACAAGGAAGTAGATTCACTTGCTAAAATGACAATAGCTGACTTGAAGACAACTGGCTGCAACATTACACATCCTCACCAAACATCTCTGAGAGAAAGGAGTCCTAAATTTGGAACCTAATTGGATTAGTCTGGTTTCAGGGGCCAAAATAATATGATTTCATGGGGCCCTCTTGCAGGGCCCCAGGGTTAATGTTCTGATTTGTTTCCTGGATGTTCAAAATACTCCCAGCTGAACTTTTTGATTCTGTAAAACTGGCCCTGATCTTATGACGGAACAAACACTAGAACCACTGTCTGGGACAACAGAAATACAATGTAACAACATCCATGTTAATTAAGAAGAATGCATGTCGATGATTAAAAACAACTGCATTCTTTATGCACAACAAAATCATGCATCATATTTCTTGAGGAAAAGGATATTAAGGTTAATTATTACTAAAAGTAACTGTAGATTGCAAAAAGGATCAAGATTGACCCAAGAGAACCTGTTGAATTATTTTAGAATATCGTTAAATATTATGTTATGTTCCTGTGACCTTTTACGATTGGTCTGGGTCATATTTCTGCAGATTATAATTTCATTAAGGGAGAAATATGTAATTCGTTTAAACTAATCCATCTAATTCCTAAATTACTGCCACAAGCCGAAATTTCAGGCAATATTTAATGCCAGTGACTGATTTTACTTGACCTTTCTAACCTTACATAATAAAAATAATATGAATTTCAGTTAGGTTCAGACTCGCCAGTGCACCTCATTCAGGGAGGGTAAGGTGGGACACTACAGCAGAATTGACCGTACTAAAGTATATACCTTTGCAAATCCTCTCTCTTCATTTGATTATTATACTGACTTGTAACCAGGCAACCTAGACAAGAACAAAGATTAAATAACTGTCAGTCCTGGAAGCTATCTAGAAGCTACATGGTTCCACACACAAACATTCCCACACATAGGTACCGCGTGATACACTAAACAGATCCACTTGCCATGGACACTGTAGCTGGTGCTTGCGCTATATGAGCTAATGAGTGCTCTCTTCCTGAGCCCTGGAGATGTTACAAATGATGAAACCTAGTTATTACAGTAGTGCTGTCAGCAGAATTGATTATACAGGCAGAAATATCACAGCCGAGACCATAAATAACGCAAGATGAGACTATAATGCTAGAGGCACAGGGTCACACACACACACACAGTCATATTACAGGATTTAAACAAATTCAATAAAGAAATTAAGTGGATTCCTGGCACTCTTTTCAACTGCCGGTAGCCCTAAATAAGGAAGAAAGAGTCTTTCTGTGACGTGAATCTGTATGAAAGGCAACATCCATCGCACATGTCACAGTATAGAATGTAGCATCCGGCCACCTGGGAAAATCACAGCAACACAAGCCAATGATTTTCTCCAAATCTCTGCCAACACAGTGCCTCTGCTTGTTCTTACCTTTTCATCTAGGGCCTTGTGGTGCTCAAACAAGGACTTGAGGGCTTTGAGGACCTCGACTTCACTGGACACGCCAGACGGGGACTGGGCCTGCCGCTTGACGACAGTCATGCGCAAGGATCGCTCGTGCCGGGACACCAGGCACTCCAAGTGCTCCAGAAGCAGCTGGCGACACACACACATACATCACAGTGTCACTGTAATCCATCATCACGACATCAGCTGACACAGCCATCTGATTCGTGGGTCATGTGACCAGCATGCCACATAGTTTCCAGATTTTTCCTTGATTGTAACAGTTAATAGCAAAAACAGGGCAGGCAAAAGTTCTCTAAGTCTGCAGGGTCGTTATTTCCACACCAGCCATATGTTGTGGCAGATTTGTGTACACAGTATCAAAAGACTCAATGCGGAAAAAACCCACAAGTCTGCAGTCATGTTAAGGCCTTTCCTGACTGACCAGTAGCTCCCATTACCAGCTTACATATTTGGAACTGTTGAGTTGCTTGGTTCCAACTATGTAAGTTGCTAACATTTTTAGCAACTGCGCTTTTGGGAAATGAACCCTGGACTCATAGCTGGCATTCAGGCAAAGGCAGAGAGCACTGAATGAGATGAGCAGCACTGCCTGATACAATCATCAAAATCTGAATCAATTTTATTTGCCAAGGAGATTGCATGTCCAAGGAATTTGTTTTGGTGAATTGTTACATAGAATGCACGGACCAAAATAAGTTCAGTGCACAGAAACAATACACTACACAATTCTCTATCTTATGTGGATCAAAGGATAGACTTCAATATCAATCATTAATACAGAGTAGGAGACAAACACAGCAGTGATTAAAGTCTAGGACAGTTTTGATTAATTAGAGCTGCAGCATGTGGAGAGAAGCAGTTCAAGTGGCAAGCTGATTTAACTCATGGTTAGAAGGCGTTTATCAGAGGGGGATCTCTGCCGTCCGGGGTGAGAAGTTTCAGATTTGATCTTACTCCCTCTCTTCCAGACAGGATTCAAGGAAGGCTGCAGGTGATAATAATTTTTGCAGACCGAGCAGTATGGTGCAATCTCCCTCTGGATGAGCCGACGTGACACCAAACCGAACAGTGTCCGAGGAGTCCATGATTATGGTGTAGGACTGGATAAGTGTTTCTTGGGTGGTAGACTGCATTTCTTCATTTGCCATAGGAACATCCAATACTGTTTTGTGATGCTGGTGATGTTCTCATCCCACTTTAGTTTCTAGGACAGGACAGCACCCAGTATAAGGACTGATTCAACCATGCCAACTTTTAGTCATTTAAGTTTTTAAGTGGGAGGTGAAGAGAAGGCTGACTGAGAAAGTCATTTACCATCTCCTTTGTCTGTGTATAGTTGAGGTCTAGATTGTTTTGACTGCATCAGGGTGACAGTTGATCCACCGCTCGTCTGCAGTCTCGTCCCCACTGGAGATGAGATCATTAAAGCTAAACAGCAACATACCTCAGTAAGAAGCCAAAAGCTCCACATGACTGCAAACACCAAACCTCTAGCTGTTTCTTTCACACAGTCTCAGGCTGCCAGGTCACAAACATTGCCCCATTTTCCACAAATAGCCATTGGCATCAGGGACGTGTTAACTGGCAGATAACATTTAACACATGGTAACCTTTCTTGCAACCCCTAAGATCTGTAAGACTCCTAACAAGACATACACCTAACATGGACCTTTATCAGTGTAACTATGCCCAGCTGGAGAAAGGTGGCAAGTTGACCCTGGAACCCCAAGAACTTGCATTCATCAAACAGTCTACCAAAGGGACTTCATCTCCACTGGGTCCCGTCTTCTTTAATGCATAAAGCCAACTGCACTGAAACTTACAGAACTTGCTCTTCCTTCCATCCATCCATCCATCTATCCATCCATCCATCCATTTTCCAGCCCACTTATCCTTCTGGGTCATGGGGGGGTCTGGAGCCGATCCCGGAAGCTATGGGCACGAGGCAGGGAACAACCCAGGACAGGCAGCCAGTCCATCACAGGGTAATGTTCATCCTTTAAGTGTTATTAGGGGAGGGGATGCTAACAAGGGCACTGCACAAAAATTATATACCCATGTTGGTTTTGGATGGGATGATGCGGCGTAGAGGCTGGAGCCCAGAGTCCCAGTAACATTAGGCCCTTCCTGTACCTGCCATGTTCATACAGCTACTTCCCCAAGGTATCCCTAAGAACCTCGGATCTTTACAAGCAAAGGTGTCCATATACAGGTTGAAATCCATGCATTTTGACTGTCACGATGAACTTAAGGGAGGCCTCTGGCTAGGCAGACGGCTTGTACCCACCACCCTAGGCGCATCGCTCATCACATGTGGGGTTATTTTTTTTGGGGGGGGGGCAGGTGTTGTCCACTTAGCTGTCAGTGTCGCTGTCTGCTCTCCGGAACACAAGGCCACAGGACAAAGACAATGCTTGTCAACAGTCCCCACTATATTTACAATTTATTTCTATATTTACAATTTATATTTGCTTCTGTGGTGCTGTGGCCCAGAGTGACTCACCGTTTTATGCATCTTTACAGCTGGAAGCTGCACTACAGCGAGGCAGATTATCAAAAATCTTGGCTCAGGACTACAACAGCTGAGCTGGTCAAGGGATGTGAACCGAAACCAAGCCCTTAACCAGGGCGTTACCTTTAATCTGTGCTGACCTGGTGATGACCATTATTTTGGCTGGGGAACAGGCAACCCCCACACCCCCCACCCCAGCGGTCACCGTCTGTTTTTCTATTAGCATCTTGCTCTTCCAGCTGTCACTCCGCACAGGGGCTGTATTGGCGTCCAACTCGGGACAATTGATTTACCGTCAGTCTCGCTAATATTTGGGCACATCTGCATAATGTAAAATCACTCAATTACAAAAATCGATTTCAAAACAATTTAAGTTGTATTACGTTATCTACGATTCAGGAACCTTTGAGAGGGAGGTGGAGATGTGACATCAACAAGATCAATTGTCATTGGCAGTGATAAATCTACTTGTTCGTGGGAGTGACTGTTACATACTGGACCAAAAATGGCACCTCTAAAAACCACCCAAAAGCTTCCTTTAGGGTCCCACAAGTAACTAATAATGAATATATAAATAGCATTTTTCAATGATTGTTTATTATTATTATTATTATTATTATTTTGATACTTTCAGTATGATTTCAGTATGCAGCTGTATACCGTATTACTGTAATAGTATAATAGTTTAATGCTGTTCATAAGGGTTTACCTATCTTACTACAGGCAGTCCCTGGATCTGTTCCTAAGTCTGTCTTTAAGTCGAATTTGTAGGCCATTGTAGGCCAACGTAGTATATGCACAAGCGTCCGCATGCACAACAGCCATCGACAGTAACGGCACAAGGAAAAGTGATGTATGAACTAGGTTTAACACACCAGCGTTAACGTTGCTATGGGATGATGTCATTATACAGGAGTTACACAGCAAACTGCAAAATGTACCTAAATCGATGACAAAATTTTCATTAGTGGTTATTAGCTATGCTAATCGAAAATTATCTGTATCCTATAATTCAATATGTAGAATTTTCAGATGTTTCTGTGTAAGATTTCTATTGATTTGGATCTTGCTCACTTCTGCAGGTAAATATTTTGTCATGTCAGTCCTGTGGTACATATATCGGCATGGATTTTCACATGCACATTATTACCATTTTTGTTCTATAGGAGTTCCTTGCCACATCCAGGTGTCGTTTATAACACAAAAATTTCAAGCCATATAATTTTACACAAAATCTAACATTTCAATCTAAAACTTAAAACATATAGTATGAAATGCGTCATTGTACTTCCTTCAGAAGAATACATAACAGAAAGTGTTACACAACAAAAGCACTGCCTGTGTCTATGGAGGACAGCAAACCTCAAAGACCAACAGTATGGGCACCCTGAGACGGGCAGGTTCTCCTTCCCCACTCACCCGCGTGTTGTTCCTCTCCGCCTTCAGCTCAGAGATCTCCTCCTCCTTCTCCAACAGCTGCTCCCTGCATGCATTCAGCTCCTTGGTTAGGGCAGCAAACTCCTTTCAGAGGGAATCACAAGGGAGATGGATCAGCGTCGAGGTCCCCCGAGATGTGGTTCACAGGGTGATGAGCCAGCGGTGTCACAGCTGCACCAGTGATGGGTTCCTTCTCTTACGTGTTTGTGCACCCACTGTAAAGCTACATATAACTGTACTGCTAACTGCACACTTTCTTTTAACTCAAAATCATTTCCTGCCCAAATCAACAAACAAATTAAAGCATAAAGGCGATTGTGTGTTAATGGTACTCTGCTCTCCACACTACGAATAAGACGATTGCTTCACACAGCTGGCTGAGCGGAACACACGCTAGACTTCAACGTGGCAACAAATGCACTCAAAAAAATTGCGTTTTTGTGCGGCAAATCTCTCAGCGTGCATCTTTTTTGTTACTGAGAGGGCACCAAAGGAAAACAGCCAACCTATCACGTTAAGGGACAAAAAAAAAACCACACACATGCTTGCAATTGACTTCCATACTATTTGTATCATGAAAACAGGCAAATGTCTTAGCAGTATCATGGCTAAATGAGAGAGACTGAGAAGGAGCTTCTATCCTCAGGCCCTAAGACTTCTTAACCAGGACATGCCGCCACAATCTGATAATACAAACTCATAATATGGAACCATCTGCTGTCACTCACTAGCCTCAGAAATATGGTTCAGCACACAACACAACTGCACACTGCATATACAAATTACATATACAAATTACAGTACTGAAAATTTATTCACATTGTATAGTAAGGTATACTATTACTTAAACATATGCCCAGTCTACCTTCTATATTTCTTCTATACCTTTTCTATATTTATGCATATTGCATGTTGTACGTGTATAACTATGCATGTGACAGATAAATGAATCTTGGATCTTGGAGCAAAAAAAGCCAACTAATGCAACAATTTTATAACTGGATGTGGACTCATAACCCAAAGGAATTCTATAATCAAATGCAAGACTCTCCGGAGACAAGTGAAATTCTGTAATAGCTCCTATGAAGCTAAACGAGAAAAACTGATAAGCATATACTTATCGAGACAGTTCTGAAAATTGTAAATTGGCAACAAAACAGCCCGACAGGAAACAAATGCAAATATACAAGAAGCCGTACTGCTAATTTGGAATCCCTGCCTTTTTCGTAGCCAAAGTCTCCACTCTGTAACATTACAGCACCTTGTTGGCAGGACAAATCATACGCCAGAAAGCCTAAAGTAAGAAGTACACAGAGCAGAAAAGCTGCAGTTCCTAAGTCCAGCATCAGCGATAGAAGTGAGGTCTTAAGGGCAGCATGACACACTGGGACCTGGAAGACACAGAGGCAACAGCGGCCCTTCTGCCTGGGGCATGTCCCGCGGCTTTGCTTTCATTCTCCGGGGATCGCAGTTCAATGGCATCTGTTGTGTACAGAGATCCCATACACACAAAGCAGCTGGAGGAGCATACTGGAGGCAGCGTCTGCCAGCAATCCAGGGCAACCCGGCAGGGTCGCCTTCAAGTGATTCCACCCTGAACCTGTGCTATTGATTCACACACTTCTGCATGGTGCGGCTGATTTTATCACAAGCATATATCGAGGGAAGGACCCTGTTACACATAACACTGCGTAAGTCTAAAGTTTTATTATTTATTTCCGGTGGGCTATCATGGTAATGGCTTCTACAGCTTATTTACACAAAATGCACAAGATTAATCTTGCAGCAAAACCCACCAGTAAGCTACTGATATTCCTATTATACACTCACCTAAAGGATTATTAGGAACACCTGTTCAATTTCTCATTAATGTATTATCTAATCAACCAATCATATGGCAGTTGCTTAAATGCATTTATGGGTGTGGTCCTGGTCAAGACAATCTCCTGAACTCCAAACTGAATGTCAGAATGGGAAAGAAAGGTGATTTAAGCAA
>JABFEA020000001.1:12249976-12260288 GCA_019775915.2 Cyphomyrus plagiostoma | reverse complement strand
GGGTGTGGGCGCGCCGGCGCCGGCGGGCGGGGCCCCCCCCCCCCGGGTGATGTTCATGTGTGCCCATGTATGATGTGGCTCTTTGTGGTAACACAGTAAAATTTGGCTCTTGGTCTCTGACTGGTTGGCCACCCCTGATGTAGCAGATGTTTACATCAGAAACGGGACCGCATCTCTTGACCTACACTCATTTCCCGGGCTGCGAAACGAGAACATACGGATTACGTTGTCAAAAATGTATCACAACATGACCGAGAAAACAACACTCCAGTTTATGCTCAGACTGAAACCACATACCGTTTCTCCAGTATTAATGGCCCCAATCAAAATGCTGAAATATTTTACTTCCCATAACCACAGGGGATTCTTATTCCACACAGCAGTATTTCGAAACTTTTGCAAACAGAGGGATATGTAGGCGCCTAGCGAAGCCAGGGAACCACGGCAGGCCGAGGAACACGCTGACGGCACCATGCCTGCGATCGGGACACAGACAGCAGAGTGAGGAATCACCCCGTCAGGCAAGCCATGCCACTCCCACTGCCCCACACAGACATTCATCTGCACAAACAAAAGCATTTAACCTAAATTTACATTTACTAGTTATAAATATGCCAACTTGGAACCTGCAAGGCTCTTTCCTAAAAAACACTACATAAAAAATGCTTCAAGTGGCATTGTTCTCAAAATTTGCCCCCCCCCAGACAACAGATTCAGGCACTAAACTGAGGTTTAAGCGCTGCAAAGCATGCCGACGTGTGCCTCTGCTCTGTAACTTAGCGCACGGTGAACCAGCCACAGAACGACGTCGTGATTTAGGGGGAAGGGATGGATGAAATATTCAGCCACCCAATAGAAGGGTCTATCCATGTTACTTGTACTTCAGTGTTTTCGTCTGTCCCCTGTGAAATACAAATACACTCTTTCACTCTAATAGCCTGTCATCTGCTCCAAGCATTGTCTGATTCACCAAGTGTTCCGCATCTCACTCCTGGGAGGGAGGGAGTGGCAGAAGGAGAGAGAGCGAGAGAGAAAGCCTGAGACAGAGAGGCCTGGTCTTTACGGTGAATATTAATCCGATGATCTATAAGTGAAGAAGATGCTGGTGGCTGCTGCACCCAATTTATTAGCCCTGTTAGCAACAGGTGGAAAATCACGGGAATGTAGTTCAATGCGAGACCACGCAGACTGCCTGCATGTCGCTAACCAGGTGGAGGACACCCACCCACACACACACACACACACACACACACACACACACTTACAAATGCACACACAAACACACAGGGCAGAGGTTAGGGTCACAGGAATGCCGTTCCATGCGAGACCAGGCCTGCACATTGCTAACCGGGTGGAGGACACCCACCCACCCACACACACACACACACAAACACACACACACACAGCAGAGGTAAGGTTCACAGGAAACCAATAAGAGTGGCATTACTCCCCCAGGAACACGAGGCCCACTGCGAGGCAGACAAAGACAGGCAGACAGAGAGACAGACCCCTAGCAGCAGGATACAGCGGCACGGACACAGCGCTATCGCCAAGGGAGAAAAGGCTTCCTCGACTCTCACTGATTCAGGAAGAAAACAGTTAAATGGTCATATGAATGATAATGCAGCCCAAGGAGATTCTCAGGACTGGCAGGCTTGGTATCTGGGTCAAGTCAAAAATCTGTCTGACACAGAAGCAAAACAAATTTCCCCACTGTCAATATTGATATATTTGCTAGATATTAGATGGCGGCTCTAACTACAACCCGAGCATTATTTCCATTAATTAACAAAGACATGCAGGCCTTGTATTGCCGCTACAGTCACATGTGTATACATGTACATACGTCATTTAGTGACATTGTTTTTAAAAAGACAATGTTAAATATTTTTAAATGTCGTGAGTCAGCCACATGAACGACACATGGAGGGGATTACGCCACTAAGGGATGGCACCGTTATGCAAGGGATTACCATGTCGCCCGGGGGGGTTGTAGGACCCATGTGCTACTAACAAGATGAGGAGGTGGGCATTGGGTGAGTGGAGCTGTCCATAGGCATATGTCAGAGCATCCAGAGAAGCTGACTGGCCAATACTGTCCTATAATATATTCTTATTAATAAAAATGGAATAATAGATGATGTTATTGTAATAACAACCTTTATCCAATCACAGTGACAGCAACGATGTTCATTTATGATCAAAAAGATTATAATCGTTTTTATACACAAATGTACAAAAAATGCAGTTCATGGTAAATAGTATTTTAAACATTTCTGCAATAAGATTAAAAACACAGTGCTAGACTTGACTTACTACTGTATAAGCTTCGAGTTAATAACATATTTCAGTTGGTTTAATGGTTCTGCACAGTTTACTCAACCAGTCTGTAATATATATGATAATAATACAAATGGTCATCGCTCTGCATCAGGACAACCTGCAGCAGGCATATTCATGAATACTTAAATGTTTGTTTTGAATTTTTAATCCTGGACTCATTGTGAATTATTCAGGAGTAAATACAGAATGCACTGAGAAATGCAGAAAGACTGATGCAGGGGGGACCGTGATTCTGCCAAGGGGTCAAGCGATACGACAATCCGACAGTCTGGCATAGTGAAAACAGAGCTGGTTTTATAAAGATCATGTTTATAGGGTAACAAAGGTGAAATATGTCCCCCGAAGACTAACATGAAAACTACTGCGACTGTAGGATGACTGATAAGGTAATTAAACAGGTAACTATCATTTGAGTCCACTTCCCCTACAACGTGTTCCTTGCTCCATTAGACAGTCAGTCTGAAAAACGTCAGGCCAGCTTCCAAAGCCAGCCTCTTAGTAACAACCTTTTAGAAGATGGTCACAAATGGAGGAAAAGTGCTTCAACCCTGGAATGATTCATGGACCATAAGAATAAACTCAAGTTACATCAAGATCTTAAAGTGCAATTAAGTCATTACAGAAAGAAGTGTGTTTTATACTTTAAACAACAGATGGCATCTACAGAGAACATGAAAGGTACAGTCTTCCAAAACATGTACACGCTCTCTCAGCCAACACACTCAAAAGCAGGTCCTTCATGAAACGTACTCCAACACGTAGACAGCATCCATACTATCCACCTGAGAGCCAGACCTAGGCATTTTTTCATTCCAAATTGTGTTCATGTGAAACAAAATTTCACTTTTGTCAAATCTTACAGTATGTATAGGCTGATATAAATCTTCACTTTAAAAAGGTGACAGAAACTGACAGCAGTAACTATGGCGATGACAAAAACAGTGACCTCCCACGTGAGGAACTGTTTCACAGCCTGAGGAATCCATTTCTGGACATTCTCTGAGCATCTCGTCCATTCTCGATGGTTGGAAAGGAGAACTTAGCACTCAGGGTGCTAAAAGTGGAGGTTCGTGAATATCTTCTTGTAGTGACTAGACTGAGAACAACACAGCAGGGTTCTGCACTGGGCATTGAGTATTTCTTAATGGTTTAGTCAAGGAAACGTGTGCCATGGTCTGCCGGCAGGATTCTCGCTGAGTTGTGTCAAAGAGAGTCATGCAATACCTGAGGGTTTCATCTGGGAAGCACTAACCTCCGTGCGTGTCTGCTCACCTTTTCTCACGCCAAAGTAAGAAATTATTTTGAAGATATACGAGCCACTGGCAAATTCTTTCTGCCATGAATAAACATTATTCTCAAGCTGTGAAATTAGAGATAGAGGTCTTCTATATCTGGACATGACGGATAACGGCTGGAGAGGACGCACCGCGTCATGTAGCCTGAGCAACCAATTACATGAGCCGAGCAGATAAGAGAAGCTTAAAGCCAGCATTACCCAAGAAATATAAGATGTTGAGGTGTGTCAGCTTGTTTGCTTTCCAGACTTGCCATCTCTAACACGTACGGCAACTTATCACAGTCCTGGCTCTATACGCTGCCGTTGGGGTCCATCACAGCAAGACGGTGGCAGAAAAAAGCAGACAGACATCCAAATTAAAGATGCCTATTCTACCTCAAGACTGGCTGACCTACGAAACGCCATCACAGATTAATCTGGTTAGGACTGAACTTTGCAGCTCTCAAAATAACCATTACATAGCACTAACTCTCCCACTACTGGTTCTTTCTGGCATTATTCAGGCAGGTTGAGATGATGTGGGCGTCTCTGAGATTTCAGCAAACCCTTCAACCGAAACTGGCAGAGTTGTTTTTTTCTTCCCCCTTCTTCCCCTCCTTGCCCTGAGACACCAAGGGTCTCCATCACCGAGGGAGCCTTCGTTATCCGCCACAGTGACGGCAGGAGACTGCCATGCCAACAGGTCCGAGACAGCCTCTTCCAAAGTTCTTCACAGGTACCAAGCTACAAACCATTCAGCTGTTTTTCTGATGGCGAAGGCTATGAATCATACTTGCGACAAAACAGAATCTGCATAAAAGCCCAGAGGAACTACATAATGGCTGTGGTTCCGCACAAACAAGAATTACCGCTATTAAGCAAACCGATGTTCCCTTAAAGGACTGAAGATAGAGACAGACTAATTACACTAATTAAATACAGTAACAAAGGCCAATTCCACTGGACTCTGAAAGTTTACCTACAGCCTTTATATAAACCAAGCCTTAAAGGAAAGCACCGGTGATCGTAGAGATCAAAGTCAATGAATTAAGTTTGGAGATGAAGCTCATTAAGCTGCATCTCATGTAAGCTGAGCAGTGTCACAAATCTCAATCATCAACCATAACCAAGGTGGACATTGGCAGCCTGTTGTATTTACTTGCATACCAGAAGAGCGACAGACCAGAGGATGCAGCTATCTGGTTGCAGATCCTTCAGTGGCTTGTGCTTGTATTCTAACAGCGCTTCTGAGGTGTGTCACACTACCTCAGTGACACCTTGAGAGGCGTATCGATCGCCGAGGACCACCGAGGTGGTGGAGATTCCTTGGGGAACAGATTCGACACCAATCTGCTGCAGGGGAACAATCCTCAGACGCTCTAACATTTCCAATTTAACGACATTTAAGCTTATTTCTGTTTTCTTCTTTAAAGAAGTCTAACCTTGCAGATCAGATGTAGGTAAATAACTTATATGAAAGTGTAAATACTAGGCTTTACTGGTGCCCTCAGGCAGCTCTGCATGTAACACCGACCAGCCAAATTCTTTATTAAATTCCCAAAAGACGTTACTGAAAGATAGAAAAGGGTAGTGTAAAGAAACCACAAAATACAGGCTAAACCAAATTACTGTTTACCACCTAATGAACCCCACTTAGAATGTGTCTTTTTGGGTGGGGGGGATGCTTTTTGACACTACTCCATAATCATTAACCAGTTAATGGACAAATTAACCTGCAGTGTGTTTTCAAGAATATAAAGGCAGATTCCTGGGCAGCATTTAAAAAAAACAAAAAAAAAACAAATATGCTTCATATACACTAGAAACACCCACAGCTGATCTGTGGGTCCACTTTAAGAAATGTCCCCAGTACCATTAGGAAGGGTTGACTGCTATTACAGTCCCTGAGGTCTGGTTTCTGGAGAAAATACGATAATGCGCATTCTCATAACCAGACACCAAAACACTGGATCCATGTTCATTGGATCGGTAAGAAGACATAGAGAAAACTGTCCATTTCTTGATGACTGAGGAGTAACTTGACTAGCATAGTGTGATGGCGTAAGACGTCGTATATCTGCGGCAACACAAGAGAAATGAGATTCGGGGCCAGTGTGGAGTTTGAGCCTCAATAGCCTTAATTCAGGATAAACGACAAAGGTCTCACTTTGGAAACCTTCAAAAATCTAGATCATTTGATAACAGAAGAGTACAGAAGCCTATATGCTTGGGGTCTGTTTTATCAGTCAGTCATCCTCCTGTGAAAACTGATATACCAGGAACTGGAGCACAAGGATATGTAAAGGCCGAGCTAAAACGGCGTCCTTCAGCCTGCGAACACCTCAGCAGCCAGGGAGGCACAGTAGCCAGTGCCTTTTATGTCAGTACTTAATGACTCCTTTATGTAAGGATTTGTGGTGTTGTATTCAAACACAGCTGGAAGGGAGGCTGAACAAAAGCTATATATGAACGGAATTCTGTTCTGAAACAAACATTGCAAACTCACAGTTAGATATACACATTTTTACAGAGATGCAAAGTTGTCTTTAAAACTGCAAAAACATTTTTTTAACTGGAGTAAAGGTAGACAACAATGTAAAACTCTCCTACTTAGCTAATTTTTACAAAGATATCTGCCCTTGATCTCATTCTTCCATATGTATATAGCGCTGCAAAACTTTTTGCACTATTTGTTTATTGTTGGTCATGTCTACATGTTTGCATGAAGGAGCTGCTCTTAATCTCATTATACATGTCTATAGTGACAATAAAAGGCATTCATTCATTAATTCATTCATTTATTCATTCATTATACAGTAAAAAAATATATTTTATTTAATGCTTGATATGGGAAGCAGAAGTACTTAAGGAAACCTCACCAACAAATCCCTACCTAGTTCTTTACCATTATAATGCACTTGCACAGTGGTATTTTGGGACAAGCAGAGACTGAATTTGGGGTCGACAGGGTGCCAGGATCTATAAAGACATCAGTGGAGGCAGCACAGGTGAGTGATTGAGGTAGAGTCAGGGAGCTGTTCGAGGCAGAGTCAGGCTGCTGATCGAGGCAGGGTCAGGCTACTGATCGAGGCAGAGTCAGGCTACTGATCGAGGCAGAGTCAGGTTGCTGATCGAGGCAGAGTCAGGTTGCTGATCGAGGCAGTCAGGCAGGTGATCGAGGCAGAGTCAGGCTGCTGATCGAGGCAGTCAGGCAGCTGATCGAGGCAGAGTTAGGCTGCTGATAGAGGCAGTCAGGCTGCTGATTGAGGCAGAGTCAGGTAGCTGATAGAAGCAGAATCAGGTAGCTGATCGAGGCAGAGTCAGGCTGCCTGTGAAGCCAGGATAGCTGCTAATCCCAGCCTGCGGAAACACAGAAACCAGAAGCTGCAAGGCCAGCAGGATGAAAATGGAGGGATAGCAAGTCAAGGGCCTCAACTAATCTAGGAATCGCATACTAATTAATTCCCTGAGCACATTTCTGCCCAACAACACAGATTTCTGACCTGTGTTTAGCACTTTAAACTGAGCAGATGCAAAACTCCAATAAATTTGGACAAAACAGATCAGAAAAACGATTCACCAAATGTGTTGTCCAAAACGAAAAACAACCACCACCACCAACAACAACAATAAAAACATGCTGGCATAATATCACAGACAGAAAGCCAAACACCCCTGTGGATATGAGAATCTATTGGATAACTACAACAGGCTATGAATTTAACAGTCTGAGTCGTCCAGGACACCAAGACCCCACATCAGGACCCCCACCACTTCCCCAGCCACCTGGTGAGGAGGGTGAGGACGACTTTTAAAGAGCTTCTGCGTGCAATAAAGATGCAGAGCAAACCGGAGCTCAGAAGAAAGTGGGATGAGAAGCACAAGGTAAAGCAGGAACACTCCTGGAATATCAACGTCTGTATTTTTTCCCCCATTTAAGATACAGCGCAGCAAGTTGCCCCACCAACCAGACCAAGATGAAGCAAGTGTCAGGCCTCATCAGGAACACTTCCCACAGGCAAGTGTGAGAACAGCGGGGGCAAATACGAGGCCTGAGACTTTTGTAAACATTCATTGGCGGTATATGCTGTAGCGTGTCTGCAGGGTGCGTCATACAACTCAAAGTGAGACCACTAGCCTGTGAAAAAGCCATTCTGAAAACAGTCCTGCTCACATACACCACACAGCCCATGTGACCCCAATACGGATGCACAGATCCCCACAAGGTCACCTGAGCACGTCTTCTAAAATAACACTGGCTTTCATGAAAGCAACAGGCCGTCAGCCGTAATACTGCTATGTGCAAACTACTGAACATTACTAATGCAACTCATCAACAGCTGGCATCAAACCATCAAAGAAGATGTACAATGAATGGCATCCATTTCTCAGTACCTGTCTTTGTCCACAATATTATGACCCCCCTGAATTGCTCAATAAAATAGAAAATGTACCTGCATTTTCAGATTATTTTTTTTAATGTTCCATGCACAGAGGCCCTCTGAGGGCTCTGAGCAGCGAGGCAGTCCAGAGCAGGCGACACGCAGGTGACAGAGATGTGATCCATCAGTCGAGGCATGACCGGCACATGTTATAAACGGATTTGTTCTCTGGGGAGATGAAATGACAGCGGCTTCCACACTGTCACTGTAGTGTTGTGCATCTCATCAAAGTGGCAATATGATTTCACAGCCTCTGTGTCGGGACGCCCCAATCATCAGCTAACCCAATAAGGAGGATTCCGGTTATATCAGGAATAACAAGGTGATGGTGGGGGCGGGGGGGTGGTGAATAATAAACATTCCACAATATACATGCAGGCAGCACTCACATGTATGTGCAGACGTCTGCATGGGATGTGGATTGCAGCCTAAATCTTGAGAACAGACTTGTACCAATAACACGACAGGCTGCAGGTCACATGACACACTGGTGACGGCATTGGGGGGGGGGGGGGGCATTATGCATGTGGGCATCTGTTGGGCACGTGCTGAATGTGGCTCAAACTGTGGTCGTTTGGCTCATAACGGGCAAGACAAAGAGGACTCAAAGCTCCTGCTTCTGAAAGCTCTCCCATAATCACGGTGGACTCCAGCAAAGTGGGTCAAACTCCACTACCCATCTGCCCAGACGGGCCACAATGCATAAGGCTGACAGGGATAAAATCAGAATCAAAGACCATGGGGGTCTTGGAAATACACACTGAATAAATGAGTGTTACTTTTATATAGTGCCGTTTAAGACACCTGAAGTACTTCACAGAACCAATGGGGAGCCACTTCAACCACCATCACTGTGTGACACCAACCTGGAGGATGCGACGGCAGACATCCTGCACCAGTACTCTCACCACACAGTAGCTAATTTGGTGAAGGGGCAGTAGAGAATTCACCAATTAAATACAGCGGATCATTAGGAGGCCAGATCTGATTGGGCTACAGTGGGCAATTTTAGCCAAGACAACAGGCTAAAACTATTATTTGAAAGATGCACATTGACCCTTTAGTAGTAGTGAAAGTAGTAAAGGTAAAGAATTGCAATTGTTGACACATCACAGCACACAGCAACGAAATTCAGAGCCCAGAGAGCAGTGCATGGTGGCGGTAACTTGCTGGTCAGAGATTCAAACCAGCAATCTTCCAATCACAAGCACACTTCCCTAACCTTTAGGCCAAGACCTCAGAGGGTCGGGATCGTGGTTTTAAGTCTCATCCGAAGGACGGCACCATTTATACAGCACAGTGCCTCCGTCACTGCACTGGGCCATTGGGATCCACACTGACCACAGGATGGGCTCCCCTGTTGACCACAGTGTCCCCATCACTGCACTGGGGCATTGGGATCCACACTGACCACAGGATGGGCTCCCCTGTTGACCACAGTGTCCCCATCACTGCACTGGGGCATTGGGATCCACACTGACCACAGGATGGGTTAACCTGTTGACCACACTAACACCTCTTCCAGCAGCAGCCCAGTTTTAATAGTTGGTCTCCCAGAGTAAACATCTAGTCCTAGTAGTATTTTCCCTTATTAAAAAAATAAAGACATAATCATGAAAGAGGGAATAACAGCATAATAAAAATGATTACGGCACTGCGGAATATGCAGAGTGGCAGTGTGGTGGCGATACGGCCTCAGCAGGAGCACGGCCGACCGCCATCGCCGACGGTAACTCAGTGGTGGCAGAGCACCAAGCTTTTCTCTAGAAGTTCATTATTTAATGGCGTCAGGTCAATACCCAGCCAGGGGTGTTTTAATGCCCATTATTACCATGAAAACTCACTCACTGGCCAGTACAGTAACAATACTGCCAGAGAGCATTATTACCGCTCTTAATATTATTATTATTATTATTATTATTATTATAGCACCCATATTCTAACTTATCAGGATTGCTGGGGGGTACTGGAGACCATCCCAGACACCACAGGGAAAGACTGGAGTACATCCTGCATGGAATGCCAGAGAATAAATAAATAATAATGACATAAAAATTAAGATGACTATGATGATGATGATGATAATCCATCCATCCATTTTCCAAACCGCTTATCCTACTGGGTTGCGGGGGGTCCGGAGCCGATGATGATGATGATGATGATGATGATGATGATGATAATAATAATAATAATAATAATAATAATAATAATAATAATAATAATAATAATAATAATAATAATAATAATAATA
>JABFEA020000001.1:12212371-12237581 GCA_019775915.2 Cyphomyrus plagiostoma | reverse complement strand
AAGGCAATTCTGAAGGCGAAAGGGGGTCAAACACCGTATTAGTATGGTGTTCCTAATAATCCTTTAGGTGAGTGTATGTCGTACAAAATCCAAAGGTTTGATTACAAAAGACCGCTTTGCGTAACAAACCTGTTTTTTTTCTAAACAATTTAAAAGAAAGATTCAGTTTAAATCTTATAATACCAAACCTACACTTCCATGATGCTCCTTATTTAGGATAAGATCTTAGCAAAATAAAGTAGAATAAAATAAAAGTGCAACGCTTTTGTTTTATCTGAAAACCACTGTGGTCCCTTGAATAATTCATGCCCTTTTCCACCACTTCATTTTTCACACTGTCACAAATGTTAAAGTATCTCAAAACCAATTTTCTTAAAATCCCTGCACCAAGGAGTGGGAGGATCTATTTCCAGGCATTTCAGAGCCACATCTCTCCAGTGGCAGTTTTGGGTCCAGGACAGACCAGACGTCTGGCACCCATGAGCCTGATTCCAGCATGATTAGCACACCTTTGGCAACATATCAACACCCCCCCACCCCAACAACCACAGTCCTCAAGAAACGCTGCCAGGTTAACACCTCCAGAAGCAAACGGTGCGGCCAGCAAAGCCGCCCTGGCTCACTCGCTTCCAGAGCTTCACTGGACTTACAGGGCGTCACTTGCTCTCCCTCCAATCATTTCCTACCATTTCCAGCAAAGCACACCTCCATATTCAAAACTATTGAAATCATTACAGTCAAAAGATGAATATTTCAAAGGAAAACATACATCCCAGGAACACTTCGGATAACTATATTTATCCATTCAGCAGATGCATTTATCCAAAGCAACATGCAACTGAGAGGCAGCATCAGGCAATACCCGGAGCAACTGGGGGTGATGGCCTTCCTCATCAGCCCAAAGGTTACGGGCACAGGGGCCTAACACAGCGAGCCAGACGTCGGCCCATGCTAAGTGTGCAGGTGTAGAGTGAGCACTTACAGGTGTGGGTAAAAGCCAACAGGAAGGTTGCATCTGCCCCTCACACTGGTGTTACTAAGGTGTGTATGGCGGGGTGGGGGGTTACGTGTCATCATGGCACAAAAGATAGTGAAACATTTGCGCTCGTGTCATGAATCTCTGAGAGCGCAGGGCTCCCACTGTAAGCACTGAATCTACATTCCTGTGTGGAGATGAGGCAGGGTGAGGATGTGCTGGGGGGGGCAATTATGAAAACTTGACAGAGGGACTCCCCTGGTCAGCAAATTATATGGAGAGGGGACACTGCCCCTGGTCGTAAAATTTCACTGAGGCTGGAAGATGATGCACCTGGCCCTCGGTCGTGTTCCTGGCGAGGAATGTGGTGCGGAAGGTAGGCCGTCCAGCCGCAGTAACTGAGAATATGACCCACAAACACACTCCCCTTCGGAACCCATTCCCCCCTCCCCCAGGCCTGCCCTGCCCCCCTTCCCATCCTGGGATTCTCATGATAAGAGGGTCTTATCAGCAAGCAGCGTGCCGAGGATTAATGGATGGAGGTGGATGGAGAGCAGTGGTGTGGGATGGATGCTGCGATCCACGCCAGGCATGGGTGCATCCTTCAAAGGCTCGCCGCAGAATGCCACAGGTCAGGGCTGCCTCAATATGCTCGCTATGTTCCTGCGTTTGCTTCGCTTACGGTCATGTGTTCCCATTCCAAATAATCCAAGCGATGCTTTCTTTCTCGCAAGGATAATCGTGGTCTGGGCATGGAGTCGGTAGGCCAGCTTAGCCGTATCTCAGGAGACCAGCACACAAGAGAGTGCCAGTGCTGAGGCAGATCCAGGCTTCCTGTCCTCTGTTCTCCGGAGGACCCAGCCTCCCGGGATCCCCACATCCGCTCTCCTGCTCCCGGCCGACCTCTGGCTGACCCCTCGACCTTCCTGCATGCGCCTTCATGTCTCACCGCAGTACAGGCGCAGGGAACGAAGAGGCGAAGGCTGATCCAGATACTGCGCAGAGATCTTTCCTGGTACCGTTTGGGCTGCAGATGCAGCCCCCTATTCAGCCCCAGTTCCCACACATCAATACGTTATGAAAACTTGCTAAATTAGGCTCCACGAAGCTGTTACTAAGCAGACCTAACACCTACTCTTAGAAGGACAAAATGCATCACTCAGCTGCAGGACTCCAAACAGGGGTTGGGCAGGCCAAGAAGAATCTTCATTTTTAAAACATATCAAAGTTTTTTTCAAAAAGTTATTCATTACACACGTGTCACAACAGAGCCATTGATCACGCTCCTCCCTGAAGGTAGAGCTTCTGATGGCCGGCTGCCCACTTCCACCCGGTAGCAGCCAACCGTCTCTCCCACGTCACCCGATCTGCTCCTGCTTTGCTTAAAATCCCTGTGCAGGATATTCAAATGACTCCTCAGTGCTGTCAGCTGTCTACTTCAGTCAAAATAAACCGACAGCTTTTACAGGTACGCAATGACTCTGCATACAATGATATAACCGAGAGAAAAACATCAATGACAATACAGGGGGCAGAGGTGGCGTAAAGTTTCAAAATCCAGAGAAGCATTTCAGGTCAGCAAAATGGACAGTATCTTCTGGTTGGTCAGTCAGTGATTCTGCTGGTGATGTAATCCCTGCCCCCCTCCCAATGACAGGAGATGCATCCCACGCTGTCAATCACCAGCAAGTGGCCACGCCCACCGGTTCACTTAACGGTGCGGCCAGGAAATGCATCGCGAAGACCAGACAGTGTGCTGAGAGCAACAGCGGTGGACCCCTGTTCCCATCCGCCTGGGCTGGAAGACACTGCACACCAAAAACAACAAACTAAGAAGCTCAGAAGTTGAGCCTTCACAAGAACAACAGTGTTTAACATTTGTGAAAAGTGACAGCATTTATGAAAAGTGACACCCTGTTAAATTAATACTCCTGGGGAAAGACACATTGCAGCTGCACAAGGAAATATGTAGAATCACATTCTTTTTATTAATATCTCACAGGAAACAAGCCATGGTATTATTATTATGAGCCGTTCCTTTAAATTCACACATGCACAAGCCAAAGGAGCAAAGGCCGGGCCCACGACAGGACACCCCACTGTGCTGTTATTCAGCACCACAGAAATATGTCAGCGCGACAGCGGCCCCTGGCTGTGCAGGGGACACAGCGTGGGCGAGCTCCCCGATTCCAGCCCCAGCCGAGGCATCATTCAGGTATAAGCGAAACAGCCCCCAGTCCCCGGCAAGATGCCAGGCATCCATTAACATGCAGAGAGCTCGTGGTACTCAAGCGGGGACTCAACATACACAATGCCCCACTCCTTACCCACAACAACACAAACAACACAAAGCCTGGCGTCTCCGTTTCTTGCTGGAACACATTCAATTGCAGGAGCAGATTGTTGTCAGCCATTGTTCTGTTGAATAATTTATGCGGACACAATAAAAGCAAAATTACCATGACGACAAGTTTGAGTTTGTTGAAGCTGCAAAGAGCGAGTTAAAAAGAACGAGGGAGTTACGTTTCAGTACAGTCAGGACAACAATGCCCCCCCCCCCCCCACCAAATCTCAAAAGAAATGACAAGGAGATACAAGCAGTTTGTGAATACGGGTGTAAGATGTACCAAGATCCAGAAGAATAAAGGTGTAGATCGGATTAAAAGCAGCACAAACTGTCTGGGTTATTCAGGTTCACAATGCTAATAAACAGGATAGTGAAACTCTTCAAATCTGCTTCATCTTGTAGACGGGGTCAAGGACACGACAGAGGATTTCCAGGGCTCCGGCTATCAGGGCTAATCTTCCCAAAGGAAATCCTGGGGACTGATTCTACGAAAAGCAAACTTTACCGGTGATGCTCTACAAGACAAAAACAAAGACAGCCTCCAAAGCGGCATGTCAGCGAGGCGCCTCACCAACATCTCCGAATGTCGCTGCGAGTGTCCGGCTCCCACACGGCCTTCTGAGCCGCAGTCAGCGTCGCCTCCGCAGGGGACACCCCCGGAAAGCCAGAGCAATCGCTCTGACTTCATTTGCAAGTCCAGGCCCATAAATCATTACTGGGGCGAAAGGACAGCCTCATAACTTTCTCATTACCTCTGCTGGCCTGAAGAGGTGATGTTTCACTCCACAAATAGAGTCTGCGGAGGCTAACGAGGAGCGGAGGGGGTTGACAACGAGGTTAGTGGTTCAGGAGGCTGACATGATTTGCATAGAGAAGAAAAGCCAATAAAGCATGATGATGTAATTAACACTGAACCATTAATGTCCACCTGACATGAACTGGTATGAACCCTTGAAAAAATGATGTAAGCCAAACATGAAAAAGTCAGAAGTAAATTATCAGGAACATTAAATAATAGGCATACTGCATATACAGCAAATGTCTCAGTCAGATACTTCATTATAGACTCTAAAACTTGGGAAAGACTTCTGAAAACATGGGATAAAAACGCTATAAAAGCAATGATGGCTGTCGATGTAGGTTCAAGAAACGCCCACATCTGCCGCGTGCGTGCTTTCCACCCACAGAAGAGCCTCCCATCTCGTCTGAGGTCCTCCTGAAATCACCACAATTAACTGGCAGCCTGTCAGCGGACAGTCTCATTAATGGCACTCAGTGGCAAAGTGACAGAATCTGAGGAGTGGAAAAATGGGCTAATAACAGACAGACAGGCTGACGATTAAAAACACGGACACGCACGAATGGCTCGGACACATCGAGTCGCAGCGATTCGACACCGTCCAACGTGCCTAATTTGTCAGCTTATACAAGTGCATTTATTTGCGAGGAAACTGCCTGTAAAGACACTGATATAACAAAGGACTGGCAATTACTGTCAACAGCAGTTGACAGTAAAGTCCAGAGCCATGACATTAATGAAGGAATGAAAATAGTTTATTTTATGGTAATGACAGTGGTGTGCTCTCTGACCGGGACTCTCAGGTCCTCAGGCTGAGTCACACTGATGACTGCAATAAGCTACGATTTATAGTTCTGATTAGCAGCTGCAAAGTAGCTGTTTGCATTCTACCAATAAAATACATTTACACGCAGGCCTATCAGATATATGCACTGAGAAAATCAAAAGCATCACTCTTCAAATGCTGGTATGCAGTCATAACAAAGTACCAGGGGTACAAGCAAATTAATGACAGCATTCTAATTAAATGAATGTTACAACAAAACTGCTACAGCAAGCTATTAGAGTGACAGCTCCCTTGTGCATCTGTTAGGCCATGGCGCCCTCTGTTGGCTTCTTGTAATAACAACAATAGATCTGCTTGTTTTAAATACACAGTCTTTAGACTACCTGAGGCAGATTAAAGGAAGATTATAAGAAAACATTAAACATCTATTGTGCAAGGTGTAATGCTCAACACAGAAGACTGTCACTGGTCACCACTGCTTATTATTAATATTGATCATTTAGAATGATTATCTTTAACACCAACCAAAATACATCAATATTTAACTGAGATTGTAAACAATATGTTCTTACAAATAACATGAAATGCTCCTATAGCTAAAATTTCTGACTCTGACAAAAACACCAACAATAATCAGACACTGAGTTTATGCAAAAAGGCATTAATCTTTACCTGCCAAATCTTTCAAACATCCAAGTTAATGACTTATGTGATCCTTTGAGCAGACCTACTGACTAACATGCAGCTGAAAAGCACCCCCCCAAACTAAAGTAACACACATATCCCCCTCCCCAAGTCCCATCAGGCTTTATCACTCCCCCTGGACACACAGGGATCACCTATCCTTTGTGGGGCTGTGGAGAGCCTCGAGAGATGGCAGGACCCCTAATTCAGCCATTACTGCAGTCGGCTTCCTGTCCTGTCAGTCACATTTTATCTCCAGCACCAAACACACAAATATTTGCTCCATGATTAAAACAGCGCCTCCTGTTAACTGAATTCTCAAAGATCAGTGTATGGTCACAATTTCTAAGTCACCTTCAAAGAATCCTTCTTAACTCTCCAACCTTGTGTTCATTACACCAGGGAAATGATCTTATGACTCATATTTCTTAATCCCAGTGACTGCAGAAATTACTGCAATTAGTAGTGCAAAAGAAAAACAAATACAGAATGCATTCAATAAAACATTTTGCTAAATATTTCACTTTGAGGTAGTGCTGGGCGATAAAACGATATCTATTTTTAATTGATAAAAAAATTAGGACGATCACACAGACTATAAAACTCGAACAATCAAATTTGCTCCGTTTTAGAGAATGCGCTGAGACAGACAACTCGATGGCCTATTGAGCAGAGGTTTACTGAACGCCAGCACAACAGCCAATCACCGACGATGTGTAATTTTGCCCATCCTCCCTTAAATAAGCAATGGGCGTGTTTGACTTGGGTTTAGGTCTGTCTGCAGCTGACGCAACGTGGAGCGCGACCTGGCTCCGGCTGCAGGGGTGGAGTATAAACTGACAGCAGGCAAGTCGGACAACTTCTACTCCTCATAGTCTGAGACCTGTCTGCAATGGCGGCACTGCCAGAAGGGTGTAGATAAATCTATATAAATATCACCTGCATGCACATTACTTCCGTCACAATAACCAACTCCTGATACAAACTGCTAGCAGTGAATAAAACTATTGTGTATAGTGGCTCTGTGTAAAAAGATAGCTGCCAGGAAAAAGATCAAATACATGTATTTCAAGGATTCAAAGTTTTCATTGTCATGTACAGAGTACAATGCAATTCTTACTTGAATGCCTTCTTCACAGACTGGACAATTAAACAAATTAAGCAAATAAAGCTTAACAAATAAAGCAGTGCAACATTACAGTAACTAACAATAAATAAACCACTAGCTCACGTGTACTGTTAGAGCATCTATGTAACTTATTTAAACTTTATTTTACCAGGTAAATGAACTGAAACCAGTTCTCACTGCTTTACGTGCTTTTCAGGAGAAATAGCAGATAACGCACTGGAACTTCCTGGAATACAAACGTCATGCGTGTGACGAAAATTTTCAGCCAATAAGGGCAAAGTTGTGTTGTCATGGAGGCGGTTCCAATTTATGCTGCACAGTCTGTCTCAATTCGTCTTGCTCTCGGGAGGATTTTGTACTGTCTCTTTTTTTTGGTGGAAGAACATGATTCCCACATTTAAAACTGACTGCACCTATTAAATTAGACACAAAATAGGGCCATTAAGGAGTTTGGCAATCTTGGATAATCAGGGACATTATTGCTATAAGTAGTGATTGCATTTCTGACAAATGGGACCAAACAAACAAAAGGGTTTACTTTTTTTTGGATACAGTTTAGGGTATCAGCTTCAGGCGGTTAAAGAATAATGGTACTGGGGTTAATAACATACTGTTAACTATGGGCTCTCACATGGGACTGGACCAGTCCAACAGGGTCTGAAAGAGCCAGGAAAACCTCCGTCAGCTTGTCTTGAGACAAGCATCACCACAAACGGAAGAAAAACGAAACTCACCTGCAGAACAGAGCAAACATATCACACCCCCCCCTGACCTGTCACTGCATCCCCATCTGTTAAATCTTTCATGACTATTTAAATAGGCATTATGATGAAGGATAAACGGCCAGCTCTTGTCTGGTGAGAGGGGTTTCCTTCCTGTTCTGCAAAACCAGGGGCACTACGGGACAAACTAGTGAGGATCAGTTTTCTTCAAGAAAAACTGATATAATGGATAGATAAACATCAGACACGTAACAAGCTCCTTTAAGGTCTTAGTCTTGAAGTACAATTTAATGAATCACAGGTGGTGTAGTTAGCGCACCGCCACTTACTAGTTATAATTATTATAACTTGAAACAATGTAACTTTTGAGGTTACGGGTGTAAAAAGCTACCTGAGTTAGTCAGAATAAGACCTTTGTCTGAATCAGGGTACCTGCTCATTGTAGTCAAAAGCTAGCAGAAAATAGGGCATCAGTCACAAATATTTCCAGGTTTGTTTTCAGTACAAATACTCTCATTTAGATTCAGGTATACAGAATTCCAGGTTCAGAGTGTAGGATTTGAGATCAGTCAACCAACTCATGGTGTATTTTAATGTACATTTGAAATCACTGTCCTTCTGGAAGACCCCGTCTCCTTGCAGGGGAAATATGGTGTTTGGCCAGAGAATCTTGGTGCACAAAAGCAATGTGTGTCAGACAATCACAAATGGTCTGTCACAGAACCAGTACTGCTCATCAAACTCAAGCTTCCGTTTTTGTCGATTGAGCACAGAAAACCCAGCAATGTCTTTTTTCTTAGCAATCCTTACATAAACGCCGCTTTCAGCGAGGTGATGTTCCGTGACGTTTTCGGAACCTTTGTGGCAGCTTTAGACTGCCATTGACTTCCCACACCAATTCTGTGGCTGTTGACCTTCCCGTATCCTAGGAAACGCCAATTCTTTTTTTCGAACAGAATGTGTTGATACAGACTGAGACTTTACTCGCACTCTAACATTTTGAAATATTTATAATCCAAGTATGTCTTAATAAAAGTTTGAAACACTTGTTATGTGTGGCCATTGAAAGGTCTGGGAATGATACAAACATTGTGGACCATATACCAAAACTCCTCACTGGCAAAGGGCAGCCCAGCTGAGAGATTCTGTAAGGACACCTGAGAACCTGCTTTGCCCCTTTGGCAAAACGCCAAAATGATGAAGAACGGGGTGTCACCCCCCAGCAGACAATTTCGTTGGTAAGGCTGACCTTGGAAAAAAAATAATAAAAATACCGTGATATTGAATCAAGCCACCAGAATCTTTAAATATTCTGATACTTTTCAATCATAGTTGAATCAGTGTTGCTCAACACTATATTTTTTTATGCCCATGTTTAGGCTTCTCAGGAGTAATGCTGAAATAATGCTTTATTTGCCATTTGTACAAGTTCGGCTCGTAGGACTTCTTCGTTTTCAAATATTCTACTACTCTTCATTTCAAATATCCTTTTCTCCTACGAGACACACACATAGAGGACAGAGTCCAGCTTAGGGTCAGCCATTTATCCGGCACCTCAGACCATGTTTTCGAGGTTAAGGGGCTTTCTCAGGGCCCCAGAGGTGATGCAGTGCAGCCCATGAGGCCCCCTAGGCAAGTTTCACCGCTGGCACCCCCCGGTGGAGACAAATTAAAATTGGCTGGCGAAGTTGGCGTCCTCTCTGAGAATGGTACCCTAGGCCAGCGTTTCCCAATCTGGTCCTCTGGGAACCCCAGACAGTCCACGTTTTTGCTCCCTCCCAGTAGGGGGTCCCCGAGGATCAGATTGGGGAACATTGCCCTCGGTGGCCACCCATGTTTAGGGATAGGAACCGAAATTAGGTTCCAAATAAGAACCGATTCAAAAATACCCGGTACCGGGTACCCACTCGTTTTTTTTTTTTAAATTTAGGATCTGTAAATCGGCTCTTAAACACCGCATCTGCTAGGACGTGTGTGGTTATCTGCCAGGACCTGTCTTAGTTGAGATTTGCTAGGTTTGTTTAAAAAAAAAGTTAAGCCCAAATACACATTTATTTTACGTGATGTTACTTTCTTCAGTTATTTAATGCAAAATTGTTAATTGTTTTGAAAAAACAGCTCGTCCCTAACGTCACCACTAAACATTACTGCCAGAGAAGAAGAGTGCTAGCAGTGTTCGACATGGATCGCAAACGGTCAAAAGTGTGGCTTCAGTACACTAAAAAAGGAAACGATAAGGTAACATGCAATATATGCACAAAATTGATAAGTTGCTCAAAGTCAAAGGGCTGTACATCCAACCTCACCAAACATTTAAGGCAGCGCGGGATTGATCTGAGAATCCACAGTGTTTGATTTCTTGCAGTCTCCGAGGACGAATAAGCCCTCTTCAGCTCCGCAACACATCATTCACGTCAGCAATAAAAGGAAACATAACCAAAGAAAAAATTGAGGAGTGTCACAGAGCAGTAACCGCATTTGTGATGAAAGGTCTACATCCATTTTCATTCGTCGAATCTTCATCACTTAGGTATGTATATGATAAAAACTAGCTTGTCAATTTTTATATAATACTACTAACAAAAAACAAAAATTAAAGTAATGGAGCTTGACCAAAGCCCTAAGTACAGACCTCAATCCCTCCAGGGACAACTTGTCCAATGTATTGATTCCTGCCTGGTACAAAATGGAAAAGGCAAATATTATATTAGAGCTAAATAATGTTAGAAAAGTTTTTTTGTTTTTTTTCTTACCTTTGTGGAATCTAAAAAAGGAATCCATAAGAACCGGAATCGACAAAATTCAAACGATACCCATCCCTACCTATGTCTCTTAAAGGCACGACTGGCGTCGCTGCTGATGGCAGGATGTAAACCAGTGACCTTCAGCTAGCACAGGAACAGATTCCTAACTTGCAGTACCCCACTGCCCAAAACCCGGTGAGCCGGACTGCAGCGATAGAGAATAGCACGTCAACCCACGGTGTACTGGCTGCCTGCAGTTGCACAGCACTCACAAACATTCCCTTCTATGGCGATGGGAAAGATAAGAGAACATCATTAGGCAGCACTGCATAAACATAAAAAAGCACCTTAATCCAGATGTGCTACCTGGCAACCAAAGCATCACTGAGGGTATGCCTTATAAGACCAGTGAAGGATTGCACATTGTTTACCCAGAATGCTCTTGTAGACCATCTATTACCAAACATTCCCTCAGCACAAACTATTTTCAAAAGACAACAAAAAGATATGACGAATAAAATTTATTTTTTTCTTTAAAAAATTACATGCCGCAGACATTCAATACATAGAGGACTAAAATAGACTACAGGGTCCAACATGCTGCAAAAAATTACAAGTCAGGCCATAATGTCAATCTGAACACGCTTCAAACTACACTATAGTTACGTCTAACTGCTGCTTGTCATGCAAACCTTTATACTCCCTGCAGGATCCGAGGGCTTTATAAGGGTAGCAAAGTGCACCTGGTCAGAACACCTCTGCAAGCCACAAGAGGGAGACAAACACAGGGAGAAAAAGTGTGTCTTATGAGTCTAAGCATCCTACTCGATTTCACGCACCACGGTAGAATCTAGAAGTCTACTTCACCATCTGGAAGCCAGTTACCACCATCATTTCCCCCCCAAGGAGTAATTTGTTAGTCCTTTTTTTTGGACAGACACACTTGATGCATCCTTCATTTGAATCTGAATCTGCCCAACATATGTCTATGCAAGGAGATTAAAATATATGTATGGAATAAGATGTTACCCATTAGACTTGTGAGTGTAGGCTGTGTGGACAGAAATGTTAAATTAAGTTTGCATTTACATTTCCATCAGAGAGTCAGGAAGCCCTGCTGAAGCACACACAGTTCAGTATGCTACACCCTGAAATGCCTGTCTTACCGACGTGATAGCCAACATTTACGCTAAGTGTAACTGGCAGACACAGACGCCTCATGTCCGTGTGTAACAGCAGTGGGTAATAGACCACTCCCCCCCCCCGTATCTCTAAGTCCTCCGTAACTGTTCTCATTTCCCTGGTATACAAATGGTACAGTACTCCAATGTGATGTAATGTTTGGGGTTACCACGATCTGCACTTCATTAACTAGAGCAGTGGGGGCGAGGGGGTTCACTGTGGGGGCATGGAGTGACCATTGGGGAGGGGGAGAGGTATTTTGTTTGTTCTTCATGGGTGAGGAGCAGACAAACAGAACCAACAGAGAGAGAGAGAGACAGAGACAGATCACTAAACCGGAACTTTTTTCTGGGACTAGAACCTTTGTCCAGAACCAGGGATATGTCATGTTCACCCCACAGGAACTCGGCCTGACTAGAGGCAGTTCCAGAACCCTTTTTCAGTCCCTAGAACACAAGCCACAGGGGAGGTACTTATAGCAATGAACTTACTTTGAGTGGTTGACCAGAAGCAGGTGCTGCCTTGAAGGTGATGCGGAAGTGCGGAAAAGGAGATGTAGCAGAGCAAAAATTGAGCAGATGGAATTATTTTTGTAACTTACATTTAATGCATAAATTAATACCGAAACCGTCCCCACCCCGTCCCCAAATGTCCCAAAACTGTCCCCACCCCGACCCCAAATGTACCAAAACTATCCCCACCCCGTCCCCAAATGTCCCAAGACCACCCCGTCTCCACATGTACGCATGTACCCTGTAACAGACCAACTTAACAGTACAGTGTAAAATTAAACATGCCCATCCTTGCTTTTAAATATCTTAATTATTAAATCACTCACTTGATGCTGCTACCAGGGTAAGAAAAAAATATTTAACAGAACAAAAAGACACATAATATAAAAGATGTAAGATTATGCATATATGAGCCACTTCATTATTGTTACCACAGTGTTACCCTGAATTTCATTATCATCCCCACAGAAATACCATAAAGATCATCTCCATTTTTGCTGTTGTATTTTTTTTCCACATTCCTGGTAATTACCATGGATATGTGCCATATTACCGCTAACCCCATTCCCAGGGATTACCATTAATATGTGCTGTATTACCAGTATCCCCATACCCATGGATTACCATGGATATATGCAGCATTACCATTATCCCCATTCCCAGGGATTACCATGGATATGCACAGTATTACCAATATCCCCATTCCCAGGGATTACCATTGATATGCACAGTATTACCAATATCCCCATTCCCCAGGATTACGATGGATACGCACAGTATTACCAATATCCCCATTGCCGGGGATTATGATGGATATGTACAGTATTACCGCTATTCCCATTCCCGGGGATTACAATGGATATGCACAGTATTACCGCTATCCCCATTCCTGGGGATTATGATGGATATGTACAGTATTACCAGTATTTCCATTCCCGGGGATAACAATGGATATGCACAGTATTACCGCTATCCCCATTCCCGGGGATTACAATGGATATGCACAGTATTACCGCTATCCTCATTCCCGGGGATTACAATGGATATGCACAGTATTACCGCTATCCCCATTCCCGGGGATTACAATGGATATGCACAGTATTACCGCTATTACCGGGGATTACAATGGATATGCACAGTATTACCGCTATCCCCAATCCCAGGGATTACAATGGATATGCACAGTATTACCGCTATCATTATTCTTGTGCAGCCCTCTACCCCACACTTTAGGATGAAAAAAAAGATGGACTTAAGAAAAGAAAACAGCAAGCGTACCCCACACTTTAGCTCCACACATCTTTAAGGTTACTACTGTCTCTTTAAGAAAAAAGGGGCATGTCTAGTGTCTGGGGGGTGTTACGTTACATGACAGTTAGACACATATGGGCGTCAAACCTCCAGTTATGGTAAAGACAGTGAAGTGGGAGCGCGGAAGGAGCAGGGTCAGGGTCATCAGATACGTCAGCACGAGGTCTGACGGAGGCAGGAAGTGCTGATCACGCTGTGACCGCCACGGCACCCAGATACACATGCAGGGGGTGCACAGAGGCTTCCAGCTTCCTGTAGCACGCTCAGCAGCCATCCATATGAGGTCACAGCAAAAGGTCCTTGGAGGGGGGTTCCAGGTGGTGATGGCTGGGGGGTGGGGGGCTGTCAGGTATAGCTGCTGGATCAAAGTCAATTAAAACAACAGGGCATCGAGTTGTGTGTGTGTGTGTGTGTGTGTGTGTGTGTGTGTGGCATTGCAAGCCACAAAAATATGCTTCCTGAAAGCCCACTCTGCAGGCCTGACTTAATCCCTGCAAAGATGATTCTCACACATGACGCACAAACAGACCGGGCAATTTATTGATTTGTTTTCGCAAAAAGAACATCAAAAGACTGTGGAAATGGGACATGTTTCAAAGCTGTTGTTAATGTCTGATATTGTTGACAGAAATAAATAGAAATTAAGTGCTAATGCCCTCCACAAACAAACATGCTATGCTGCTTTAGCATCCAGGAAAGACGAACGTTAAACACCTTTTTCTATGAGGTGGGTACTGCTGACAGCCATCTCACGGCCGCCCCATAAACACAGGCAGCAGGAGCACAGTGTCTATCTGCTCTCCCATGGTGGCATCCGGGGGCTGACGGACTCTTCTGAGGAGCCTTCTGGAAGCCTCAGACCACGATGCCTCAAGGCCACAGCCGAAGCTACAGCTCTAGTGCTTCAACAGAATGTGACATGCAGCAGGGAACTGTTCCCTAGAAGGTGAGTTTCTCCATAAACGTCGTACAATGTGGCAGGGAAAACCCAGAATTACTGTCGGCACAAAGTGGATAACAGAAGGTGAAGGTGCTACCTTTGTTGGGACATAGAGGGCAGAGCCTGGAGTCCAGAGGCTCGTTTACTGCTTTGGGAGGTGCCGAAAGCACTAACCTGAGCAACGTCCAGCTATTTGGTGTCATACTGAGTAGCAGCCTTCAGAAATCACAACTCTATCCGTGCCTCGACCCCAGCTACCGCGGGTTTGTCCAGACCTCCAGCCCCTAGCTACCGCGGGTCTGTCCGGACCTCTGTCACACTCAGCCATGTAGCCAGGGCCAGCAGCCTCAGATCAAACTCTCCCCACCTTCACAGGGCTGCGTCTCCTTCCCCCCCATGACACCAAAGCTACGGCTTCAAAATTCAACAAGTACGCCAAGGTCTGGTGAAAGATCACACGCCCTAGTGCGACCACAGCCCAGCCTACAGCATAGCCTCACAGAACGCCTGGCTACATTTCCATATCTGACACCTAGTATATAAAATAAAACAGGGATTCCAGCCGTGAATTCACAGTGACCATTACGAGTCTACTGTGCCAGAAAGCAGGACTGCCAACGCAAATACATGAAAGCAGGAAAACAGACACACTCCTGCATTTAACAGCATTTCAGTTTCTTTATAAAGCCATTTTAAAATGCAATAAATAGTTTTTATTTGACTAAACTCAAAACTGTGATTTTTGGAGACACAGGAAGCTCTCTGCCAGCTAAAACCTCCTCCTAAAAAAGTGTTACACAACCAGCATTAAATCTAATCAGCCAAGCTTAATTGTTTATTGATGTTGTATTTGAGGAGAAGATCAATCTGGGATATAGTTTACTGGAAGAAAAATGTATTCAGTTACACCTGGCAGATTTCACATAATAATGAAATAAAGAGCTTGCAGAACGGATGAATGACAAAGTCCCAATTGGATCAAAATAAATGACCTCAGTGGCCTGACCTTCCTAGAGACAAGGAGAGAGGGACAGAGAGAGAGAATTTGGAGTGACTGGAGAAGTGAGAAACCAATGACATGGTTAGCCAGCCTGAGTTGAGCTTAGCTGAGCAGCAGTATTTGGGGTTCGAGTATTAGAGGGACCAAGACCCAGAAAAGATACAGTTCTAGTAATTAAGCTACCTCTGGTTCATTAAGAAATAACTCTAGTAAATAAAATGGAGTTGCTGACTGGACAAATCAGCCAATAGACCGCATGAAGCTGAAATCCGGCCTACAGCACAGTATCTTTCCAGCTTCAGGGTTTCCTGTAGATCTTCTCCAGCCTCACAGCTACAAATCCACAGCTTGAACTTTTTATTTGTGGGAGGGTGGGTGGCAGTCAGTGGCTGGGGGGGGGATCAGAGCAGAGCAAACTGCACTTCTGAAAAAAGCCACAAAATGAGAATAAATCCTTAGACTGAGTGACTGGAAGCAGAGATAATCATCTGACAGCAATGCTAAATGTCCTTAGCCCTCCCATCCCAACAGAGGGCTCCAAACTGTCCCCCCCGCCCTACCATGGCCCAGCACAATAACCCAGAAACACGCTCACATCGCATACCACCATGTGCCTGCAAATCCCTCTTCTAGCCAACAACGGCAACGCGTAGTTGACACTTACATGCAACAATGTACTGTGTAAAAACACTCAGGAATAAAATCTGAGAAATTACCACTGACATGGAGCACTTTTAGTCTGCTTGAGGTGCTAAGCATGGTTTTGCCAGCAGGCTGACAAGGCATTTTATTAAACTTTATAATCCAATCCAAGCATAGTTCAAAGTGATTTAACACTGAGTGGATGACAGAGCATAACAACTCACCACATAGAAACAAGGAATCTGTTTCTTCACCTAGCAAGCGATCATTATACCTGTGATTTGCACAGAAATAAACTGAAGGCATAGGCAGACATTGTGCAAAGCGGTGTTGTTCACCCAGTCCTCAGGGGCCCCCAGACAGTCCACATTTTTGCTCCCTCCCAGCTCACAGCGCACCTGTACCAGGTATGCAAGGTTCTGATTGGCTATGAGCTGGGAGGGAGCAAAAATGTGGACTGTCTCGGGGTCCCTGAGGACTGGGCCGAGAAACGCAGCCGGATTTGGGCAAGTTGGCTGCTGGAGAACCAGTGTTGAACATCAAGCACCAGCACTTCTCCGTCTCACCCCCATAATCCAGTGCATCTGGCACTGAAAAGCGAGCGAGGCCCACCTGAGCTCGCGCACACCCGCGATGACTCAGCCTCCCCCTTCAGAGCAGTGCACGGCTCTATTAGCACTGAAGCGCACCACCTGGACCCATTAGCTAAGGATAAGAGGCCAGCCGAACGCGTGAAAGGCCCGGGAGGGTGAGCAACTTCCTGTTCCATTTACAAACGGCGCTCAGCGCGGCGCGATAAAAGGCAGAGAAACGCAGCCGGAGCTGCCCTCAGCTGCTCCCCGCGCAGGAAGCGGCCGCCACTTTCGTGCGCGATTCGGCGGTGGAAACGCTGAGCAGCACGTTTAAACCATGCTGCCTTTCATGAAATCGACAGGACTTCATGCAAATTCAATAATCCATAAGACGCCAGTCCAAAAGGCGGGAGCGACTGCGTAGTGGTCCTCAGGTTATGAGGAGACGGCAGTACGTCGGAAGGTTATGCCGCGGTGCTATCACCGAGCGTTATCGCTGAAGGGAGTTTACCCTTCTCCCCCAAAGAAGCCGTACTGAGAATATTCAGGGAACTTTTTCAGATTTCAAGGTCGAGTCAGTCACGAATCATTCCTCAGCGCATTTGGATGAACAGAAGCTGGTGATTAATGCCACTCTGGAAATGATGTTCCGCACAGAAATGCAGAGTGACCTCCATATTCCTGATGTGATCCTTCTGCTTAATGCAGCAACTTTAATCTCATGGGAATAAAATGGGAGCCTTAAAACAACTGAATATTGCCTCTGATCCATGCCCACAAAAACATATTCAGGGAATGAAACACAAGTCACTGTTTATACCATTTATATGTTCCAGGAGAATTCAAGCAATATCTGAATAATTGGAATAAAATACCTTACATTATTACATAATAATAAAAAGAAGAAGAATAGATATATATCTGTAGATACCTTATTATAACTGTAATTTAAGATGTTTGAAATGTATTTTCAGAAGGACTGCAGGCTAAGTCCTGTCTTAGGCTGTCCTGTCTTAGCTTAGTATACAAGCATGGCTTACAGTTACCTAAGAAACACCATTTTTAAGGCAGCAGCCAGACGAGAAAACACTAAATCAAAGGCTAAACTTTATTAAAAGCCAGCAGATTAGACACCTGCCTTTCTGCTCTGTGACAGAGTGTGCGATAAACCCAAAAGTGAAGACAGGGAATTAGTGCACTGACGCATTAACACACAGCAAAGTGACCTGAAATGTAAAAGGTAACCAAAGACGCAGCGTTGATGGCTGAATTTAACATGGCAGCTATGAAAACAGCTTGTAAGGCTGTCACAAGCTCAGCACTGATTGTGTTTGAGGGCTCAGCATAGACACGCATATAACAGGCACATTCTAACTACAGCATATCGAAAGACTGCGACCCAGTAAGCATCAGCACAATGTATGAAATCTATGAACAGTCCTGGCACCATATACCAGCCCAGCATGCTTCTGGCGCTGGTGGAAATGTAAGCACTTACCATGGAGCACCACTAAAAGGAACCCGGTGTGGATCAGAAATTCAGGGGCTGCATCCTTTTTACACAAATCCGCTGATTTGAAGCACATCGTTTTCCTTGTGTGAGGCCACGGTACAGTCTTTTCAAAGCATGACGGAAACTTTTCCTGTACATCCCATTTCCCACGGAAAGAGCAGCAAACTGATAAACATCAGTCTATCATACAGAGCCTGCGGTAAGTAGATGGTGCTGATTGACTGAGATCTGACTGCACGATATAGGCCATTATGAGATTGGTTAAGCATGCTAGTCTGCCTTAACATGTTAGTGATTACTGGATACATACTGGCTTGTGCTGCAACATTCTGGGAATTTTCAAAGTTGCAAACTTTCCCTGGGAATTAATGGAAATACATTGAAATTAATGGGAAGAAACTGATCATTCAGGCCCAGGTCATTCAAAAAATGTACAAAACTGCAGATTAGCCTATAACAGGGAACTTAAATGTATTTGGGGAAAAAAACCCATCTTGACAGCACTAATAATGGTCATTGAACATTGTGTAACCAAGAGCTTGTGAGTAATAATGTGTGCGTAAGAAGACCCCAAAATCAGCACCTGCATCGAAACGCACTTATAAGTCAAATACTCTGCGTTGTATTATTCATAGTTTGCTTTCGTTTCACATTACTGACAGCTCACGCGGAGATCCGCAGAGTTCAATATTTCCAAAATTCCCCAGCTTAACCTCCCATGGAAAGTTTCTGGAAATGTATCTGAAATTTTCTGCCCCTTTAAAACCCTATGAGTTGTGACAGGAGTAAAGCGAGACTTCTGCCAGCAGAGGTGGGTTTATTATTAATGGGACCCTACTCAAAAAGACCCCCTCCAACTCCTCTGCCCCCACTGAGTTGTTTTAAACACTAAATGCACAGCTAGCACTAACACTAAACACTAACAGCTAGCAAACACTAAACACTAACAGCTAACATACACAGTCAGAAGATCACAGCTAGCTAGCTAATTATCAGAACATGCTGCCTCAGCATCTCCTAAATAAGGTATGCATTTATTTAATAAAGTGTTTGTGGCCAACAGGGGGCCCCGAAACCTCATAAGGCCCCATGCAAATATATGATTTGACTGGTGGTAAACACCACTGCTGCCCATCACTCCTCCTGCACCTGCAAAAGTGAAGGTGTGAGAGGGGAAAACGTGGCTGTGGAACTCACACGGACACACACACACACAGCTCTGGCATCTGTGGGTGGCAGCAAGGGTGCAATTATCGAGGCCCAGGATGTATGGGGCAGCTGCCCTCTGAGCCCGGAAATGGCCTCCCCACCTCCATCCAGTTAGCTGCCCTTCATGCAGCAGGGAAAGCGAGATATGCGTCATCTGATCAGGAAAATAAGCATTCCTAACACAATCTAGATGGTGCTCCATCACTGGAAGCATCTGCAGATATCACTTCTCCTTTCTCTGACAGGGTGGCATCATAACGACGCACACAGCAAGGTGCCTGCTGATCAGGATGTTACATAGCGATCATTTTAAGGGGGGTTCTGCTTAACCCTGCCCCTCAGAAAGGGTAGTCAAGACCCAGAATGTTCTGGAATGCCACGGAGGGGCTGCCCCTGCATCAACTAGCTCATCGTTTTTCGGAAGCTGGTGGCGAGGAGCTGCCAGAATTAGCAGCAGCCTGCGTGCCTCCCGCTCACTGAGCCTGACTGACCCAGTTTCATGTGTAATCATTACAAGCAACATTAAAAATGTGTCTTAGAGAGATAAGGCCAGTCTGGGAGAGGCATGCAAGTTCAGGAGAGCTGGGACTGTTACTGGAGTACAGGGTGGGTCTGGGCCAAGACGAGGATGTAACTGGTGTGAGCAACAGAGGCATCATGGGAAAGGAAGAGGGGCACAGCCAGCCTGGTGTGGCCCACAGAGGCATCATGGGAAAAAGAGAGGCACCCAGCCAACCTGGTGTGGCCCACAGAGGCATCATGGGAAAAAGAGAGGGGCCCAACCAGTCTTGTGGGCCACAGAGGCATCATGGGAAAAAGAGAGGAGCCCAGCCAGCCTGGCATAGCCCACAGAGGCATCATGGGAAAGGGAAAGGGGTCCAGCCAACCCGGTGTGGCCCACAGATGCATCATGGGAAAACGAGAGGGGCCCAGCCAGCCTGGTGTAGTCCACAGAGGCATCATGGAAAGAAGAAATGGGCCCAGCCAGCCTGGTGTGGCCCACAGAGGCATCATGGGAGAGGGAGAGGGGCCCAGCTAGCCTGGCATAGTCCACAGAGGCATCAAGGGAAAGGGGTGCAGCCAGCCTGGTTTGGCCCATAAAGGCATCATAGGAAAGGCAGAGGGGCCCAGCCAGCCTGGCATAGCCAACAGAGGCATCTTGGGAAAGAAAGAGAGGCCCAGCCAGCATGGCATAGCCCACAGAGGCATCATGGGAAAGGGCTGGTTAAGGGAGGAACAACTTTAATGAATTTTAGTGTACAAGGACCGAGCCTATTGGCAAATCACATCATCATGATGCATCCTACAGGTGATCATAAGGGTGTCTGCCAGTCTCTACTAAGGCTTCTTTGAAACAAGCATCCACCAGCAACAAAAAAACACAAAACAATAATAAAAAATTTTAAACAAGTAAGTTCAAAATCTAGCAAATGCTTCCCAGGTCGATGAGTCAGATACACAAATAAAGCCCATTCTGGTTGCCCAATGCACACGGGGGATTGAGCACCAAGCCTCATTAAATCTCCCCATTGACATGGATCTGTATATACAAGGCAACCCAGCTCAAACTCAAGTGCTGTTGTCATGATGCCACATAAACAGAAAAAAATGAAAAACCAGAACGGTGGCTTGGCAGATATTTCATTCTGAAACTAACGACAGCATCAGGTGGCCATAATCAGCATCTTATCAGCTCTTCAGATAGGACTTTAGTGCTGTTTAAAGAGAGTGTTATGTGTGTCTAATTAAGGCATTATTTATTCTCCTACTTTGTTATTCACTAAACGCTCAGTGACCAGAAGTCGGCACTAGTGTCCTGTGACACAAAGAGCTTAAATGTGCATGTTTATGGTTAACAGAAAGGCAGTGGGAGTGATCCCATCCCTGGCGTGAAGGTTGGGTGCTCAGTGTACCACCATGAGGCCAGCAATGCAAAGACATAGCTAACTGGAAATCATTTTTTAGGAGAATGAGCATGAACTGCCCAGGAACAACTGGTAAATGGACCTCATAGCTCATAATGTTGTTTATGTTGCTGAGGCCGTGCTTTGAGATTCACGGTGCAGAAAATGAAGCGGCAGACTTGGCAAAAGCTCATTACCCCATTTTAAGCGTAGTGAATTACCCAGAGGGCCCCCTGGAGGATGGGGGGGCACAGCGTACTGATTAGTCGCTGCGTCTCGCCCCAGTTAAAAGCTGTGGACAGTGATGTCAGATCACTTAATCACCAGCCCAGTTAGCATAGCCGCACAAGCTCCAGGCACACCACAGGGGGGCGCCGCCACATCACACCCATCCTCCACAGGGACATGTCCAGCTGGTGCTGCCAAAAGAACTACGTCACTCGACATCCCTGCCTCTGCATCCGTGGGCACGTCTCTGTGAGTAAGAGCACCTCTGAGTCAGTGTTTGGAAAGTTTTGCAATCTGAGGCGACGATTAAGGAGGAATGTCATTATAGTATATGCGTATGTGTGTACAGCATGTAGCGGAGTTATCACAGAAGCCTGGCAGGAGGCGCTGGTGAAGCCCTATCTATCATTCAGGCTTAGCCTGCCAGAGGCTCAACCAGCTGCTTGGAGATACTGGAAACCTGGAGAGCAAGAAAGCCTGAGAGTGGAAGAGCAGAGGAGCAGGAGTGCTGTAGAACAGGAAAGCACAACAGCAGGAGAGCGGAAGAACAAGAGAGCAGGAGAGCCAGAAAGTGGGAAAACTGGACAGCAAAGGAGCAGGAAAGCAGGAGAGCCACAGAACAGGAAAGCAGAAAAGTGGGACAACAGGAGAACAGAAGATCAGGAGAGCCAGAGAGTACGAAAACAGGTGAACAGGAGAGCAGGAGTGTCAGAGAGTGGAACAACAGGAGAACAGGAGAGACAGAGAACAAGAAAGAAGAGGAGCAGGAGAGCCATAGAGCAGGAAAGCAGGAGAGCAGGAAAATAGGAGAGGAGGAGAGTCAGAGAGGGGGAGAGCATGAGAGCGGGACAGCAGGACAGTGGGAGAGCAGGAGAGCATGAGAGTGGGTGAGGAGGAAAGCAGGAGAGCAAGAGAGCATGAAAGCAGGAGAACAGGACATCCACAGAGCAGATCAACCAGTGAGCAGGACAGAGTGAAAGCTGGAGAGCAGTAGAGTGAGAGAGCGGGAAAGAAGAGCTGGACAGCGAGAGAGATGGACAACAGAGAGCAGGAGAGCAAGAGAGCCAGAGAGTGGGAAAGCTGGAAAGTGGAAGAGCAGGAGAGCAGGGCCTCTTAGAGTGAAGGGTAGCCAGGGTAAGACGACAATGTGCTAAAAACCTCTAACTTGTGAAGTTAACCTCAATTTAATAAAATCTGTAAATGCAATCCAATTTTATTTATTTTTTTTTTTAAAGTCTTGTATTTTGTTTGGTTACTTATGGTAAAGATTAGTGCTATTGGTAGGGGTTAAGGTTGCTGTGGTTGGAATTAGGGTTGTACTCATAGAAATGAATGGAGAGTTCACAGAGTTGTAAAAGTCTGTGTATGGGGCAGTGAGTTGGAACCTGCATCGTGAATGGGACCCCCCATCAGAGTCCTGAGGAGCTCACAAAACAGGCCAGGAGGAGCTTCCAGAAAGCACATCATCATTACAGGACAGCTCGGCAGCCTCTGCCGTCAGACGCCGCTCTGATGGCCGATCCATGACGGCCGTGCGTCAGCCAGTAATCTACACCGCGGGCACAATGCACTGGTGCAGCGATAATGACGGTAATCATAATCACAACGGCGCACTGCCTCGTCGGGGGATGCGGCTGACGCCGGGAGGCAGCTTTCCATCACGCCACACGCTCGCCATTCTCTGACAAGGGAGTGTGGGAAGGACCTGGTAGTCACCAGGACTGCTTTCTCTCCTCCCATTACCCATTCTCCCTTCTGTGGCACCCAGCTGTACACCCCCACAGCCCCAGTGGTACGGCCCATGCCAGCGAGCCCTTCCACTGTGATACCCCCTATTCCTCACAGCTGTTTCTAAAATATGTAAAGGTTGACTGGTTTCCTAGTGGCCACCTGTGACAGATACGTTGTCACAAATGCATATTATACACTGGCCAGGGCATGGAAAACATGTTTTATTTTTACAGTGTGCACTGGGGTAGGCAATGAATAGCTCAATGGATTAGTGCCCATGTCCAGAAGGTTGTGAGTTCAAATACCTTGACTGACAGAATAATCATATCTCTGTTGGGCCCTTGCACAAGACCCTTAACCGGGGATGTTGGCTGACCCTGATCTCTGATCCTTAGGTCTACAATAATCTGGGCAAAAATACCTGCCAAATAAATAAATGTAATTTCTGCTACTGCGGAAAATAATACGCCTTGCTTGCTTTTCCATGCTTCACAAACGGAAAACTAATAATCAGATTCCAATTCTGAAGTGCAGCCAAATCAATGCCAATCAAAAGAGCGGCGTCGCCAAACAGCTGCACCCCAGCGGCCTACGCTTAAAACACCGCCCCGCATTTACCGGATGGACGGGAGGCGCCGCGCGGCAGAGGCAGAACAACGGCTTTCAGAGAGGCCTGTCAGATCCCCTGCCGCTTTGGCATATACATCATACTCCAGCGTGCGCAAGGGTCACTGTCACTGATGTAGCTCCGGTTTGCCGGGACGCGGCCCTGGCCGGGAGCCCGAGGTGTGGAGCGATCAGATGCCTGGGAGCTGGGAGAACAAGTGAGTGAGCAAGATGAACTAGAAGAATATGCACAAGATGAGCCTTGGAGAGAGGTGAGAAGTTATTTATGGTGCTGTGCCATTTTTACGTTAGCGCTGTGTACATTTTTTATTTATCTACTTCTACTTCCCACGTGGAAAAAATAAAATGATGAAAAAACAGAAAAATGTGAGTGATTTCAACTTTTAAGCATTTATCAGTGACCTACAGGGGTTCCAGCACATGACCTCACCATGGTCTTTGCTAACCGGCTAGCGATTGGCTCACTGCTTGTCGAGACAGGAGGATGGTAGCGAGGGGTTCCCCATGCTAAATTATTTAACATTGCAGCCCAGTAGTTCAGATGGAAGCCACGCTGGAGCTCAATGCAGGGGACAGCTGCAGCGGATGGCCATCAGCTCAGACAGGACCGATGCAGGGCATCATTGCCACACAGCAAGGAGGCGTGGCCTCATACTGCACAGCTTTGTAGGAAGAGATGGCAGATGGGGGGGTAAATGCTCAGTAACCGTGGGCAACACAAATCAGACGCTGGTTTAGGCCGGGTGCCCTACAGATCAGTCTCGCAGCTGTGGTTACATGCTTCTGATAAAAGAAAGAGCAGTGCAAAATGTTTGAGAGAGACATGTGGCACATATTTAAGTTATGTACCATAAACACAACCACGGGTACATCTTTTATATAATGTACATAAAATATAAAAAGCAAGAAATTATCATCTTATTGTATTGTGTCCATCGATTTTCTATACCTGCTTGTCTAATGTAGGGTTCAGAGCATACTATGGAAGTTACAGGGAACAACGAAAATTGCAACTCTTATTCACCTCAGTATGTTTTCAGACTGTGGGGGGAAAACTGGAGTACCCGGAGGAAGCCAAACAACGACATGGGTAGAACATGCAAACTCTACACACATGGTGGAGACTCGAACCTTGGTCACAGGGATGAGGGATGAGGAAAGAGTGCTAGTCACTGTGTTGGTGAGCTGCTCCATTCTATTGTGTATCAGTCAAAGCTTAATTAGGAATCTTAATCATTACACAAACTACCACTCAGTATAATCCAAATTATACTACTCTTATAAATCTTCTGACAAACAGCACCAGCCAACAAGTCATTTATGCTTTTGAAATATCTATATCAGTGTTTATCAGAAAAATACATCCTTTCTACTTATCAATTTCTTCTCCTGATTCCCAACCATCATACTAAAACCTCTCAATTTCTGATTAATCAGCAAGTCACCGAGGTTCTTCCAGTCCATGTTGAAAAAAATCATAATACAGTGGTACCTCGGTTTTCGAACTTAATCCGTTCCGGACTCCAGATCGAATCCTAAAAAGTTTGAGTTCTGATTGAATGTTTCCCATAAGTAATAATGGAAAACCAATTAATTGGTTCCCGGCCCCCCAAAATTACACCTAAATATGTTTTTTTTTTAGCATTTAAAC
>JABFEA020000001.1:12175302-12188190 GCA_019775915.2 Cyphomyrus plagiostoma | reverse complement strand
ATCCCACAAATCTCCATCAACTGCAAGATGCTATCCTATCAATATGGGCCAACATTTCTAAAGAATACTTTCAGCACTTTGTTGAATCAATGCCACGTAGAATTAAGGCAGTTCTGAAGGCGAAAGGGGGTCAAACACCGTAGTAGTATGGTGTTCCTAATCATCCTTTAGGTGAGTGTATCATCAAAGAGAATAAACCAGTACCGTGATTTACAATACAGTCTCATAGCTGAGGAGTGTCAGCTGACCACGAGCCCTGGGTCATGGGGATCTTCCATTCTCCCCTCCACTACGAGAACCATGGAAGCTTTGGCATGTTGACATTTCAGAAATCATAAATAATTTCCAGCACAGGACATACACCTGGTCCCCTGTGACTGGGAATAGGGTATGTGAACCCCCCCATTTTGGGTCCAAACCTTGCAATACACTCCCATGAAATATTGGAGGGGGGGTATTAAAAAAATGCAGGGTGGGTTAATAATGAGGGCCAGCTCTCTTCTGATTGGTGGAGAATGTGAAACCAGGACCCAAAGATATGGACACACAGGTACCCCACAGAAAGAGCAACACTTCTGAGGTTCTCCTAAATGAGGAGAACGTCTGTGGTGTTCGTTATTTAGGAGATGCTGGAGCAGCATGTTCTGCCAACCAGCTGGCTAGCTATGACTGTACTCAGTAGAAATTTTGTTAGTTTTTGAAACATTTAAGGGGGGGCCCTAAATGACCTTTTAAATGTGGTTCCAGACACAATCCTGCCCCTGGGTTATGCCCACGAGAATGTCACAGCACTAAACACCCACTTGCTGTCATGTCATATGATACCAGATAATATGATGTCTTCATGATTACACCAGCACCTGCAACAGGATTAAGGAGATGGATGAGATGAGGACAAAACAAGGATGCAGACTCCGGGTAAAAGGGAAAAAAAACGATCCAGACAGCTTCCGGATGTGCAGTGGGCAGGCGCCTCTTCACAACTTCCTCTAAATGCACATTTACTTGACACATCAGAGTCGTCTAAATTTAGCCGACGTGCCAGAAATAGCCCTGATAGCGCAGGACCTGTGTCACACCAACCGATGGAGTCCTTCTCCAAACCGTGGGAGGCTGGGAATTAATGTGGGAAGCTAATCATGGCAACCCCCGGAGCATGAAATTAGTGCTCGCTCCTGTCAGAGCAGCCCAGTGCTGAGATAACCGCACATGGGAGGTTGGCCATCCAGCAGCAGATACACGCGCAGGATAAGGGTATCATGTGTGCTGGGGATGCTGGGTAATGTGGAATCTTTTGTGAATTCCCAGTCAGATCCCTGCTTTCCCTACTGTTGACACGACTTCACAGGTAGGCATTAAGAGTGATTTTTGTGCCCCAGGCTAAAATTGCTAACGTGATGAAAGGATCACCTACCACTGCTATCAAAATTTCGGTAGGTAAGGCCAGTAGTACTAATGCATTCTCTGTGCCACAATTGTAAAGTAGTTATATGCTTGAAGCAAAATAAATATCTAAAAAATGATGATTATTTATACAGGTGATACTGAATAGGTAATCTTTACAAAGAGTTTACTTTTTATTCCATATGAACAATCTGTTTTTAATTATATTCTAGATTGATCGTCCAGTACTGTAGGGTGTGTGTCCATTAACTATTAAAGAGCCCAGGTTTAAACAATTTTAGAGCAGTATGCTACTGAACATGCTGTTTATATCAACAAGCCCCTTTTTCCACACCTGGCCTTGCCACCTCACCTCATTAATCAGTCAGTGCTTTTGAAAGCCTCTGCTTTCTCAGAGTACTTCTTAGAGGTCTTTCCTTCTGATGTGGTGAATCATAACTGAAAACTCTGAAAATCCTGACGCTATCTATCTCAATCCTACATTTTTTGCACACTCCTGCTGCTTGTATGTTTCATAAAACTGTATTGATTCAAACTAGTACTGTTACTGCTTTTGACGCCTGCACCGTATGTTGTCATGTCCAGTATTTGCACTTGTGTAGTCTTGTGTTGTTTCTGTCTTTGTTCTTTGTATTGCACCAAGGTCCTGGATACGGCTGAAATGACAATAAACTTACCTCACTTGACTTGAGTTAAAATAGTTTCTGCAAACATTCACTTGGGAAATTTTAGCCAGAAATTTCATAGCTGCCCCATACACCCCCTCACCCCAACAAACCCTGATGAAAGGGTCACAATACATTGTATTGAACTGCTTCTGTTACGGATTTTTGTTCTCATTTGCCATCCAGTTTGCATTCATGATGGCGAAACCACTGCATTGCTGGTGATGTGTCCCCATACAGCCATGGACGTCCTACAATAAAGAGGGAGGGAAAAGCTATTTTAAAAAATCAGCCAAAACGTATTGCATTGAAATGAAGTTAATGACCATAAAATGCTCATCTCAATAGCTCCCATACTGCATTCCAGAACATTCCGGAACCCTGTGCCAGTTCCTCCTCACTCCATACACGGCATCTCATCAATAACGTTGACGTACGACAGCTTGGAGCCACCAGGTCTCAGCCCCATGCCTGACTATGACAGAAATGCCCGTCATCAATTCGCAGGCCATTACTGGCATCTCGGAGACAGCCTGTCTACAAAGATGGGCTGGGCCGTCCAGGACTGTCTGAGGACTGTCTTTGATCCAGCCGGACCACCCCTCCTCTGCCTTTGTGAGCAGAAGGGAAATGGGAATTACCTTTGGAGGTGGATCACACAACACGAACAAGAGTGACACAACGAAGCAGACTATCAGCCACACATGACAGCCTTCCAGGGTGAACACGCACTCATCATTCTTCTCCAACAATACAAGAATGAAAATTAAATGCAATTAAATGTAGACAAACTTTTTGTATAAACTAATTAAGAAATGTATTATTACCACTACCAACCAATCAAACAAGAACCAATTCCTAACATGTGTTGCTTGGCATATCTCCATAACATACAGCACAGAATACAGTTATGCGCATAGAGCAGAAGATTCAGCTGAAATGAGGTTTCCTGTAGGGATTCTAAATCTAATGGACAAAAAATCTTTCCACATAGAATTACAGAAAAATGCCATTAGCATGAATGCCAAGACTGGAGTGCCAACAGCCTGATATAAGTCCATGTCTTTTCTTTTATAAATAGGAGATGAATAAGGTCTAGTATTGGAAATTGCAGTGTTGAAAATTGGTTCCCTTATTTACATTGTGTTTAAACAGTTAAAGAAAAATGCATTTATTTACTTAGATGTGATACGCAAGGGCACACAGAGAGATTATGGGGAGACGCTCCACATTATGGATTCTTCGGCTATTTGTAATGACAGCAGACTTCTTACCTATGTGAAAGCATGCAATGAATCTTACATTAAGACAAACCCCACTAAGATGGAAATTCATCACACAGAAAGGTACTAAAGGTGATGATACACAGGGCAATTTTTTGCACAGTGTTGTCAGGCAGTTCCCAACCAGGTGAGACAAAGCGCGACTCATCTGGATCCAGGTGATCGTGAAAAGGTGCCCACTGCTGATCAAGGTTTTTCAGGAATAAAATTGTTGCCCAATATCAATGGGAAAGTGCCTGGGCAACATTGGTGAGCAACATTGCTCAAATTGTTGCCCTGTGCATCATCACCCTAAGGTTTCCATACAGACAGTTATTCAGCATAGGGTTTGGGGGGGAGGTTTTAAATCAGGCAGCAGGAATCAGAGAAAAATCGAGGACAAGACATCTGTTCTTCACACATACACACACACACACACACACACACAGAGGTTTGTAATGATATTTGTGTGGGGACTCTCCATTCATGTCTATGGAGAAAACTGTAATCCTATCATGACGACTTTAACACTTACCCAGCTCTAGCCTTAATCATTAGTAACCAAACAAAATATGAGACTAGTCTTTTTTATTTCATTCACAGATCTTTGTGGGGGCCTGAAAATGGTCCCCATAATGTCAAAATAGCAGGTTTTTATCACATTGTGAGAGACATTTCTTCCCCACAATGTAATATAAACATAACCCACTCACACACACACATACACAGACACACACACAATTGGGCACCTTATGGAAAGTTGACAGGGGTGTCAGAAATAGGGAGGAAGGGGGAGGATATGTTTTTCTTTTTTTATGTTTAGTAGTGAAACTGTACCCTAAACAGTGTCAGTCTTATTTTAAATGCTGAGATCGTTGTTATTCAAAAATAACTTTAAAACTTTCTTACATCACATCCTTTCGCAGTGTGATTACTGCACGTGTGCCCATTGCGATGCCACCCCCCACCACCCCAGTCATTCCACATGGGCACATTCACCCCCCCACCCCCAGCTTCTTCTGATGCCACTCTTTACAGATGATAATACACTAGTGGCTAAAATTGTGTAAACGCTTCCATTTTTTAGAGATTGCAGACTTTATTCCACTGTTGCTCTAGTAAATTTTTTAATTGCATTTCAATATTTGTAACATTCTTTGATCATTTATAAACATTACCACCAATAAAAATTTTTAAAGTGCAACGGTAAAAATTTCCAAAAATTTTCGCCACTGGTGTAGATTTGGATTGTGGACAAAACCTGGAGTACCTGGAAAAAAACCTGACCAGCACCAGGAGAACAGGCGTCTTCTGTTATGACCTACTCGTTCGATCCTCGTGTGTGCCATGCCCCCTCATTACCTACATGTACTACCCCGATTGTGATCACCTGTTTCCTGTTATTTTCGGCTTGTTTTGTGTATTTAGTCTGCGTCTGAGTTAGTTTTCCCCAGATCGGCCATTAATGTTTGCCTCTGTTTGCCCTGTCTATGATGATTAACCCTTATTCCTGACTTTACGGCTTCACTGCCTTCCTGCTTGCTGGTGAATGTAATATCTTCTACCTGACACATAGACACACAGATCAAGGGAGGGTTCACTCCACCCCCCCCCCCCAATCCTGTAAGTCTGACACATCACTGTTACCCAGGAGCCACCACGTCATAAAGAACTACGCAAATACAGCATCAATATCATTCTCAGACTATTTTTATTCTTGTCAAGTCAACATTATTTATATAGCACTTTAACAACAGCCCTTGCTGACCAAAGTGCTTTACATAGATCATAAAATCACAGCACGATATCAAGACATAAGACCAACATAAAACACAGATATGCAATCTGCTCTGTAATACATTTAAGTCTCCTCAAATACTAATGAAAACAGATGAGTGTTAAGTGTGGATTTAAAGTCTAAAACTGAAGACAAACGGCTACTGTGCAGTGGTAAGCTATTCTAAAGTTTTGGTGCTACAACTGCAAATGCATGGTCACACTTTGTTTTCAAATTGGACCTTTGAGTGGACAAGCGAAGCAGATCAGAGGCCCTCGGCGATCATGAAGAAGTATACGGACACAGAAAATGGGAAAGCACAATGAAATATTTTATATTCACAAAGAGAACACAAATAGAACACATAAATAAAAATGATGTTAGACAGCTTTGAAATGAATATATCTTTATACTTGAAATAAGTTTAAACAAACAACCTGACCCGGCATTTTAATAAAAACAATGCCTCGAACATGGTGGTGCAGTGGTTAGCACTGCTGCCTCACGCCTCTAGGACCTGGGTTCCGGTCTCTGCCTGGGTTTCATGTGTGTGGAGTTTGCATGTTCTCCCCGTGTTGTCATGGGGTTTCCTCCGGGTGCTCTGGTTTCCCCCCACAGTCCAAAAACATGCTGAGGCTGAATGGAATTACCAAATTGCCCGTAGGTGTGCATGTGTGAGTGTGCTCTGCGATGGGCTGGCCCCCCGTCCAGGGTTGTTCCCTACCTCGTGCCCGTTGCTTCCGGGATAGGCACCGGAGCCCCCGCAACCCAGTAGGATATGCGGTTTGGAAAATGGATGGATGATGCCTTGAATGGGCGTCTGATATACAGATTGCGGTAATGTATTCTGACATATTTCTGGGATAAACTCCTGTGAACTACATCCCGTTCTGCACCACACTGCACTGGATTTAACAGCTTCATTTCCATTTGACTTTTTCCTACTATTCTTTTACAACTTAATTTTGGATTTACACAGAAAAAAATGCTTTTCAAAACTCAACAGGAAGTCTCCGGAATGTGGACAGTAAAAGGCTGATATGGGAAAGAATGAAGACGTTTACCAAGCTAGACAGTTTCCTTGTGAAAACTACGCCCGGTTTGTTTCCAGCACACAGTAGATAGGGGGCGTGGTCACTGTTAGGCTTCTGTGTCTCCTGGGGATGCCGGTACCACGGCAACCCCCTGCTCCTTGTTTTATGTGGTAAATGCATGAGAAACCAAACTGGCAACATTGTCTGCCATTTTTGTCTGTCCTGGACTTGTGTGTAGATTTCTGCACCTTTGAGGATCAGTGACGTTAAACAAAATGCTGTTAAACAAAAATGCATGGAGGTAAGCAACAAAAAAGAAAAAATATGTACTGATTTTGAACTGAATATATTTTGTGCTTTGTCAAGAGGCCAAAGCGTGATATTTAACGTAGATGAATTAAAAATATCTTAACATATTTCTATTCATGTTTCTAACAATATTTACTTGATTAAACTTTTAGCCGTCTCTATTCATTCTTTACCAAACAATGAAAAATTCTCAATATATTTACATATCTTTATATTTTATATTTCACAACTAACAATACAACCTTCGCAGTCAAATAAATAACAGTTTTTCAGAAAACACTGCATGAATTGAAGGGTGTATTGACTTCCCACATATTTGCACAATTATTTCACAAAACTGTTAATTAATCAACTACTTAGGAATAGTAAAAAAAGATAAACCACACTGCATTCTTGTATGTCTGGATTTCAGTTTTTGTGGTTTCCAAACAAAATCACATTCACAGCTTTCCCACACTGTCTGGCCACAGACAAAAACACAGCTAATTATCCCAGACAAACTGGCTGATGCCACCACTACTGAACCAAACTGAGAGGTGAATTCAGTGGTAAATGCAGGTCAGCGAAACATACTGCCTCGCTTTTCACTCTGACAAAATTAAAATCTCCCTACTAAAGATTTTCTCTGCTAAACAGAGGAGACGCCCCTCGATTTACACATGAAAGACAGCAGCGACACAGCTAAATGAGGGGAAAGAGATGTCCTTACCACATTAACATGGCAGCGGCAGGCAGCTTAATGCATAACGACATTGATTCGTACCTCAGTTCCCATTAAGGCCTCTGCTGCCATTGCCTTAAGCCAGGCGCTTAACTCTAATTGCTCTAAGAAAACGCCCAGCTGAACGAACAGGTAAAATTGCAGGTTCCTTATGTAAAGGTGTCGGCTTAGGATCTAACTGTGGAAGTGTTTATGTTAAGCACTGCTAGAGAGGCTGCTGCATAATTCAGCAGCTGTGGGTTATGGCCGTCCCTGGATTCTCAGGGAAAGCCCTGCAATCTCTTCCTTAATTATTTAAGGCACAGAGTGCATTATTTGGCTAAACAATAAGGTGAAAGCCTTTATCAATATTGGTGGTTGCGTGCTTTGGCTGCTTGCGAAGGTTATGGGTTTGATTCCCATGCCCCCTGCTGTACGTGGGGAGTTATATTATGTTTGTGATACTTCTGGCTATATTAGAGAAATTGCACTACAACTTTAATAGTTCCTATAGAATTAAAAATACTCAGCACAGACAATAAATGGCTGACAAAGGAGCATGTATGGACTGCGACTCCACGGTGGTGGTCATCAACTGTACAGTGGGCGTTAAGATTATCTTCACCCTTCCCACACCCATCACCCTCCTTATCCCACCCCTCCAGAATCACCCAAGCCCACAATGCCTGGAGGTGGTTCCACTGAGGGCTTGTGATGGTGTTTGCCACAGTGCAGAACACAGCTGGGCTGATTGTGATCAACAAGGCTGCAAAGTTCATGTAGCCAGAGGACCAGGAGACCAGAGGTGCTTCTCAATATGCATACTTGACATACTTGTATTCTCGTGTACCCGTTTTACATCACCTTCCATTGCCGAACAGCAGTTCCAATACTAAGAACAGAAGTACAGAGGATGGTAAAAACCTCTGGATGTCATTCTTGCTTCACCTCAAATATCAAGGATACATTGGTCGCATCTTTGCTAAACAAGACCAATCCCATGATTCATTATGCCCCAAATTAGTTCTAGGGACACAAGTTAGCAAGACTGATCTTGCCAAGACCAGAAATATTAGCTTTGCCTTCTTGGTATTGAGAAATGCCCCAGATATCTACTGCAGAGCGAACTAATAAGCACACATGACCCTACACTGACTGACCTAGGATCCACTCAGCTATGGGTATGATTTCCCATGATTCCTTGAATTACAGACGGGTTATCAATCAAAAATTCTTCAAAGACCACAGGAATTAACAAGCATCTTTCACAGGCTGACTTACGTACACCACTCCTGTTCCAACAGCTACGGTATCTGACTGTTCCAGCATTATTATAATTCCTGGGTGTGAAGGATAACTGGCTAGCGGATGTTTGGCCTAGCATTCAAGAAATACTTAAAACAAAGAGCAAGTTAACACTGTCATTCACAAGTTCATAACACCCTCACACCACCTTAAGTACATATTTTCACATTTAATTTTTTTTAGTTTTCCAAACCCAAGTGACACAAAGCTTTGGAAATGATGAATCGCATAATATATATACAGCATTTATCCATCTCTCCTTCGATTAACTGTCTGAGGTAGCATCAGGCACAATGTAAGGAGCATGCTCTGTAGGATTTCATTACATGCACCACATGATGTATATTAGGGGTGTGCAAATCAGCCGGTATTTGTATCTGTATTTGTATTTGTTGAGAGGGGAAAAATATTTTTATTCGTGTTATTAGTTAATTGTATTTACGTTATAGTGTAAGTATTCTTTAAGTATATCCATATGATTAAACTCCAAAAGATATAATTAAAGAATACTTACACTATAACGTAAATTAGAAGTGTAACGCAAAAAAATAGATTTTTACGCCTATTTTGAATTTTACTCGAATACAAATACTTCCCCCCCCCTTCAATAAGAAAGAGAGTAAATTAAACGTACCATATAACTCCAAGTGCATACAATTCGACACAACTATACAGTAGAAGCATTGTTTTAACCTTTTTAACCGAACGTTAACGTTACTCTGTCAACAGATTATTGTGTAAATTACCGAGCAATCAGAGCTACTTCAGAGCGAACATTAGCGCACCCGACTGCAGACGTCAATAATGCAGGAATAATCTCCCTATCAAACTCCGCTCTCCCGAAAGTTATAAACTGCCTCCGGAAATCAGTTAAGGTACAAAAATCTATTCAACAAAAATAGTGATGTAGTTAAGTCAGCCGAGTTTTTCCTATTGCTGTGTCGAGCAGCCTGTGTCAGTCACCTCTTTTACTTACCCCCCGACTGAACGTCACTCACTCATTCGGGCATGCACTGCGGTGTCATGAAGAAACGCAGCTTTTGATATAAAGTTTCTCTTGTTCCTCTTGTTCCCGAATACAAATATTTTTAAAAGTATTTGTTCGAAATAAGTATTCGGAAAACCGTTATTTGTGCCTCTCCGAATTCGGATTCGGCTCCACCCCTAATGTATATGTTTACTGTTTTTATATGTTTTCACATTTTTTTCCATTCTATATGTCATTTATCACTCATTAACTTAAAAGAACGGCCCTCCGTTGTTAGAATAACGTCAGCACTGACGTTTGAGTGATGCATATGACTGTTCTTGTTTCTGTTACCCTTTTTGCATAGCATCTTGTGACATTTACTTAATGTGAGACAGAGGCTGTGAGGATCCCTCTGTCCTTGTTACAGCCCTGTGCCAAAGTTCAGCTTTGAAATGTTAACCGTGGGAAGATGCTTCCGCATTGCCTAGAAGTGTGCCAGCCTCATCCCATGGGTGGATGAGTTGGCCCGAGCGTTTTGTGGCACCGGACACTTTTAATTAATGCTGTAAGGTTTACAGCTGTGCTCCATTTCCTCGTTCGGCATAAAGCCTGCTTTCTGAGAGCCAGGCTTCTTGTTCTTCTGTCACGTTTTTTGTTTTATATTTTGTGATCACACTAGGAGACTCACATTTTGGTGTTAGGAATAATTGAGTGCGAGTGCGGCAGGCAAGGAGGTGTGGATTGGTGACGTGCCCGTGCTGACAGGCCAGAAGCAGGTGACGATTCCAGCTTTGACGTCAGATGATCGCTTATTGGAAACTTTGTGAAGAACTGTGGGATTTGGCCGAAACACTGTATATCTTTGTATAAGGTATTAAAAGTTCATGTAGAGTTAACTGAACTGTAGCTACCCAGTGTTAGTCATTGTTATCCTTTAAGTTGGAACACACAAGTCGCTGAGATAAACGAAGATGACCACTTATCTGAAGCACTTGTTTTGCAATATACCTTCCATAAAATACATAAAAAATACTGTCCATTGCCAAATTTCTTTAGTTTCGTTGCATTTAAGGATTAGTAGCAGCCTTTACGTTGCCTTAGCGTGAATAATAGGTTCTCCTGGCACTTTCTCAGCACTTACGACTATACACAGGCTCACGTCTAAGTTTCTATGAGAGAGCACAGCTGAAGAAAGGAAAAGCGTCTGGGAAACCGGGAGCTCACAAATTCAGGCACCACCGAATCTACTCCCACTGGCGGACACCCACATAAAAACACCCACTCATTGTGCACCCGTTGCCACGGAAATCACTCTGTGGACCTTGGCGCTTCAACCAAATTCTTACGTCGAAATCTTCTATAAGGAATCTTTAGATAATCACGTCTCGTGAAACATTCTTTAGCCAGCTGGATGCACAACAGTATGGCACTGGGCTGGACATTATACATTGTTGAGTAGCCATGATGAATTGTACCTCCAATGAACCTCCAAGTACAACATGTGTCTTGATTGATGAAGTCCAGCTGACCCCAATGAGCTAACTGACCTGGAGCGTATACACTGTAGGGCCAATTGGGCATTTGGAAGGAGTAGGACCTGGGGAAGATGAAGACTAGCTTCCTGTATGCAGTTTCCCAATTCTTTGGTATCAAGTATCAGTTTAATTTTTATTAAAATCACCCATGTGCTCTCATGCATTTTGTCTTTGTTTCCATTTTATGACATTTATTAGGACTACTGGTTTTTTTTTTGGAAAAAAAAGAAAAATCCTTTTTGCTCTTAGAACTCTACTATATGTAGTGTCACTACTTTTGACAGAGTATGGGCCACACATATTTATACATCTGTCCATAGGTGGAAAATTAATGTCCAGAAAGTACAAATCCAAACCAAGGTTGTGTTTTAATCTAGAGTAAATACATTTAGTATAAAGAACAATAGCATAAAAATTCTTATATCAGGCATCTTAGCTGTTCTAACACACAGCTGAACAATAACTGAGCCTGTCTATGTTCTGTATGAAATAAGTTTCCGTCATATAATACACTCTTTAAAGGAACCAGCTATTTGTACTGATCAGCAGGTTTCCCTAATACATTGAGCATTCAGTGTCTTTTTTAAACAACCATTAAAACGCACTGAAAATATGTCCCCTAAACTATATGACTGGTTGTATCCCAAGAAATATGATGAGTCAGTTGTAGAAATATGTAAGTGTTGACCTGAAGACATTAAAAGTTCCAACCAGAGTGTTGTCTCTGGTTTGCGGGCATCATTGGCCTGATGTGTAGATAGACAGTTTGAGGAAAATATGCCTTGAAAATCCAAGATGACTTAATGCGATCTGTTGGGAGGGTTGCACAACAAGCACTCAATTCCAGATGAAGCCCCAGTCAACAGACCTTGAGGGTGCGTAATTAGGCCTAATCGCTAAGATGACACAAGTGAGAGTGGAAGAATTGTGCCACAGTTAAACCAGTGCAGAGATGGAGGAACATGAATGTGTTTTCAGCAACACATTAAGTCTCTGACTGAGAACACTGGCAAGAGCACTGAGATGTCAGGGTCTTGTGTATCTGATAATTTATTCATAATCATGAGGGAACCTTCTACAATTTCTGATCATGGCTCCTGTCCTGTTGTCAGGTAAGAAAGGCTAACCACCTGGGCTGGGATCATGACAATGAGTAGGATGCGTAAATATTGCTGAACTGAAGAAGTATCTGAAATATAAAAAATTAATCACATTTTAAAATCGATCAATGCTTTAATTAATAGAGCATGTTCATTTGCAGTTTTGATGCCTCTAGCAATCAGGGCTGAATATCGCTTTGGGTATGGCCCCTCTGAAGAACATGGGGAGTAGAAGTATGTGAGTTTGGAGATGGGACTGGTGTTTTAACTGGGGATGAGGTTCTTCCTCTCAAGGTCATAGGAAGAGGGCTGGGAAGTGGCTGTTGCAAACAGAGGGGAACCAGAAAGCAGGGAAAGGACTTTTTGGTGTAGTCATTAAAAAAGGAACAAAGAACACATCTGGAACATTAAGGGAACACAGCCTATCCCAGAAGCTACAGGCGTGAGGCAGGGAACATCCCAGAACCCAGAAAGGGGTGCCAGCCCATCACAGGGCACACTCACACCATTCACACCCTACACTGTAAAGCATTTCAAGTATGTTAAACTTAGAAATGAAAGTTCACCTGCTGCCTTAAAAACAGGAGTAAACTCAACTTGAAAATAACCATTGTTTCAACTCCAAAAGGTAAGTTATATAAATTAATCTAAATAAAGCATGTTCTTTGTCTCACCATTGTATTTCAAGTTGTCAAAGTTTATTTAAATTATAATCATCCATCCATCCATTTTCCAAAATGCTTATCCTATTGGGTCGCGGGGGGTCCGGAGCCTATCCCGGAAGCAATGGGCACAAGGCAGGGAACAACCCTGGATGGGGGGCCAGC